>CM043714.1:2664776-3141598 GCA_023969325.1 Oryzias curvinotus
TTAATCTTCAGACAAACCAGAGGAATGTCTGAATAAACCCCGTTTGTAGTTGAGGCCAAACTTTATTAAATTCCATCATATTAGAAAATCTTTGGTGCTGGACCGGACGGAAAAGGAAAGGAGGGAAGAAGAGAGAGGGATTTTAGAGAGGAGGGGGGATAGGAGGGTGATAATAGGAGGGGGGGGTAGAACCATGAAGCAGCCTAAAGCAACAACTTTACTGGATGTTTATCATTACGGTAAGGTTCAAGTGTAATACAAATCTCAAAGGGCGGGGCCTGTCCACACACACATTCAGATGTTATAAACACACCTGTTAACTGCAAAGATGCCTACATGTCAACATGTACACAAAACTTGCACACAATACAGATATTGTTCACACACGCATACTTATGCCCCTAAACCAACTAGTGTGAAACATTTCATTCATTCAATCATGCAGATTATTAGTGTAAAGGTGAGCTAACACCTGTGCTCAGGTGAGTGTTTATGTTCTTCTAAATGAATGGTGGAATGTGAAAAGAAGGAGGGAGGGGTGACCAGCCATCCCCACACCAAGACCCCCGCCGCAGCAGCAGCGGCAGCGGCAGCCGGAACTCCCAACGCCACCAGGCAGCAGGCAGAGAACAACCACCCCCCGGGCGATCACACCCACCACCCAGGCCAGGGCCAGCAGGACCACCACGAGGCCCCCAGAGCCAGAGAGCAGGGAGGCATGGGGGGAAGAGAGCGCCGCCCCAGCCCAACCAGGGGAGCAGCCCCCCCGCCGCGCCGGGAGGGCCCAACGCAGGCCCCCACCCGAGAAGAGCGCCCACAGCCCCAGATGAGCACCTCGTCACCACCCAGGAGTTCTGGGTATCCCCCCGCCCCAACCCCAGGTACGAGCCAGGACCCCCCAAGGGAGACCCGCTCTGCACTCCAGGCAGCCACCCACCCGGCCTACGGTTGGTCCAGGAAGGAGCAAGGCAGGGGACAGCCGGCCCCGCCCAGGAGGGGGGCACCCTGGAGAGAAGAGGGGCCCACAAGGGTTGTTGTTAACATGGCCCGACCAGGCTCGGCCACAGTTGGAATGTGGGCGGGGGGCCAGCGCCCAGGGGCAAAGACCCGAACCCACCCCACAAGGAAACGGACACCCCCGGCTCAGGTGTAATGTGAACTCCCTCCCTGCGCGGAGAGAGCCCCGCCGGGCCCAGGAAACCGGCACCCAGGGGACACGGCCACCGCTGCCAAGGGCCCAGTACCCCCCACCAGGGATGGGGTAGGGGACAGATGGACCTTGGACCCACCTTCCTTGTATAATGTGTGTGCTTGTGTTCGTAAGGGTGTATGTGTGCATGTGTGTGTGTTTGTGTTTGAATGTATATTATGAGAAGTAAAAAGGTGTGTGTACTAGAGGGGTGTAGTTAAAATTGGTGGGTAGGGCACAGAGAGGACATTCCCTGATTACTCACAGTAATGTCCCCTCACCCTCCCCACCAAGGGTCCCTAAATGTCTAAGGTGCGGTTAAAATTGGCGGGTAGGGTGCTAGGAGGACATCTGCTGCTTGCTGGCAGTGATGTCCAAGCACCCCCCCTACCAAGGGCCCTACATGTCTAAGGTGCAAATAAAACCGAGAGAGGGGGGGCCCATTCCATACGGCAACCATGGGAGGGAGACCACTGCCAAGTAGCCCCCCCCCCAAAGCGCATCGCAGACTAAACCCCCCACCCCCTCACCCTAATATGAGATTATATGAGGAAGGGGGTGAGTTGAGGACAGCTGGCAGACTGTCTCCCGGTGGTCAAACATCCGTCCCCCAGCCCCCCCCAGCATAAGGCCCAGGTCCCCCAGCCTCGGGGCCCCATCCCCCGAGGCACCGACGCCCCAGGCCCAGCACGACCCACCCCACACAGAGAGAGAGGAGCCAGAAAGCGCCGCCCCCCCCCGGAGCAAGCCCAGGCCCCCACCCCCAGGCGCCGGCCCCGAGGAAGCTCTGGTCTGGCCTCGACGGGACCAAGGCAGCCAACCGGCCGGGGCAACCGCCGATTGCCACCAGCGGAGACCCCGACACGTCAAACCCCCAAGGCCCCGTACCCATGGTGCCCCCCCCCCCCCCCGGAAAGGCCCCCCACAAGACAGGGCCGACAGACCCCCCCCCACACCCCCCCAAGACCCCGCAGCCGGAGCGGGTGACGCCCAGAGCGACCGGGGGCCCCAAGAGGGTTGCCCTGCCCCGCCCCGGAGCCAGGGAAGGGTTGACACCAGCCCCAGGTGTAGACGGGCAGCCCATCCAGTGCCGCTGGACCCACCCCCCCGAGCAAGACCCCCCGCCGACCCCCCCCAGCACGGACAAAAAGACCACCCCCCCAAGCCAAGCCAGACCACCACCCAACCCCCCCACCACGCACCCCCCACCGCCAAGCCCAGAAGACCACGCAGCGCCCAGCCCGCCCCGCCCAGGCAACGGAACCGACCCCCCAACGAATGGGCCCCCCACCAGCCCCCACCGGGCAGCAGAGGCCCGACCCCCACCCCGCACCACGGCATAAAGGCAAGGAGCAGCAACAACCAGCCCCCCCCCCCCCCGTAAGTCATGGAGTTAGCTATGGGAGACCAGAGAGACTGAATTCTTACTTACTTGAATTTTGGGCTGACATTTTTTCCAAGCTGATATGATCAAAAAGCAGATTTCTGTATTGACTTATATTTATATTTTTCTTGTTTTTCCAGTTTATTAAGATGGTTTTTTTTAGCAATACAAAGAGTTATGAAAATGATATTTAATAATTCTCCTTCTACCTCGATGGCACTCATGTCACCAAGCACGCAAAGTGATGGTGAAGCCGTGATTGAAACCTTAAGCCAGGCTGATAGATCGGCACATACCTGCTGCCAGAGAGCCTGGACAGGCGTGCAGAACCACAGTGCATGCATGTAACTATCGGGTAGATTACTATCACAGTGCTGACAAATGTCTGAGTTACTGAGACATCCTCTGTCCAGTGTAGTAAATCCTGTGAAGAGTTTTGAAATGGATTAGCTGCAAATTTGGACTTTTAGTCAGTTTAAAGGTGTTTAGACAAAGTTCTGACCAAAAGTTTTCATCTGTGCTGATGCTCAAATCTGCATCCCATTTTGTTATTGGAAGTGAAATATTATTATCTAATTTACATAAAAGTTTGTATATTTTTGAGAGAGTTTTGTTCATTGAAAAGTTAATCAGAGAGCTAACTACCTCTGGTAGCTTAAAATCGTTGTCTCTGTATTTAAACTTTTTAGTAATAATAGACTTAAGTTGCTGATATTCCAAGAAGTTATTTATTCCATGCTTATCTTGTAGTTCCTGGGGAGTTATGAATCTTCTGTCAATAATTAAGTGCTCTAGTAGCGTCACGCCCCCTGCTTGCCAAGCTGGGAAGTGTATCATCTTTTTGTTTATGAGGATGTCTGGGTTGTTCCAGATGGGTGTCATTCTGCACGGTTGAATTGATGACTTAGATATTTTTTATAAATTCCCACCAGGCTGTTAAAGTTGCGTTTATATTGATACTTTTGAAACAATCTTGTTTTTTAATTGTTTGGCTAATAAATTGAAGATCTGACAGGTTGATCTTTCCACATGACGCCTGTTCCAAGTCTAACCATGAGTTGGTTTCTGGGTTATTTTTTAACCATTTTAAGATGTATTGTAATCTATTTGCAAGAAAGTATTTGTGGAAGTTAGGTAGTTCCAAGCCTCCACATCTTTTTGCAGATTTTAACGTTTTTAGACTAATTCTCGCAGGTTTATTGTTCCATAGAAAGCTTGATATGGATGAGTCTAATGCTTTGAACCATTTTAGCGGCGGTTGTGTGGGGATCATTGAGAAGAGATAATTGACTTTGGGTAAGATTTTCATTTTAACCGTGGCTACCTTGCCCATGAGGGACAGAGGCAGGTTGGTCCATCGGGTTAGATCGTCCTGTGTGCTTTTCAGTAATGGAGTGTGGTTTAGCTGCACCAGTTCTGATAATTTGGAGGAGAAATAAATACCTAGATATTTGATATTGCCTACTTTAACTGGGATTGTGATTCTTTGCTCCGCATTACTGTTCAATGGTAATAAAACAGATTTGTTCCAATTAATGGAGTAGTCTGATATGGAGGAGAATTCATTAATGGTTGTTGCCGTTTCATTTACAGATTGTGAATTATTTAAGTACAGTAATATGTCATCTGCATAGAGACTAATTTTATGATGGGTGTGTTTGGTTTTAATTCCTTTGATGCTCTCATTCTGTCTTATTGCTGCAGCTAGAGGCTCAATAAATATAGCAAAGAGAGAGGGGGAGAGTGGGCAACCCTGTCTGGTTCCTCTTCCGAGAAAAAATCTGTTGGAAGTCTGTTTATTAGTTCTGACAGATGCATTGGGGTTGCGATATAATATTTTGATCCAGTTGATGAATGATTCTCCAAAACCAAACTTATGGAGGGCAGCAATGAGGAACTTCCAATTTACTCTGTCGAAAGCTTTTTCAGCATCCAGCGACAGTATGGTCATTTCCTGGTTTTTAATGCTGGCAAAGTCAATTACATTAATGAGTCTGCGGACATTGTCATCAGAGTGTCTGCCTTTGATGAAACCAGTTTGATCGAGGTGAATTATGTGAGGAGTGATTTTTTCTATTCTCTGTGCTAGTGCTTTGCAGATAATTTTAACATCTGCATTGATTAAAGAAATGGGGCGATAGCTAGAAGGGCTAGTGGGGTCTTTTTCTGGTTTAAGGAGAAGAATTATGTTGGCGGAGTTCATGTGAGGTGGCATTGATTTGCTTTCCTTGATAAATGTTACCATTTCAAAAAACGTTGGTGCCAGCTGTTCCCAGAATTCTTTATAAAACTCAGCAGGAAAGCCGTCAGGCCCTGGAGCTTTACCGTTAGGCATAAGTGATAGAGCTTCATGAAGCTCAGACAATGAAAGCTGTGAGTCTAGGTTTAAGATCTGATCTTCAGTTAATCTGGGTAGGTTTATTTTATCTAGAAATGAGTTGATGCTTTGTTCTGATGGGTTGATCTGTGATGTGTATAAATTTTTATAAAAGTCTTTAAACGCGGTATTTATTTTGACCGGATCATGAGTGACATCTCCTTTTTCATCAACGATGGAAGTAATTGTTGATTTTTCTTTATTAATTTTAAGCTGATTAGCAAGAAATTTCCCAGATTTGTTTGAGTTTTCAAATCTTTCAAGTCGTAGCCTTTGTATTTGGAATTGTGTCTGTTTATTGATGACACAGAATGAAATTTAAATGTATTTATGCTAAAGTAACAAGCAAACATGTTTTCTATCCAACTGTAATTGTCACTTTAAAAATAATAATAAATAATAATTATTATTATAACTAAATAATGAGTTATTTGACATTAAGGAGTAGTTACATTTATTTTCCATTGCATTTAGTTACATGTATTAGTTCTATCTGGCCTTTTGAGGACAGACACTATATGGCCCTCGGTGAAAATGAGTTTGACACCCCTGGTGTACAGGCTCAATAACAAACAAACACTGAGTGACACTCAGGGAAGCAATCAGTTCAGATAACAGCTTTCAGAAAAACAGACATCGAATGTGTTATCATTGTTACAGGATGATGAGTTATAAAGTCCAAGGAAGTGAGGTAGGAATGATCTCCTGTAGCGGTTGGTGTGACACTGAAGCTGCCTTTGCCTCTTGGAAAAGGAGCTCCGCTGACGGTCAAGTACAGGATGAAGAGGATGCTCCGGGTTATCCATGATGGATACGAGCTTATTCAGAGTCCTCCTCTCCATCCCAGCTTCCAAGGTTTCCATTTGCACCCGATTACAGAGCCAGCCTTTCTAATCAGTTTGTATCCCTCTGCCTGTAGGGTGTTCTGTGTCGCACTTGTGGCGTGGAGAATAAACGCATTTCTTCACGAGTGTACTCTGAAGCACAAAAATTTACACTTAAATGTAAAGCATGACTTTTTGTTTTTGAATGACTCTTGTTCATTTTTTTACTTGTCCTGTCCAACAGCTGGGCAGACAGATGAGAGCTGAAGGCCTCTTGTGTTGGACATATTTTACTTTAACAACAGAGATTATGAATCTTCAGACAAACCAGAGGTAGATTAGATTAGATTAGATTAGATTTGCTTTATTGTCATTGTGCATAGTACAATGAGATGTAAGCATAGCCATCAGTGCAAGTACAGTAAGGAAGTGAAAGAAAAATAGTAAAAAAAACATTGTAATACAATAAAATCAAACAAACAAACAACAGTATGTACAAGTGTGCAAATATAAACTGTAAGCTGTAATGAAGAGTGCCGAGATAATTGTGCAAAATTGGGTATGAAAACTGTGAATAAACATGTCAAAAGTGCAAGAGGTGGTAGTGAGGTAGAGAGTTGAAACTGTGGACAGAGAAGTAAACAGGAATGTGGATTTTATCTGTGCATTTGGGAATTGAGGATTGTTATTATCTTTGGAAAGAAGCTGTTTTTGAGTCTGTTCATTTTGCTTCTGATGCCTCTGTAGCGCCTCCCAGAGGGCATCAGGTTGAACAGGTCAGAGCCGGGGTGTGAACTGTCCTTGATGATGTTATGAGCCCTAGTGATGCAGCGCGTGGAGTAAATGTCCGTCAGGGTGGGGAGAGGGCGCCCAATGATTTTCTGCACCGTCTCTACGACTCTCTGCAGTCTTTTCTTATCCGCGGCCGTGCAGCTGCTGAACCAGTTATGCAGTATGTGAGCAGGCTCTGGATGGATGACTGGTAGAAGGTCAGCAGCAGGTTGGTATTAATTTTGTTCTTCCTGAGGACCCTCAGGAAGCACAGACGCTGCTGAGCCTTCTTGATGATGGCAGTGGTGTTGGCTGTCCAGTAGAGGTCGGCAGAGATGGTGATGCCAAGGAACTTGAAGGTGTGGACCCTCTCCACATGCTCCTCATTAATGAGGAGGGGGGTTGGGTCTGCGCCATGCTTCCTGAAGTCGACGATGATGGTTTTGCTGGTGTTCAGGGTGAGGTTATTCTCTGAGTACCAGGGGCCTCATTTATAAACGTTGTGTACGCACAAAAGAAGGCGTACGCCACTCTCTACGCCAGTGGTCCCCAACCACCGGGCCGCGGGAAATTTTGGCACCGGGACGCACAGAAAGAAAAAATAATTTCCATTTTATTGTTTTTTTTTCCGACAAAAATGTTTTATTTTGAAAAGTGACCGGATTCTCTCTGTTACATCTGTCACACTTAACGCACGTCAAAGTCGCGACACCAGACATCAGGTGATACACCCCACCAAAAATTGAACCCAAACAACCAAAAAAAGAAACTTCTTTAGAAAGTTGCTTTGACAAGGGGAAAATTATTATTATTATTGTTATTATTATTATTACTAAAGAGAAAATACCACCCCCGGTCCACGGTAAACGTGTCTTGCGTGGTACCGGTCCACGGTGACAAAAAGGTTGGGGACCACTGCTCTACGCAATAATTGATATTTATAAAAAGCAAACTTGAGGGGAAAATGTGCGGTCCTTCATCAAGCTCTGACCCAGGCGTACGCACAAAAACGGGTGAAATGAGAAACGGCGACACCGTCGGCAGATGGAAGAAACACGTGAAAATGAAAATGACAATACTGCCTCATAAATAACATGAAGACTTCACAAAGCAAGTCTCACAATAACAGCTACATGAACACCCGTTTGATCGATCAGCAGTGAAACAAACAAAAAAATCAAACGACAATTACAACAGAAATTCAAATGAACACATATTTGCAAAAAGAAAAGTGAAATATGTTCTGCAATATTGGTATGTTGTGCAATTCATCCTTATAAATAATATAGTTAACAGAACAAAATAATGTACAAAACTGATATTCTCCTCAATGTGTCCGTCTGGAGGAGCAGATATAGTCAAAGTCAAAGTCAAAGTCAGCTTTATAGTCAAATATGCTGCATCCGTAAGACATACAGCACAGTTGAAATTGCTTTCCTCTCACCCCACAGTGCAAGCAGCATATAAAATAATAAATAAACGACTTAAAAAATACATTCTTTTAAAAACAATAAATCCTTGAAACCCAAAAAGATAAAGCCAAAAAACACTGAAGGTAGAGGAGAGAGGAGCCGCTGCGTGTGCATCAGACAGACAGACAGACAGACAGACAGACAGACAGACAGACAGACGTATGTATTAATTGTCCACTGGGGAAAATTGTTTTCATAGTAAAACATTTCTTCATAAGCTACAGAATTATGGTATTCATGCATATGCCTTTATTTTGTTTTATTTTTGATAAAACAATGTATGGCGTATGTCTCAACCATTCAGAAAGCAACAAGAAATTACATTTGCGCTGAACAATTTCCCATTTCCACGTGGATTATTACCGACATCTGTAGCTTGTCAGATGCAATGAAATGGATGGAAATAAAATGCCCCATCACAATGCGTAATGACGCAGAATGGCTGATCTTGGATCTTAGAAGATGTGGCAAATGGAAGAATTCAGAGTGAACGCATCTTTAGACAGCAAGAAGACTTGCTGGCAAACCAGGACCAGTGGCTTATGAGCCGGTTCCCACTTCCTCCAGCCTGTTGGAGCTTTTAGGGGGGTGTCACCTGGTGCATCTGGTGCGTCGTGCCCCCCCCCCCCCCTCCCCTCAGTCCCCACTCCACTTAAAAAAGATTCCCCAATTATTGCCTCCAGTCTCTCATCAAGAGGGGTCAGCTCGCTCCGGTGTCCCCTGCCCCCCACCCGTGGCAGACACTCTGGCGATGCAGCGCCAGACGTTTTTTTGCCTCGACTTTGATGTCCGCCTTTTTGGCATTGGTAATGCCCACACTGAGCCCTCCAAACAACATTTTTCTCCTCTTTTCCACCTCACCAACGATAACTTCTACTTCACATTGAGTGAAGTTACGTTTTTTTTATTTCCTCTCGGTGTTTGCCATGATTTCGCAATCAATGAATATTCATTTGTGGGCGTTTCTCGGACTATTTATGGGCAACTATGGGCGTGTCATGAAGCCGCAAAAGCGGCGCAGGATTTAGAATTGGTTGTGATTTATTAAGGGAATGATGCATAGGATATGCGTGCGCACGGTTTTATAAATCCGAATATTTCTGTGCGTACGCACGTCCTATGTTTCATCCGTACGCCACTTCTGACGCAAATCCTACGCAAAGTTTTATAAATGAGGCCCCTGGTTGTCAACTTCAGGACTTCCTCTCTGTAGGCAGACACATCCCCCCTGGGAATGAGTTCGACCACCGTGGTGTCGTCGGCAAACTTGATGATGCAGTTGTTGTTGTGGGCTGGGCTGCAGTCATGCGTGTAGAGGCAGTACTGCAGGGGGCTTAGCACACAGCCCTGTGGGGTGCCGATGTTCAGTCTGCGGGTGGAGGAGTGGTGGGGGCCAAGTCTCACAGTCTGTGTTCGGTTTGTGAGGAAGTTGTTAATCCAATTGCATGTGAGGGGTGGGAGGCCAAGAGTGAGCAGTTTATTGCAGAGTCTGTCTGGGATTATTGTGTTAAAAGCAGAACTGTAATCCACAAAGAGCATCCGTACGTAGCTCTGCTGCTGCTCCTGGTGGTTCAGCACGGAGTGGAGAGCCACGGCTACGGCGTCCTCTGTGGATCTGTTATTGCGGTATGTGAACTGGTGGGGGTCCAAGTCAGTGGGGAGGTGGTCTCTGATGTGCGGGAGCATCAGCGTTTCAGGTATGTCTGAATCAGAATCAGAATCAGAATTACTTTATTGATCCTACACGTGGGAAATTTGTTTGTTACTATAGCAACTGATAGCAGAGAGGAAAAAAGACTAAGAATAATATAAAAAAACAACAAAGAAAATGTAGCATAAATGCAAACAACATGGTATAATTTAAAAAGCTATTTACAAAACAGTGCAGATAAAAAGATGTGCAAAAGAAATGTGCAAAATAGAAAAAAAATGAGCAAAGTTTATCTGTTGCATTGTGAGTTATTGAACAGGGTTATTGTGTTGGGTATAAAGGATTTCTGGTACCGGGCAGTTTTGGAGCGGAGCGGTCTGAGCCTCTTAGAGAAGGAGCTCCGCTGTTTGTCCAGACCAGGGTGGAGAGGATGGTCTGGGTTGTTCATGATGGATAAAAGCTCGTTCAGTTACCTCCTCTCAATCACTGCTTCAAATGTCTTCCTGTTTGCAGCAAATAAACCCGCAGTACCATTCCCACCCCCGCCCCCACCCGTAATCCCATCCAGCTCCACCTCTCCAGTCACGTCACTCACTGTGACTGAGGACGACGTCAGGAAGGCACTCCTAGCTGTGAAATCCAGAAAGGCAGCTGGCCCAGATGGGGTTCCTGACAAAGTGCTTAGAGCATGTGCTCCTCAGCTCGCACTATCTTCACAGAGATCTTCAACCTCTCCTTGGCTCAGGCAGTGATACCCTCCTGCCTTAAATCTGCAACCATCATCCTAGTGCCGAAGAAGTCTCCCATCTCCAGCCTCAACGACTACCGTCCGGTGGCACTCACTCCAGTTATCATGAAGTTCTTCGAGAGACTGGTCCTCCGGCACATCAGTGACCACCTCCCCCCTGATCTCGACCCCCAACAGTTTGCATACCGCACAAACCGGTCTACAGAAGATGCCATCGCCTTAGCCCTGCATGCTGTGCTGAGCCACCTGGAGGAGCAGCAGAGCTATGTTCGGATGCTCTTTGTGGACTACAGCTCTGCCTTTAATACAATCATCCCTGACATACTGATCAGAAAACTGGACACTATAGACCTGCCCCACACACACACATGTGTCTGGATAAAGGACTTCCTCACTGACTGGCCCCAGGCTGTGAGGCTGGGCCCCCACCTCTCCCTACACACACACTGAGCACTGGCTCCCCACAGGGCTGTGTGCTGAGCCCCCTCCTGTACTGCCTCTACAGCCATGACTGCAGTCCGACAGCAACCTCATCGTGAAGTTTGCTGATGACACCACAGTCGTCGGACTCATCTCAAAGGGAGACGAGACAGCCTACAGGGAGGAGGTCCTGAAGCTGGTAACTTGGTGCTCAGACAACAATCTAGCTCTGTGTCATGGTGCCTCTGTCAGGATCCTCCCCCTCCCCCTTTCACTCCATGCCTGACGCGACCAGCTGAAGCCACTCACCTCATCAGTCTGCAGCTTCTTAAGGAGATCCAGGACCAGTATCCAACGAGTTCGTTGTACACCTATGGTGCTTAGTCTGGTCTTCTCATGTTTTGTCCTTGCCTGTTTTTGCCTACGCTAACACCTTGTCTGTCTGTCTGTCTGCCTGCCCTCAGGACTACACCCCACGAGTGCTCATCTGGTTGCCGTCATCCATCCGTACTTCTCACGCTCACCTCGCATCCTGCTCAGGTCTTGTCATCCGGGAGCTGCCGTCAAAACCCTCCAGCCAATCCTCAGCACTGCCTCAAGAACTCTGGTCTCTCTTCCTGCTTGTAAATCCCTCCTCTGGCTGAATATTAAATCCATTATATTCACCTTACGGTTTCTCTGAGTCTCCTTCCGGGTTCCAGCATTTGGGTCTGCCAAGTCTTGCATAATCATGACACTCTGAACACCAAGAAAACCAAGGAAATCATCGTGGACTTCAGGAGGCACAGCACCGACCCAGCTCCCCTCTACATCAACGGAGAGCATGTGGAGAGGGTCCACACCTTCCGGTTTCTGGGAGTTGTATTCTCCAACATCTCCTGGTCAGAAAACATCACAGAGGTCATCAAGAAGGCCCAGCAGAGACTCCACTTTCTGCAGGTCCTCAGAAAGTACAATGTGGACCCCAGCCTGCTGACAACCTTCTACCGCTCATCCATTGAAAGCCCACTGACATACTGCATCACGGTGTGGTACGGCAGCTGCACCATGGCGGACAGGGAGAGACTGTAGAGGGTAGTCAAAGCAGCTCAGAGGATCATCGGCTCCCCCCTCCCCTCCCTGTCAGACATCTATTCTTCCCGCTGACTTAGCAGAGCTGGGAAGATCATAAGAGACAGTTCCCACCCTGGCTCTGGACTGTTTGACCTGTTGCCCTCAGGAAGGCGCTACAGGTGCATCAGATCAAGGACAAACCGCCTAAAAAACAGTTTTTTCCCCAAAGCTATAACCATCCTGAACTCCCACATGCACTGACAGCTCCACCCCCATGTCTCCCTATTTTACTATGGGCATCTCATCATGTCAACACCATCTCATTTGGTGTAATATATTCCCATCATTGTGCAATATAGCCGGATGGTGTTAAAGGCACCGGAGAAATCAAAGAAGGTGATTCTCACCATGCATGAGTTCGCTGCAGCAGATGGGTGACGGCATCATCCACCCCCGGACGCCACCGGTAGGCAAACTGCAGGGGGTCCAGAGAAAAGCTCACCAACGGTCTCACCTGGGCCAACACCAGGCTCTCCAGCACCTTCATCACGTGAGAAGTGAGGGCAACTGGACGGAAATCCCTGGGGTGAGATGAAGATGTCTTCTTGGGTATAGGGACCAGGCAGGAGGTGTTGTGAAGGCTCAGCCCATTGTTGATGAAATCACAGGAAGTGATGCCGAACTGTGGGTCACACGTTGCACGTCTCCTCAGCAAGCTTCCACCTGAACAGCGTGCTGATTTCCGCAGACACCAGTTCAGGCGGGCAGGAACCAGCGACACTTTAATTGACCTGTCAGAGTGGTTACGCTATGAGTCCTGGTGTCAAGGGTTTGACAACCAAACCACTCCAAAGACTTCCAGGGACAGGCCAATTATGAGGAATGAGACTCGTACAGCCAAACAAAGTGTGATGGTCCTCCATGGCACTGGTGAGTCAAAACCCACCTTGTCATCTAAAGCTGGTTACATGAAAGAGAAGATTAAAAGTAAAGTGTACTGCGCCTACTGTGACAGCAATGAACATTATCTCAGTCAGTGTGGTGAAGTTGCCAAACTTTCCAAAGAGCAGCTGAAAGAATGGATTCAAGTAAATAGGCGTTGCTGGCGATGTGCACGAACCCACCTTGCTGCTCAGTGCACATTAAAGAAACCTTGCAGCTTGTGCAATGGAAAGCATCTCCTGCCCCTTCATGAGATTAATACAAAGACTGAAAGAGTTCCTCATGAAGTAGCCAAGCAAGAAAGCTGCTTAACCAGCTCTGCCTCCAACACCCTCTACTTGGATCGACCAGGAGTAGGAAGCCGAGTCATGCTGAAGGTGGTTCCCATCCTCATCCATTATGGTGGACGGACCCTGAGCGCATTCGCAATTCTGGATGATGGGTCTGAAAGGTCCATGCTGCTACCATCAGCAGCCAAAGCTCTGGGCATTAAGGGGACACCTGAAGATCTCCCTCTCCGCACAGTCAGACAGGATATTCAGGTTCTGCATGGATACGCTGTGACCTTCTACATCTCCTCAGTGGCTCAGCCTCACACCAGCTACAAGATTGAGGGTGCTTTTACAGCTAACCGTCTAAGCCTTGCCCAGCACACCTATCCAATCGAACGCCTGCAGAAGAAGTTCAGCCACCTACGTGGTCTTCCTCTTCCTGCTCTAAGAGATGCAGAACCGTTCCTCCTTATCGGTTCTGACCAGCCTCACCTCATCACACCAATTGAGCCAGTCAGACTCGGCCCCCCCGGCAGCCCAGCAGCAGTTCACACAAGACTAGGGTGGACCCTCCAAGGCCCAGTTCACCTGATGGGGCGGCCTACCAATGCAGTGCAGTGCCTGTTTACCTCATCCCCACCAAAGGTGGAAGAGCTTTACAAGCATGTGGAGAGGCTCTGGCAAATGGACACCGTGCCGTACCGACCTGAAAAGGAAGTTGTTCGTTCCAAACAGGACCAACAGACTGTGGCCATGCTCGAAGCCAAGACAATCCGCACAGAGGTGAACGGCATCAACAGGTATGCCACCCCATTACTGCGCCACCCAGACATGACACTGCTAGTTGCACCAAAGGACTCTGTCTTGGCTCTGCTGCGCAGCACAGAGAGACGCCTTCTGAGGAACCCAGAACAAACTGAGGTGTACAAGAAAGAAATAAAGAAGCTAATAGATGCAGGCGCTGTGAAGGAGCTCACTGAAGAAACCTTTCACCAAGAGGAGTGGTACATCCCCCATCATCTCGTTACCCACAATGGGAAATCCCGGCTGGTTTTCAACTGCTCTCATGAGTACCACGGACAGTCCCTGAATCAGTTCCTCCTACCGGGCCCCACCCTCGGGGCTTCATTGCTTGGAGTCCTGTTAAGATTTCGAGAGCACCCCATTGCAGTTAGTGGTGACATCAAAGTGATGTTCCACCAGGTCCGCCTCCTTCCTGGCGATCGCCCCCTCCTCAAGTTCCTGTGGCGGGACCTACGAGTGGATGAACCTCCGAGAGTTTTTGAGTGGCAGGTCCTTCCTTTCGGCACAACCTGCAGCCCCTGCTGCGCCACTTATGCTCTTCAACGCCTCGTCGCAGATCAAAGCCATCCCAGTGAGGACCTGAAGTTTTCAGTGGAAAATTGCTTCTACGTTGATAACTGCTTACAGAGTCTAGACTCATTGGAGGAAGCCAAGTCCCTCGTGGATCGCCTAAGAGCTCTCCTAGCATCAGCAGGCTTTGACCTACGCCAGTGGGCCTGCAACGATGCAAGTGTACTCAGCCACTTACCTCAAGATGCCAGATCTGAGAGCCTGGACCTGTGGCTCGCACAAGACAAGACACATCCACAAGAATCTACCCTTGGCCTCAGTTGGAACTGGGAGACAGACACCCTGGGCTACAAACAGAGGATCGTAACCTATGAGAAACCAACTCTGCGGAACATCTACAAAGTCCTAGCATCACAGTATGATCCCTTAGGTTATCTGTTGCCCTACTCCACCCGCGCAAAGCTCATCATTCAGCAGTTATGGGACAAGAAACGTGGCTGGGACGACTCCAACCTGCCCTCAGAACTAATTCAAGCCTGGACCAGTTGGGAGGCAGAGCTTCAGTTTCTACCTCTGCTGTCTCTCCCACGGCCTTATGTGCCTGTAAGTACCACCTCAGGAGATACCACGCACCAAGTCCACATTTTTGCTGATGCATCTGAGCAAGCCTACGGAGCAGTGGCATACCTGCGGACTCAAGACAGCAATGGTAAGGTACACCTGTCCTTCATTCTTGCACGTTCACGAGTGGCTCCAAACGCGTCCAGTCGATTCCCCGTCTGGAACTCTGTGCTGCCCTCACAGCGGCCCAACTAGCTCATGTCCTGGAGAAAGAACTCACCCTGACAGTGAGTCAGATGGTGTTATGGACCGACTCCACAACAGTTTTAACCTGGCTGCAATCCCAATCCTGTCGCTATAAGGTCTTTGTCGGAGGAAGAGTAGCCGAGATCCAAGAGCTCACGAAGAATGGTACCTGGCGCTATGTGGATTCAGTCAACAATCCGGCGGATGACCTTACCAGAGGAAAACCCCTGAGAGCCCTCACAGAGCCTAATAGGTGGTCACAAGGACCTCCTTTTCTTCTCCAAGACCCAGGCACTTGGCCAGAGAGACCTAGCACAGAGCCAAAGGAAGACTCTACAGAGCTTCGGAAAACTGCCTTCTGTGGTTTAGCAGTTACTTCCCCAACCGGCCAAAGTGCTCCTGTTTACAAGACCTGGCGGGAGTGCATAGAGGCTAAAGTCCTTGCCCTCCACGGATCAAGCCCTTCAGATTCTCCTCCGATCGCCGAGGAGTATCGCCAAGCAGAGAAACTCGTCCTATAGCAGGCACAACAAGAGTCTTTTCCAGAGGACTACAAACTGTTAGCAGCAGGAAAGTCAGTCTCATCTAGCAGCCGCTTACTCACCCTCTCTCCTGAGCTGGAGCAGTCGTCAGGCCTCATAAGAGTAGGTGGTCGGCTGTGTCAGTTAGAGGGCCTTAGTGACTCAACGTTGCACCCAATCGTCCTAGACCCGACACATTCAGTTACGCTGCTGCTGATTAAAAAGTACGACCAAGACCTCCAACATCCAGGTCCAGAGCGGGTCTTCACGGAGTTGCGGAGATCATTCTGGATATTACGTGGCAGGGAGGCCATCCGCAAATACCAGCACACCTGTGTGGAATGTCGGCGCTGGAGGGCCAGACCAGCCATCCCTAAAATGGCAGACCTGCCGGCTGCTCGCCTGAGACTATTTAAGCCAGCTTTCTACTCCACTGGTGTGGACTGTTTCGGTCCAATGCTGGTTAAAGTGGCCAGACGCCATGAAAAGCGTTGGGGGATAATCTTCAAGTGTCTGACAACCAGAGCCGTGCACCTGGATCTCCTGAGAAGTATGGATGTGGACGCCTACCTCATGGCTCTAAGGAGATTCATAGCCAGACGTGGGACACCAGCGGAGATTTGGTCTGATCGGGGGACCAACTTCAAAGGTGGAGAACGTGAACTTAAGGAGGCCTTTACAAGCATGGAACCTGCTCTACAGCAACTGCTTGCTCAGCAGAAAATTAGGTTTCACTTCAACCCACCAGCAGCTCCACACTTTGGTGGTGTGTGGGAGCGGGAAATTCGTTCTGTGAAGACGGCCCTATACACATCTGTTGGAGCCCAACCAGTATACGAAGAAGTGCTTCTCACTGTGCTCTTGGAGGTGGAGTCCATCCTTAATTCTAAACCTCTGGGCTACGTCTCTGCGGACGTGGCAGACATTGACCCTGTGACACCAAACAGTCTCCTGATGGGGCGGCCTGATGGATCGCTGCCTCAGGTGGTCTATCCAGGCACTGAGATCCTGAGTCGGAGATGTTGGCGGCACTCACAAGTGCTCGCTGACCACTTCTGGGCCAGATTTCTTCGGGAATACCCCCCCACCCTGCAGACCAGGCAGAAATGGCATTCAGCCACTTCAGAACTCTACGCAGGTGCAGTGATCATGTTAGTTGATCCTCAGCTGCCCCGAGCTTCTTGGCCCATAGGAAAGGTTGTCAAGATTCATCGGAGTGACGATGGACACATCCGGTCAGCTGATGTTGATATAAATGGACATGTGTACACCCGACCAGTGGCTCGTTTAGTTATGTTACCTGCATTGCCATCTGGGGAAGATTAGTTTGACTTAGTACTGTATGTTTATTTGAAGCAAATGTGCCTTGCACATTTGGGGGCGGCTGTTGTGAAGGCTCAGCCCATTGTTGATGACATCACAGGAAGTGATGCCGAGTTCCTTTCTTCTTCGGTGGTTTTCTGGTTTGTTGAGCTAGTTCCTGATTCCATGTGCTCCCGGTCAGCAACAGAGAAAGTCTTTAGTTGCAAAAAACCCTGTCTAACACCAAAGTTCATTCCAGTTGCTGTATTTTCAATATTAAGTAACTGAGAAAACACTAAATTGGAATATTCAAATATAAATTCAAAACATCTGACAAGTGGAGTCACCTCTCCTTTTTCCTCCTCCCTGTGTTCTGACCGACACCCCATCTTGTTTACAGTTAAACTCCTAACCCGAATCAGCAATACAGTCCTCCATCCTCACAGTCCTCCCTAACAGGAGGTCTTCCAGAGGAGGGGCACCCTCTCCAGTCTGAGGCTCAGGTTGAAGAGATGCTGGAGAACCGCAGACAGCTGGTGGGTACAGGTCCTCAGGGTACGGGGGCTGACGCCATCCGGGCCGGCTGCTTTGTGCTGGTTAGGTTTCTCCATCTTTTTCTTCACCTGGCAGGCTGTTACAGTCAAACAGGGAGGGAGGGGGTTGGTGGTTGGACTGGGGGGAGGGATGATTTACTGTGGGCCCAGTAGGTGTGGTGTAGTAGAGGGGGGAGAAAGGTGAGGAGGTGTGTGGGAGGTTCATGAGGGGGAGGTCAGATAGCTGAGAGGCAGCAGGAGCGGGGGTGGAGGTGGGGGGGGGGCTGAGGCATTCAGAGAGCTAAACTATTAAAAAAGGTGTTAAGCTGGTCAGCTCTCTCTTTGCTGCCTGTGATGGTTCTGCTTCTCCCCCCACATCCTGTGATCTTCTTCATTCCAGACCACACCGCTCTCATAATGTCCTGCTGGAGTTTGGATTCCAGCTTCCTCCTGTAGGAATCTCTCCCGTTCCTCAGCTGATCCCTAAGCTGGTGCTGCACCCTCTTCAGCTCCTCCCGGTCTCCAGACCTGAAGGCTGTCTTCTTCCTGTTCAGGAGGTTCTTCAGGTCACAGCTGATCCAGGGTTTGTTGTTTGGGAAGCGTCGAACAGTTCGAGTGGGCACAACGGACTCCTCACAGAACTTAATATATTCTGTAATGCAGTCCGTCATGCTGTCAATGTTCTCCCCATGAGGCGTGCAGAGAGCGTCCCAGTCTGTGGACCCCAGACAGTCCTGCAGGGCCTGCTCCGTTTCAAGGGTTCACCTCCTCACAGCCCTTTAGAGCATGCGTTCCAGCAGGGCAATAGGGACATAGTTCGGGATAAGGTGAACCCGGTTATGGACAGACCCTTTTTGAATTGAGGCCAAACTTTATTCATTCTAATCACATTTGAAAATCTTTGATGCTGGACCGGACGGAAAAGGAAAGGAGGGAGGAAGTGAGAGGGATGTTAGAGAGAGGGGGGGGGTAGGAGGGTGATCATAGAAAGGGGGGGGGGGGGGTAAAACCATGAAGCAGCATAAAGCATGGATGGTTATTCTGATTACAGTGAGGTTCAGATATTATACAAATCTCAAAGGGCGGGGCCTGTCCACACACACACTCAAATGTTATAAACACACCTGTTAGCTGCAGAAATGTCCACATGTCAACATGAACACAATACAGATATTGTTCACACACGCATACTTATGCCTTCAAACCAACTAGTGTGAAATATTTCATTCAGTCAAACAAACTATTAGTGTAAAGGTGAGCTAACACCTGTGATCAGGTGAGTGTTTATGTTCTTCTAAATGGATGGTGGAATGTGAAAAGGAGGGAGAGTGACCAGCCACCCCCACACCAAGACCCCCACCGCAGCAGCAGCAGCAGCCAGAACCCCCCAACACCACACGGCAGCAGATGGAGAGTTACATTTCTGATTTAGACAAAAGAAAAACTAAGAAAACTTCAGGCTGTTCACTTTTTTTCTTGTTACAACCTAACTTATAAACATGTTGGTCCTTTCTATGTCAAATTCAACAGGAATGCTGTGATTATAAATGTGTTTAAAAACTACAGTTGCTCTTGCGCAAACATTAAAAAACAATGAAATTCAATGCTCTGAGAGAATACTGTTTTTGTTCTTATTATTTAACAGTATTTTTTAGCTTACATAATATTTGAACTGAAGGACAAACAACTACCTGGGTTAATTGTTAATTGATCTAGTTGTAAATTAATATTGAAAACTATTGTAACATTAGTTGCAACTTTTAGGATAAAAACAGCTGCAACTTTAAGGTTTTGTGCCTCAGGTGTTACAAAAAAATCATTCAAGATCAGGAAGGGACTGTACATCAAAACAGACAACATAGTTTCTTTTATTTCCATGTTTAGTTGTTGGTGTACATTGATTGGATCAAGGAACGCTTGGCTCAAAAAAGGTTGAAAAATGCAGCTCAATCCTATAGAACTCACTGGTTTTAGCAATGGAGAAAAACTGTAATCAGTCAGAGCTGTGGGGTGTTGCAGCCCTTTTTTAAAGAAAGAGTCGTTGTCAATCATTTCTCGGGAAAAATGTTTGTTGCATAGTTTGTTTGTCTGACTCAATCCCTTCAGGAAACATGATTACAGTTTTTCTAAATGCCTAAAGCAAAGTGATCCACTCTGAACTAAATGATCTGTGACTCAAACCCCCGGGTTACTCAATACTATTTACTGTATTTACTGTATTAAACCAACATTTAGTTAGATTTTCTAAGCACAGATTTCACCTTTAAAGATGTATTTATTTTCCTTTACGTCAGAGAACACGCATTTACTTAGAACTGATGAAAAAATTAAACATCTTTACAGAAGTATGATGACAAATGACCACATGCAAAGTTCAAAAAGAGCTTTAAGCTTGGAGATCCCATAAAGTTTATTTATTTTTTAACCCTTGTTCTATCCTAGGCACTTTAACATTGGGAGTTGGGTCATCTAGACAGACTAGACAGAGCTCTGAACCTTTTTTCTTCAATGATTTGTGATCTTCACTGGTGTCTATGGATTCATGAAATCCTCTCCACCTTTATCCACCTTTCTTATGGTAGGGAGAACACGTCAGTGGAAGGGGGGGGGGTCATCTAAGATAGCACAAGGGGTAATGGTTTAATAAATATGTTTAATCCTGTCAGACAGAATTTATCATCTGTTTGAATTAAATTTAATAACAATTAGTTGTTAGCAGGCTGCTAGAAGTTGAAGCTGGGGAAACTATGGTGCACTGCACAGTCCTCTATTCTCATCTACTTCTCTCCTCTTTTCTTGATCATTTATTTATCATTTAGTTCTCCATGCCAGTGGTTCTCCATGCCTGGTGCAGTGCGATTCATGCTCCTGTATCTGACCGTGGACCCCCCCTCTGGTTCGTCTAGCGCCCCCAGCCGTCCCCCAAACTCCATCTGGATGAAGCTCATCTACTCGACTATTTAAACATGTAGAGTTAGATGCGATAATTCTCTCTCTGAGTTCTGGTACATCGCCTGTCCGTCCTGGGGGAGGATCCCTCCTTCATGTGGACACCCCCAGGGTTACTTCTTTTTTTCTGGAATCCGTTTTTTTTTTAGTTTTTCCTTACTATAATGGGGGGTCTAAGGGCAGGGATGCCCAGTTAAGTTTAGTCTGTTTAGTTTAGTTTAGCCATTACACATTGAATTCTAAGACTTTATGCTCCTTATGATTTCATGTTCATTATACAGTTATGAAGCCCATTGAGACGACTATTGTTGTAATACTGGACTATAGAAATAAAATTGAATTGAATCTCTGAGTCTTCGTTTGCTCTTTGGTAATTGGTTATTTTTAATTTTGAACATGACTGAAATATTTATTGATCAACCAGATCTCCAATTAACAGTGAGTTAGTCGATTCTATATCAAAAAATCTGGTTATTGTTCTTATTAGTGCTTTCATGCAATACATTTTTCTGTGCAACCAATTAATCATGACCTGTAACTAATTAATCTAATAATCAGCTTTTTAATCAAACCTAATAATTGATGACTATGTGGTGCAGTAAATGGTGAAAATACTACTAAAAAACTGGCATTATGATGTTTTTTAGTATCATAAAACACTTCCAACCTTTACTTTTACATCACCAAGGGGTATTTTTTCAATCTAAAACAATTACAAAAAAAATAAAAATAAATAAAAATAAAAACAAATAAAAAATAGAACAAAAGATCAGGTCCAGTGTCTCTAATCTAAACTTCAAACCTTATTTATTTTTATAGCACCTTTTATTCCGGTTGAAAGCACAAAGTGCTTAACATAAAAGCAAATCAAATAGTCATAAAAGATGAAAAAGTATCCGCAGTAACAGCACCCCCTACAGGTGAAGCCAGTAGTGCCCCAGAACAATGGGGAACTACTGAGAGGTATGGAGTCCTAACCTGTTTAGAATTAAATAAATAAATGTCACCTTGTGCAAATACACAATCAACCATTAAATGTCTCATAAATATATAATAAGATCATTAAATGGTGAAAAAGCTGCACACACATATTAAATTAGCCATTAGATTATTCAATATAGTTCATTTTGCTTTAAGACCCTGTTACTTATTTTTCATTATTCTAAAACAGCATTTTAAAATATTCATTTAAATCATGTTGAATATTATTATAATTCTACGTCTTTTTTCAGAACCTCAGATTTCAAAATCAATATTTTCCAAAGTATTTTTGTTTTTATTTCATGTTGCTGTTTTTCAGAATGACTTATTTATTTCATAATGACCTTTTTCAGCAGAAAAAGTCTGTCTGTTAATCAAACCAGACAAGGCAGAGACACTTTTGTGATTGGCTACTCCTTAACTCAGACAAAAGCAGCAGCACCCGAACTACGTCCATCGAAGTTGCCTTCAGTGGACGTGACGGTGCAATGCACCCCCCTCCACACTAGGGGGAGTATGCACCTCTACACAGCTACAGTGTTGCCAGAAATTGGGCAGTTTTGGTTCTAAATTTGCGGATAAAAGTGGCTTTGGATGGGTATACATACTTTGGGTGGTTTTGTGGTCGGTTTGGTGGTTTTCATTTTCTGGTGAAAATATAGTAGTGGTCTAAGTTAGGCTGGGTGGCTGTTGGAGTTCCACTAAGCTTCTATGAACTGGAGTTCCATCAACGCACCATGCTGGGTGTGGGAGGAGCTACCAGCTGATGATTTTTGGCCTGATAGCCACATGGAGCGGCGACTGTGTTTATCCTACTTACAATGCATGGATGCACAATGCACACGGAGAATGTTAAGAGATCAGGTTCATTTATTTTATACATGATAACAATGCTTCCATGTTTGAGTTCATGACATCATCTCAGAGAGTCTCTGCTTCAGGTCCTACAGTCAAACTACGTCTTGATGATGCCCGTCTCAGCAGTTTTGTCCACCTCTATCAGAGCGCAAGAGTGTGTGTGTGTGTGAGCGCAGTTAAGGGTGTGTTGTTCAGTTCGCCGGAAAAGTAAAAAAAAAGGTCTTTTCCAAATGAACAGACACTGTTTCTTTTATTGACCCGCTGTGGAGGCTCAGAGGGTCCGAACGGGGAAGTGAACCCCAAATCAAACCCCGGATCTCCGCTGCGTTTTCCGACCACGGTCAGAAACGTCATCGCAGGAAAGGTTCAACATTTTCCCAGAGAGCGAAAGATAAAATCAGAGGACTGGATTTATAATCATTGTCTCAATGAAAATAAAGAAATATCATAAGGTTCAGGAGGCCCGAGCAGGCTTGTTCCGCTTTGTGCAGCGGGTCTCTGTCTGTTTGGACGCCAGCTCGCCTCCCGTGAGCCGCACAGTGTAAGGCATGATGTGACGTCAGACTGGATCTGTGAGCTCAGACAGCATAGCTGTTAGCCGCAGTGCAGAGAAGAGCTCTGAGTGAATAGCGTGAGAACGAGAATCAGGAGTGTTTCAACGGGAACTTCAAGATGTGGACGACCGGAGCTCCTCTGTGGTTCGGTCCACACAAACCCTCAAACTACAAAAACAGAGTGGTCTTAATCTTCTGCTGCAGACAGATTGTTTGTCTCTATTTGATCCTCTAATGTCAGCAAAGCCGTGCAGATGTCACTGAAATATGTCATCTCTCTGACTGGAACACCGCTGAGCGAGTATCTAGGAATATGATTCGATTTCCAGGGATCAGCCAATGTGCGTTTAGATCCCGCCCACTTTCACTGATTGACAGACAGACACATTCTGCTGGAAAAGCTCTTCATGAAATAAATAAATAAGTCATTCTGAAAAACAGCAACAAGAAATAAAAACAAAGCTACTTTGGAAAATATTGATTTTGAAATCGGAGTTTCTGAAAAAAGACGTAGAATTATAAGATTTCCACCGTTAACTTACTGTCAAAATTATGCATATATATATATATATATATGTATATATATATATATTTGACAGTAAGTTAACAGAGGAAATGTATGAAAAACAAAGAAAGACAGAAATGGTAAAACAAAAAAATCCTAAAATGGTCAAACAAAATGTTGTATTTATATTTTTTGCAATGTAGTGCACAAAGTATTGCTTTGTTCATGCTGTAACTGAGCAGGAAATATGCAGAATGCAGAGATTTTGAGTTAATTCATGATTAAATTAATAAAATCAAACCAATAAATTGCTTGTATAGCACAGATTAGTAGAGAAATATTTCTCATCAAACGTAAACATCTCATGATGGCAGGTAACAATGATAAAGATTTATTTAAAAAAATTTTTTATACAAAATGAATTGTCCTAAAAAGAAACCATCTGGCTAAAAACTGCACATCATGGTCGGCTCCAATATTGCTCGCCGTTTTTTTTGCTGCACCAATGCTAGCTTGGGGTTGTGCTGGTCTGTAGGCTGGTGAGAGAGACTGTAGATAAAGAGACAATGAGGTATCAATTAATAGTCACTTCCATGCCAACAGTCCCAGCCTACACAACCCAGAGGTGAAATTCTTTCTTTTTATATTTATTATGGGGTCCTGCCATTCTCCAGAAAATATAGTGGAAGTGTTGTTCAGGCTGAAGACATGCAGGTTTTTATCAGAGATCCAATAGTAGATGTAAACCTTGTAGAACTGAAGCAGAAATAATTCTAGCTTTGTCTCTGCAGGAAGCCTCACTATTGTGATAATGCTCCTTTCCTGAAGCTTCAGCGTCAACAGTGACGCTGCTCTCTCCCTCAGGCCATCTAGTTTGTGAATTTAGCTGTGATTGTGACATGATTGAGACATTTCTTAGTAAAATGTAACTTTTAACTATTTAGCAAAGACGAGGTTCATGAGTATGGGGGGGGGGGGGGTAACTGTGGAAATGGTGATGAAACTTTCAGAGATGACATAAGCTCATTTAGGACACAGAAAACAGATGCTTGTACGTTTATTTCAATGTTAACTGGAAGGACAGTTTTGTAACATAAATATGTCATTGACAAATACTATTTCTTAAACACACAGGCAGGCAGTTTATAATTTCAAATATTAACGTATACAGTGATTAGCCAATGCTGTTTTGGAGCACAGACTGACATCTGGGTTACATGTTGCCAAGGAGCAACTTTTCCTGCAATGTTGTGTCGGTTCTTTGAATCCAATTTCTGGTTGATATCATCCAGATATACATGTGCTATGTGGGTTGTAAATAACTGATTCATTAGATAATTCAAATGAAATACTTAAAAAAAATGGAAAGGGTGTGATATCTATAGTTACATGAACATTATCAAATGCTAAGAGACAGAAACAACCTCAGGGATGTCCTCCTTCATGTGGACATCCCTGAGGTTTCTTCTTTTTTTTGGCCTAAATCAGTTTTATTTTAAGAATTTATTCCTCACAGAGAAAGACGGTCTAAGGACAGGGATGCCAATTTTAGCTTATAGCTATCAGCTATCGTATTTTGTGTTAGATTTAATGTTTTTCTACAATTACCTGGTTGGAGTCTGTTGAGACAAATGTGTCATAATATTGGGCTATAAAACAAATTGAATTAAACTGAGTAAACCGGTCTTTGAACTTGATTGACAGCATTTTCTCCATGTGGACCCTTCTTGCCCAAAGGGAACTCTTTTGGTTGGAGACACCAACTATCTGGTTCCATGGTTCCATCCAGCTGTCGGTGGAAGATGTGTATCTATTCAGATGTTTGATAATCTGATAGCTGAAAACTGCGATCTGAGGATTTCTGATTGATCTGGAGGTTCTGAAGAAGTGAACAGAAAAGGGGGCTCTTGGAGCTTTGTGGAGAGATAAACTGGGTGGTTAAGACTCAAACAGAGAGACGGTGGCACCATGACCAAAACCTCAATGCCTTGCTTTTTCAGTAGGGGAGAGTGCTTGCAGTCCTTAAACTTTCTGACATAGTCTGCCCCTTTTCCTCACCTGGCTGTCTTTGCTGTAGTGATTTTGTTGTATTGGTCAACCTCTGATCGAAAGATCACAGAAGATCATTTGCTTACGCCCCAGTGTTGAAGTGTCCTTGGGCAAGACACTGAACCCCAAATAAACTTGGTGGTAATAGGTTGGTGCCAGTGTTCGGCAGTGTGTGAATGTGTTTGTGCGTGTGTAAATAGGACTGTGACTATAAAGCACTTTGGGTCTTTAAGGAAAGTGAAACGCTTAACAGTTTGGTATAGCAATCGTTGAGGCTCTGTTGATGTCTAGATTTTGGGGGTTTTGGTGTATTTAATGATGTTCGTAAATGAGGACAGCCCACCTTGTTTGTGACTTTTAGAGTCACTTCTTACCACATTTTTCATCATTAATAATTATTACCATGGAGAGCCATTTTTTAGAAGTCGGTTACATTTAGCGTATCCGTTTGTTTGGTCACTAGTGTTATTTGGGAAAAAGGTTGCGTACAACCACCGTTGGCAACAATAAGAACAAAGAAATACAGCACCTCTTTGGTTTTTGTGTTTAGAAAAACCTCTGTTTTTCTGTACGGCAGCTAGGTTGTAAAAAGAGGTCATTATTATGTGGGAGACGTCAAACAAGGGGCTCTAAGAGATTGGGGTCTTGGGGGCCTTACTCAGCGCCATCCCATCCCTGTATGACAGGAAAAAGAGCTTTGTTTGCAAAGCTGGCAGTAAGTCAGACCAGTTCCTGGTGCTTGTTGGACTTTGGCAGGGCTGCCCTCTATCACTGGATCGGTTCACAGTCTTTATGGACAGTTTCTAGATGCAGCCAGGGACTTGTCACAGCCAAGTATGAAGCGGCGTGGATGAGCGTCAGCACTGCTGAATCTGAAGCTATGGTTCTCAAGCGGAGAATCGTTTGTCTTCTCCGGGTCGGAAAAGAACTCCTGATGAAGCTCTCTTCTTCTCAATTGAAAGAACTGTTTGAATTAGGCCAATTGTGTTTCATTACATTTCCACGCTAAATAATAAAAAAAAAAACATTTAATTCAGATTTTTTTTTCTAGAATTTCCCCATTTTTACCTGAGGTTAAATAAAGTACCTGTACTTTTGAGTGTTTACTTGGATTGATGACTGCTGTTGATACTTTTGTGCTTCTGTGGAATCTCAGATGCTCGGTATGTTTAAACCTGTCTGAAGTTTCCTCATCACAGCTGACAGTTGGCAGGTGACAGACACCCCCCCCCCCCCCTCACCAAAAAACAAGGTTGTGTATAAAAGACCAAACCTGCTGAGACGTTTTATTCCTGCAAAGGAGATCTGCTCAAGAGTTTGTATCCTGAACTCACAGAGGTAAGAAAAGCTCTTTTCAGATCACCTGGATTTCCTGGAAAATCTTCAGTCAAAGAAAACTTTATGTCAATCTCTACAATGTTTTCAAATGCATAGAAATTGAAATTCCGTTTCTCATCAAATACTGATCATTCATTACTGCTGATGGTTGTTTTTTTTCAGAGATATTGCATTTTGAGACAAAATGGTTGACTACACAGTGACTGTTTGGACTGACAATGCATCCCCCCCCTTCACCTTACACTTGGTCTACATAACTCTGCACGGCACAAAGGGGCAGAGCCAAAGCACAAGTCTTGGTCACTTGTCAGAGTCATTTAGCAAGGGAAATGTGAGTGAGCTGATGATCATGCAGCTCTGAGCCCTTCCTGTGTCAGCTATTCTGAAGCTTTTTCTCCTGATTTGTAGACGTTAAAATTCACTGTGAGCTGCTCTGAAGACATCGGAGAGCTCGAGATGATAAAGCTTGAGAAAGGTCGTGTCAGCTGGACTCAGTGGCTCCCTGGAAAGGTGGAAGTGGTAACTCCCAGTGGACAGGTCTGCAGGTTTCCCATCTATAACTGGATCTCTAATGGCAATATCAACTTGTTCAGAGAGGGAAAAGGTTTGTGTGTTTGATTCATATTGAAATAATTGAAAAAAGGTGCTTAAAAATTACCAGAAGCACAAATAAAGAAATGCCCAACATCCATCAACAACAAGAGACATTTGTGTTTTTATTGTCTTTTATTTAGCTGTGTTGGACTTTAAGGAGACAGATGAAAAGCTCAGAACTGTCCGGAAGAGGGAGCTCCGAGAGCAGCAGAGCATTTACTGGTGAGAAAATCTACTCATCAATGCATTTATCTCATTTATTCACATTTACATAAGAAAATACAATTATTTTAGTAAAATGAAAAGAATTTCTTAACTAACCTTTTCTGTTTCTTGAATATGGAGGTTTCAGTGGTTATGCTCATTTTTAGATTGTGCATGGTTTTTTGTGTGTTTTTTTTAACATTCCCGCTCTTCTGTTTTCCTCAGCTGGGATGTCTATGAGGGTGGAATGCCAGAATGTGTGAAAAACGATTCCATTTTTTCACTGCCTCATGATGACAGCTCTACCTTTGCCAGCCTTATTTCAACTGGAATGAAGCACTTTGATGTGTAAAGCTCGTTTCTTTTCTGATGGATCATTTTTTCATGTCACAGTTGTTCTAGGTTAAGGAATAACTTTTTTGTTGATTTTTTTTCTTTGTAGTATATTACAGAGGATTCTTGGATATTGGATTGGTATTAAAACATGGAGCAGTTTTGAGGAAATTGAGAAGTTCTACAAATGTCTAGTTCCTTCAACACCAGGTATTTTGTCTTTGCTGTATTCCTATAACTGAATAAAACTTTATAATGTTATTAATTTACGTCTTTAATAATCTTCAAAACTTTTTTTTCTACAATTGTAAGGCGCTTCTGTCAGAGCATGTTATTTTATTTACAAGAAGTGTCACCATGTTTCAAACATGTTCTTATTCTATTAAGTTGTTGTACTTTAAGGAATAGCTGTTTTTCTAACGCCACTGGCCTAAAGTGCATTTTGATCTGCCCAAAAAGTGTAATAGTTTGGCATACCAAAAGAAACTGTCATAGAACAGCTGATAGTTTAGCGGCTGACTGGAAATAAAGTTGATGACCAGACAGAAAATTGATTGTAAAGCTTTCCAATGTGACTGAAGTTTATTGTTAATGGCAATACTTTCTTCATATTTTAATTTGTCTTCCTGATTACTCATTGTGTTATGAGTCTACATCAGTAAGAATCCCGGTTTTGAAGCTCAGCATTTCAGGACACAGAAGTCAAGCAAACTTGTTCTTTCAGTCCTCGAAAACTGGAGGGAGGACTCCTTCTTTGGATACCAGTACCTGAACGGGGTCAACCCCATGGTGATCAAACGCATTACAAGCCTTCCTGAAAACTTTCCTGTCCCTGACAATGTCATCCAAAATGCTGCAGTCAGTCTGAACTCAGAGATGGAGGTAAACATCTACACAGACAGACACTTTGCTTGAGTTTAGATTGTCCACGCTGCTTCACAGAGCGACTCTGTCCTGCTTTCATTTCAACAGAAAGGAAACATTTTCCTGTGCGACTACAAGATTCTGGACGGAGTGGAAACAAACACCATCAACAAGAAGAAGCAGTACTTGGCTGCTCCGCTCGTCCTGCTCCACCAGACTGAGGAGGGGATGATGCCCATCGCTATTCAGGTGATCAAGCAAGTGCTGCAAGATGACAGATATGGAAACTCAGATCTCTAGTATCCCAGTCCAAACAAACGGAAACCTGCTGGAAACATGTAGGTTTGAGTCTTCGGTTGGGTCTCACCAAAGTCTTGTAAAGGTGAGATTCCTCACTGTTCAGATGACCAGTGGAGTGTTCCACTACTGCAGAGAAGAGAATGCAGATAGCCCCTGACAGTATGTATTTTATTGAGATCCATGAAGTCGGACCTTGTCTCTACCTGATTGATGATCATAGGAGAGTCTTTCAGCGATGCTGTGACTGCTCATACAAACGTTTCCATGGTAATGGATCATAGGAGGATAAATCTCAGACTCAGGTGTTTGACTTTCAATTGCTCTCCACTCTGTTCACTATTCTTCAGTTTTCACAGAGATTTATGAAGCCACCAAGATGATAACATTTAAATTAACAACAGAAAAGCAACAGGTGTGTAACTGTTTCAGGAAGAGCACATAAGAAACCAAAAATAAACAGTTTGTCATGGCAAGCTAGGCGAGGCAGACCCAGATGCCAGACCTCGAAAGGAAAACACAAGGTAAGTAAGTTGGTAAGTCAAGTTTAATGTAATGCGGGGTTGCTTAAAATCTTGAATAGGCTGGAGGCTGGAGAGCAGCAGATGAAGTTGCTGGAGGCAGCTCGTGACAGTTATAGCTTGAGGCGAGGATGATGATCAGAGTTGGCTGGAGGTCAGAGATGGCTCGAGACGTGGCTGGAGGCTCTTGGTGTTCAGCAAGGTTCTGTGGCTCAGGTAATCTGATGACTCTGGTGTCCACTTGTTCAGGATCTCCTTAAGTAGGCCAGGTAGGTGATGAGACGAGTGGACACAGCAGGGATGCATCAGGAGTCAAGCAGAGAGGGGATGGGGAGGAGAACTGACAGAGGCACCATGACAGTCCCCTCCCTCAACGACTCCCTCCAGGCGGTCCAGGACACCAATCCGGGTGGGCCAGGTAAAAGTCTTCAATCAGGAAGGGGTCCAGAATGACGGAGCGGGAGATCCAGGACCGCTCCTCAGGACCGCACCCTCCCAGTCGATGAGGAACTGCAACCCACGGCCTTGGCGTCGGACATCCTATACCCGGCGAACCGTGAAGGCGGGGGCGCCGTCGATGAGATGGGCGGGTGGAGGGGAAGCTGACGGCGAGCACAAAGGACTGATCATAACAAGTTTGATTTGTGAGACATTGAATGAGGGGTGTACCTTGAGAGCTGCCGGGAGTTTCAGACGGACGCAGCAGGGATTGATGATCCTGTCGATTTCGTAAGGTCCAATGTAACATGGAGCCAGTGGAGGTGGTTTGAAGGGGAATATGCCGTGCCGAGAGCCAGACCCTCTGTCCAGGCTGGTAAGTGGGTCCCACCACCCTGTATTGATTGGTGATGCCGCAGTTGCTCTCCTTGGTGCGAAGGAGAGAAGCCTTGGTCTGGCGCCAGATGCGTTGGCAACGCTGGAGGTGTTGTTGGACCGACGCCACCGCCAAATCGAATTCGTGGGATGGAAACAGAGGTGGTGAGTACCCGAGGGCGGCCTCAAACGGAGATACCCCAGTAGCATACTCTATCCAAACTAGAAACTTGGACCAGTCCTTTTGATTTTGTGCTACCAGACAACGGATGGCTGCCTCCAGCTCCTGATTGGCCCTCTCAGCTTGGCTGTTAGACTGAGGGTGGTAACCAGACGTGAGACTGATCGATGCTCTGAGGGCAGAGCAAAAGGCCTTCCAGACTTAATAATAATAAGGCAAGGCAAGGCAAGTTTATTTGTATAGCACAATTCGTACACAAAGTAATTCAAGGTGCTTCACAAAACAGAAAAATGCATTAAAATCACAATACATCATAGAAATAATCAACGTAAAATTTACTTTAAAAGAAAAGAAAAAAAAATAGAAAATTGATGTAAAAAGAAAGGAAGGAAAGAAAAGTGCAGATAGGACCTGTCAGTCATAATAATAATAATAATACATTTTATTTATATGGCACCTTTCTGGGCATTCAAGGTTGCCTCACAGTACAAAAGTATGTCATACATAAACATACAACAACGAAACTCCAGAACACAAAATAAGTTAACAGTTAAAAACAGCAATTTAAATATTATGAGCTAAAAGCATGATGAAAAAGGTGAGTTTTGAGGTGTTTGGAAAACTGAGAGAGTGAGTCCATATTTTGTAGATCAGAGGGGAGGGAGTTCCAGAGTTGTGGGGCAGAGCTGCTGAATGCTCTACCCCCCATGGTAATTAGTCGTGTTCGTGGAACAGCCAATCGAAGGGAGGAAGAGGGTCTGAGGGAGCGAGTGGGGGTAGCAACTGTTAGGAGCTCTGACACATACGGAGGGGCAAGGTTGTGGAGGGCTTTGAAGGTCAAGATGAGGATATTGTAAGTGATCCGGTGAGGTACTGGTAACCAATGAAGCTGCTGTAAGACGGGTGTTATGTGGTGAATAGAGGGGATTTGGGTTATTATTCGAGCAGCTGAGTTTTGAACCAGTTGAAGCTTACAACTGGTTACAACTTGTGAGATGAATTGGGGTCCCCTGTCGGATACAATATCTGACGTGATGCCATGGTGATGGAACACAAAGTTGACCAGGGTGTTAGCGGTTTCAGTGGTGGTGGGTAGTTGAGGAAGAGGAATAAAATTAGCCATCTTAGAAAAACGGTCAATAACGGTGAAAATGACTGTGTTACCATGAGAGGGTGGCAGACTGGTGACAAAGTCAACTGCCAGGTGAGACCAGGGGCGACTAAGTGTAGGTAGTGGTTGGAGTAAGAGAGAAGAAGAAAAGAGTTCGAAGACTTAGAGCGGGCGCAAGTGGTACGGGCTGCGATGTACTCTCGAACGTCTTTCTCCAGCGAGGGCCAGAAGAACCTCTTGCGAATGAGACTGATGGTCCGATGAACTCCGCCATGACAGGACACTTTAGAAGCGTGCCCCCAGGAAACCCTCAGGACCTCTGACCTGAGTGAAGATGGGTACCTCTTGGACATGGTGCATGGTCAGGCTCCTCACCTTGCGCTTGTAGGACCCTGGTCTCAGTATCCCAAGTGAAGTTTCCAATGATGCAGGTTTCTTGGTAGGATGGTGGAGATGGAATGTTCAGATGGGTTATATTTGTGGGATAGAGCATCTGGTTTGACGTTTTTAATGCCAGGTCTGTAAGTGATGGTAAAGTTGAAGCAGTCAAAAAACAAACACCATTGGGCTTGACGTGAGTTTAGTCTTTTAGCGGTGCGAAATGCGCCAAATTCTTGTGGTATAAATGGTTGTTCCGCCCCCTCCAGCCAATGACGCCACTCTTCTAGAGCCAACTTTATTGCAAGTAATTCCCTGTTGCCAACATCATATTTTTGTTCTGGAGGTGATAATTTGTGGGAAAAGTAGGCACAGGGTTTTAATTTACCCTGAGGATTCCTCCTTTTGGGAGAGGACAGCTCCAACGCCGGAGTCTGAGGCGTCCACCTCAACAATGAGTTGTCGAGAGGGGTCCGGTTGAATGAGGATGGGAGCTGAAGTGAAAAGTTGCTTTAGTTTGTCAAAGGCTGCTTGTGCATTTGGTCCTCAATGAAAAGGATGATTAGAGGAAGTGAATTTGGTAAGAGGAGAGGCGATGCTACTGTAGTTCCTCATGAAACAGCGATAGAAATTGGCGAACCCCAGAAATTGCTGTCGTTTCTTGCGGATGTCTGGGGGTTCCCAGTTACTGACTGCCTCAATCTTGGATGGGTCCGGTCGAATGTGTCCTGCTTCAATGATATATCCCAGAAATTGAATGGAAGAGACGTGAAATTCACACTTTTCAAACTTGACAAAGAGCTGGTTTTCTAACAGTCTTTCCAGTACTTGACGGACATGATTTTCATGCTGAGTGATATTATGAGAATAGAAGAGGATGTCGTTCAGGTACACAAAAACGAAAGGATTGAGGAAGTCACAAAGTACATCGTTAACCAGTCTTTGAAAAATGGCGGGTGCGTTAGTTAATCCAAAGGGCATAACAGTATATTTGTAATGACCAAGTGGTGTGTTGAAGGCGGTTTTCCACTTGTCGCCTTCCTTCATCCGTTCGAGATGATAAGCATTACGTTAGTCCAGTTTAGAAAAAACGTTGGCTTCTTGGATGGAATCAAAAACGGATAAGATGAGATGAAGTGAATACTTGTCTTTGATAGTAATAATGACTTGTCCTTCTTTTCGACCAAGAAGAACCCGGCTCCCACAGGGGACGAAGACAGACGGATGTGACCCAGGGATAAAGCCTCTTGAATGTAATTTTCCATGGATGTTTTCTCTGGGCCGGGCAGATTATAAAGTTTGCCCTTGGGAAGGGGAGCACCGGGGAGGAGATTTATGTCGCAGTCATAAGGCCGATGAGGTGGAAGAGCACAAGCCTTGGTTTTACTAAAAACTGTGCTCAAATCATGATAGCAGGTGGGAATCTTTGACACATCAACATTGTCGGGGGAGTTAACAATAGGAGTGGAAATAGTGGGATCAGCGGACAGTTGGCCATACAATAAGCACTCCAGTTCAATATCTGTCTATGTGTCCAATTTAACTGAGGGTTGTGTAATTTTAGCCATGAAAACCAAAAAATAATGGGGGTATGATTACACTTAGTTATCAAAAATTGAATGGCTTGCCTATGATTGCCAGACGAAAAACAGGTTTGGTACGGTGAGTTAGGCGGGAAAGATGTTGACCCCCCTAGGCCAGAGGCTTTGATAGGAGTATCTAGCTGTTCTGTAGGAAGAGAGAGTTTGGAGACGAGGTCGAAATCTATCAAACTTTGTTCTGCACCGGAGTCTATGAGGGCCTGAAAACTATGAACTTCCGATTTATAACAGATCTTGACAGGTAAGAAGAAGAAACTGGAGTCTGAGTGACGCACAGAAACACCCACCCGTGGCCTGCCTTCTAACGGGGGGTTTCGGGAGTTTAAACGAATTGGGCACTGATTAACTAAATGTCCCTGTTTGCTTGCCACAGCAAAAACAGGAGCCCTCTTCACGTCGCTTTTGGCGTTATTCTGCGGACAGTTTTGAGTGTCCAATTTGCACTGGTTCCTCAAATGACTTGGGAGAAGGAGTGATCTGAGAGCGAGAAGGCGAGCTAAGGATAGCGGGGGTGGTTATGGTGTTGTGGGATTGTTTGCGTTCATTGAGCCGCTCCCGAAGTCGGATGTTAGAATGGAGGGCAGCGGTTACAAGCTCTTCGAATGTGGTGGCTTCAGGTTGGTTACAAAGGTGATCTTTAATAGGTTAATTTAAAGATTTACAAAAGACACCTTTCAGAGCTTGATCAGGCCAGCCGGCATCTACCGCTAGGATGCGGACATCAATCACGTGTTCGCTCACCGAACGATTGCGCTGCTTAAGGCTTAGCAGCTTACGGGTGGCTTCTTCCTGTTTGCGGGGTTGATCAAAAATTAACCGGAACTCACTAATGAAACGATCATAGGATAGTGTAGAAATGGGGTTGGCCGAAAAGTATGCTTGAGCTCATTGTAGCGCTATATTGCGAAGGGAGTTAATGATTAGCGTAATTTTGCTATGGCTGGACTGATAATACCTGGGTGCTTGCTGGTAGATCAACTGACACTGTAATAGGAAACCTCCACAGGCTTGAACATCTCCTAGGAAGGGTTCCTGTTGGAGGCGGTAGTTTTCCGGTGACGTGGTGGAAGTGGTAACAAGATTGATGCTGGAAGGTTGAAAACGGACAGGAACTGTGGAATTAAACGATGAACCAGTTATTTCATCAAGAGTTCGTGATATACCATTGATTCGTAATTTAAGATCCTCTTGAATAGTTGTAATCCGTGAGATGGCGTTGGAGTGAAGTTCCAAAACTGCTCCTTGCTGTGAGATTGTGTGACGGAGCCCTTCCGAGTCAGCTGGGTCTGGAGTTTGGCCAGTTCGTTCTGTCATGGCAAGCTAGGCGAGGCAGACCCAGATGCTGGATCTCGAAAGGAAAACACAAGGTAAGTAAGTTGGTAAGTCAAGTTTAATGTAATGCAGGGTTGCTTGAAGTCTTGAGGCGAGGATAGTGATCGCAGTAGGCTCGTGGCGTGGCTGGAGGTCAGAGATGGCTTGAGACGTGGCTGGAGGCTCTTGGTGTTCCGAGAGGTTCTGTACCTCAGGCAATCCGATGACTCAGGTGTCCACTTGTGGTCAGAATGTCCTGAAGGTGAGGCAACACAATAGTTAGACGTAAACATGAATACTCTGGCAAAACTACTAGACGAGAGACCAGGTCATGCGCCATCAGGGACAATGAACTGGCGAAGAATGCTGATTGAGGATCTCCTGAAGTGGGCCAGGTAGGTGATGAGATGAGTGGACACAGCTGGGATGCATCAGGAGCCAAGCAGAGAGGGGAGGGGGAGGAGAACTGACAGAGGCACCATGACACAGTTTGTTCATTTATTTGTTAGAAAACACTTCTAACACGCTTTTTTGTGTCTCGTTATGCAGCACGCACCCAGAGCTGCTGTGACATCACCCAAAAAGCCACCTGAACACAATTTTTCTAAACTAATGCCATAACACCACAAAAATGAGACAGTGACTCACTGAAATGTTATCGGATGAATTCAGACTCATCAAAACAGTTTTTAATATGATCCACATCACTTCTCACAGTTTACCCCACAATCTATATGTCATAGACACCTACTAGCATGCCTTCGTACCCATTGTCTCTTCAGCACTGCAGCTGCTAGCAGTTGCTACGGCCTTGCAGCATGAACCGCTGCACCAAAGTAACAAGTATTACGTTTTGCTCCAGACCTTAAAAACTTGCCATCAACACATACAATTTCGTCCCGATATGAATTATAAACTTGATGTTTTGACCCGCCCTCGTAGTTCAATGACTGAGGAGATCTTTAGTGAAATGGTTTTGTTTACAAGCTTTGGTCCATAACAGAGTGGGCCACTTGATGTCAGTCTGAAAACAGACCAAACGGAAGGTTCTGGACTTGATCAAAGGATTTTTCCAGACTGAATACACCCTGAGATTCATTATCACTGATGATTATGGTTTGTTGTGTTTGATCTTCTCCTGCAGCTGAAGCAGAAACCAGGAGAGGACAACCCCATCTTCCTTCCCTCTGACTCTGACTCTAAGTGGGACTGGCTGTTAGCAAAGCTGTATGTGAGAAGTGCAGATTTCAACCTGCATGAGCTCAACTATCACCTGCTGCGCACTCACCTGCTGGCTGAGGTCTTTGCTGTTGCTCTAAAGAGAAACTTACCCAGAGTTCATCCTGTTTACAAGGTACCTGAAGCTGATGCAGCAGTGTCTTCATGAGCAGGAAGACTCCATTCCTCAGTAACCATTGCTGCACATTTCTGTTTCAGATCCTCATCCGTCACACACATGACACTCTGCAGATCAACGTCTTGGCTCGACAGAGTCTCATCTCTAAAAATGGAGTTTTCAGCCAAGTGTGTAGAGAAGAAGATCACACGACTTCATCATCTAAGTCTCATGGAAAGTTTGTAACTTTTTTTTGTCTATTCTGTAGTTTACAGCTTCTGGTGGAAAAGGTATGGTCACCATCCTGCAGAGATCTCTCTCCAACCTCACCTACAAGTCTCTCTGCATACCTGACGACATCGAGGAGCGAGGTCTGAAAGATGTGAAAAACTTCTACTACAGAGATGATGGACTGGATCTGTGGGACATCATGCACAGGTTTGCAGGATGTTTCTATCCGTCATCATAGTCCATGTTAGAGAGCATAGAGGGAGTTCAGGGTTTCTGCTTTGTGTGGATGAAGTGATGCTTCAGAATGAGCTGAGGTGGAGATGATCCATGAAGGAGCTGCAGGTCTCACAGTCTGAAGAACAGAAGTTAGAGAGGAACAGGCCGGCCTGCTGAAGACTCACCTCCTCTCTACTCCACTGTTCTCCATTTTAAGCTAAATGCAGGTTATTATGGTCTGTGTGTCTGCAGCAAACACAACTGTCCATCAAAAGGGTTTCAGTCCAAGTTCAGATCAGAAAATAAACCTCACATTTCCTCACAGTTCTTCCATGTGGCTACATAAGAAGTAGAGTCCTATTCATTGTTTCAATGATGAATCAAAGCCTCGAGAGGGGTTGTATGACCCGCAGGCGCTGCCAGCCCCGTCCGCCCCCCTCTACGCAGCACCGCCGCCCTAATGGCCCACCTTAGATGACTGTTTCTGTTTCTCAAAGCTTTGTAAAGGAAACTCTCAGCTACTACTATAAGGAGGACAGCGACGTTGAAAAAGACAAGGAACTGCAGAACTGGATCAAGGAAATCTCTGAACATGGATTTCTGAGTGAACCAGGAACTGGTGAGAAAGTCCTCTCAGTTACTTTCAGCTGATTTCCTTCAGGGGGCGATAGAGTGTCACCCTCATTTACCCCCCTTAACCATCTTCTTCTCTTAGAGTAACTGTTTTCCATTGCTTCAGTACACTAATCAATTTAATTTTTGGCTTTATGTCTCTGGCCTCTTTTACAGAATAACTCCCCTTTTTTATATAAACTTTATTTAAAATATAAAACAAATGTACCTAAATGTCTGAAAGTGATTCAGAAAATGGGGTTTTGCTCAAATCCTCAGAAATAGAAAAGGAATCATCACCTGGAGAAAAGACGTCCTCAGAGGATTCTGGTGAGCAAATCCTCTCAGATACTTTCATCTTCATCATCATCATCATCAATCCCATTTTTAGGGCCCGAGCACGGAGTACAAGGACCTAATTGTATCTGTTAGGTTTATTATTATTATTCTACTGGAAGAGTCGCATTTTTGAGGCCTTTAACATACCCCAAAACTCACCAAATTTCGCACACACATCAGGAGTCGCGAAAAATTTCGTATTTTATGGGAAACCCGCATGGGTGCACAAAAATGGCTCGATAGCGCCACCTACAAAGACTGTTGTCCCGAGCCCCGCCATATGCTTTAACGTACAAGCTTGATTTTAACAGGGCATGTTCATCAGATGGAAACCTACAAAAAAGTCTGCTGGTACCAAGCTGTCAGTCGCACAGGAAGTCTGCTATATTGATGACAGTATGTCATTTTTGGTCATTTGTAGGCCTCGTTCTAGAACGAACTCCTCCTAGAGATTTGTGCATAATGACTCCAAACTTTGTTTTGTAAACTAGACCCATGTCCGATGTTGTATTGCAAAGCTTTTTTGTCTTTCTTTATTTTTGTGACCGTGGTGACACGTCAAAAGTGGAGGTCATTTCGAAAACACACCATGAAAAGAAAAATGGCCATTACTCAGCCATGCATAATCTAATCTGACCCAAAATTGATGTGCATGATTGTAGTCTGACTCTGAACACATCTGCAATGAAAGAATCCGGAACAGGTGTAGCGCCACCTGCTGGCAACAGGAAATGACATGTTTGACTTGGAGCATCACTGCTCCAAGTAGGATGAGCCGACACACCTGAAAATGACGTCCACCTGTTGAAAAGCCATTGAAGTTTACTCTGACAAAAAACCATAACTTTCTAATCAGGGGTGTGGTCGTGACAGAGTGGCAAAGTTAGGCGTCTCGCCATGCACACAAAAGTTGCTCTCACGTGCACATTCCTTGTCCGATCTCACTGAAATTCAATGGATATGATGAAGCTTCCATTCTGAACCCATGGATATGACAACTTTGGACGAGCTCTATAGCGCCACCTAGTTATTGCATAGGGCACATTCTGCCCTGTCATTTCTCTGTGCTTTGTCTGATGTGCATGAAATTAAAACTGGAGATACTCAGAAGGGTCCTCTCTTATAATCTATAGTTTCATGGCTGTACATCTGACGATGCCTTCGTATGCCACCGCCAAACAGGAAGTGGTCGATTGTGTTGCAGTCATAGAAAAAAGCTTCATAGGAAATCAGCCGTTTGTCTCAGGAAGCTGAGATTTCAGTTAGATGCCTCTTACAAATCTCCAACTTTGATACCCAGCACTATAGGGTCTACGAGAAACATTTAACCACCTTAATCTCTCTTTTGTGCTGAAAGTAATTTTTAGACATTTTGGACTCAAACAAATATTTTTATCATAACTTCTGTTTAGGTTATCAGCACCAAAAATTCCACTTTAATAGGCATTTATGTGCTACTGCTTCCTAAATATTTTCAGCAATGTAAAAGTTACAGGTGAACTCTGAGACAACTTTACATCCAAAAAGGTCAGAAAATGTCTTTTTAGGCAAAACTAGAAACATCTATTTTTTTCATAACTTATCATTCATATATTAACACCAAATTTTAGAAAAATGTAGGGATCTGTGTTTGCTGCCTTCCATATTTTTTTCAGACTTGTAGGTGACACAGATGAATACTACAAAAAGAATGAAGAGAAATAGGAAAACAGCATTCAACATGCGCACAGCATGTCCCTTACTGGAACTCATTTATTTTGGATTACTGGAGTTTATGGGTAAAACTATTAATACATTTTGTGTTGGGTCAATTAAATGTAGATACATTATTTTTAAAATAAATATATTTAAATAAAACAAACAGAATTTAAATTTGTTACATGAAAGAGGGGCTTGAATCATTTTCTTGAGTGAAGAAGAGCCCTCCTCAGATGATCCCGGTGAGTAAATCCTCTCAGGTACTTTCATCTTCCTCCCTCAGAGGGCGATACAGCCGATCCTCTGGTTCTGCTGACTCTCATCATCTTCATCATTTTCTCTGACATGAACTGTTTTCACGTCTTTCAGTAGATTCATCAATCCCATTTTTCTTGTTCATGCTTCTAGTATTTTTTTTCACAGAAACAGGTTTCCTTTTTTTATCTCTTCGTGTTTTAAAGAATAAAACAAATGTTTATCAAATTACCTAAATGTCTGAAAGTGTTTTTTCTGCTCAAATCCCCAGAAAAAGAAAATAAATCATCACCTGGAGAAGAGACGTCCTCAGATGATCCTGGTGAGCAAATCCTCTCAGATACTTTCATCTTCATCATCATCATCATCAATCCCATTTTTAGGGCCCGATCACGGAGTACAAGGACCTAATTGTATCTGTTAGGTTTATTATTATTATTCTACTGGAAGAGTCGCCTTTTTGAGGCCTTTAACATACCCCAAAACTCACCAAATTTCGCACACACATCAGGAGTCGCGAAAAATTTCGTATTTTATGGGAAACCCGCATGGGTGCACAAAAATGGCTCGATAGCGCCACCTACAAAGACTGTTGTCCCGAGCCCCGCCATATGCTTTAACGTACAAGCTTGATTTTAACAGGGCATGTTCATCAGATGGAAACCTACAAAAAAGTCTGCTGGTACCAAGCTGTCAGTCGCACAGGAAGTCTGCTATATTGATGACAGTATGTCATTTTTGGTCATTTGTAGGCCTCGTTCTAGAACGAACTCCTCCTAGAGATTTGTGCATAATGACTCCAAACTTTGTTTTGTAAACTAGACCCATGTCCGATGTTGTATTGCAAAGCTTTTTTGTCTTTCTTTATTTTTGTGACCGTGGTGACACGTCAAAAGTGGAGGTCATTTCGAAAACACACCATGAAAAGAAAAATGGCCATTACTCAGCCATGCATAATCTAATCTGACCCAAAATTGATGTGCATGATTGTAGTCTGACTCTGAACACATCTGCAATGAAAGAATCCTGGAACAGGGGTAGCGCCACCTGCTGGCAACAGGAAATGACATGTTTGACTTGGAGCATCACTGCTCCAAGTAGGATGAGCCGACACACCTGAAAATGACGTCCACCTGTTGAAAAGCCATTGAAGTTTACTCTGACAAAAAACCATAACTTTCTAATCAGGGGTGTGGTCGTGACAGAGTGGCAAAGTTAGGCGTCTCGCCATGCACACAAAAGTTGCTCTCACGTGCACATTCCTTGTCCGATCTCACTGAAATTCAATGGATATGATGAAGCTTCCATTCTGAACCCATGGATATGACAACTTTGGACGAGCTCTATAGCGCCACCTAGTTATTGCATAGGGCACATTCTGCCCTGTCATTTCTCTGTGCTTTGTCTGATGTGCATGAAATTAAAACTGGAGATACTCAGAAGACCCATATTTTTTTCAGACTTGTAGGTGACACAGATGAATACTACAAAAAGAATGAAGAGAAATAGGAAAACAGCATTCAACATGCGCACAGCATGTCCCTTACTGGAACTCATTTATTTTGGATTACTGGAGTTTATAGGTAAAACTATTAATACATTTTGTGTTGGGTCAATTAAATGTAGATACATTATTTTTAAAATAAATATATTTAAATAAAACAAACAGAATTTAAATTTGTTACATGAAAGAGGGGCTTGAATCATTTTCTTGAGTGAAGAAGAGCCCTCCTCAGATGATCCCGGTGAGTAAATCCTCTCAGGTACTTTCATCTTCCTCCCTCAGAGGGCGATACAGCCGATCCTCTGGTTCTGCTGACTCTCATCATCTTCATCATTTTCTCTGACATGAACTGTTTTCACGTCTTTCAGTAGATTCATCAATCCCATTTTTCTTGTTCATGCTTCTAGTATTTTTTTTCACAGAAACAGGTTTCCTTTTTTTATCTCTTCGTGTTTTAAAGAATAAAACAAATGTTTATCAAATTACCTAAATGTCTGAAAGTGTTTTTTCTGCTCAAATCCTCAGAAAAAGAAAATAAATCATCACCTGGAGAAGAGACGTCCTCAGATGATCCTGGTGAGCAAATCCTCTCAGATACTTTCATCTTCATCATCATCATCATCAATCCCATTTTTAGGGCCCGAGCACGGAGTACAAGGACCTAATTGTATCTGTTAGGTTTATTATTATTATTCTACTGGAAGAGTCGCCTTTTTGAGGCCTTTAACATACCCCAAAACTCACCAAATTTCGCACACACATCAGGAGTCGCGAAAAATTTCGTATTTTATGGGAAACCCGCATGGGTGCACAAAAATGGCTCGATAGCGCCACCTACAAAGACTGTTGTCCCGAGCCCCGCCATATGCTTTAACGTACAAGCTTGATTTTAACAGGGCATGTTCATCAGATGGAAACCTACAAAAAAGTCTGCTGGTACCAAGCTGTCAGTCGCACAGGAAGTCTGCTATATTGATGACAGTATGTCATTTTTGGTCATTTGTAGGCCTCGTTCTAGAACGAACTCCTCCTAGAGATTTGTGCATAATGACTCCAAACTTTGTTTTGTAAACTAGACCCATGTCCGATGTTGTATTGCAAAGCTTTTTTGTCTTTCTTTATTTTTGTGACCGTGGTGACACGTCAAAAGTGGAGGTCATTTCGAAAACACACCATGAAAAGAAAAATGGCCATTACTCAGCCATGCATAATCTAATCTGACCCAAAATTGATGTGCATGATTGTAGTCTGACTCTGAACACATCTGCAATGAAAGAATCCGGAACAGGTGTAGCGCCACCTGCTGGCAACAGGAAATGACATGTTTGACTTGGAGCATCACTGCTCCAAGTAGGATGAGCCGACACACCTGAAAATGACGTCCACCTGTTGAAAAGCCATTGAAGTTTACTCTGACAAAAAACCATAACTTTCTAATCAGGGGTGTGGTCGTGACAGAGTGGCAAAGTTAGGCGTCTCGCCATGCACACAAAAGTTGCTCTCACGTGCACATTCCTTGTCCAATCTCACTGAAATTCAATGGATATGATGAAGCTTCCATTCTGAACCCATGGATATGACAACTTTGGACGAGCTCTATAGCGCCACCTAGTTATTGCATAGGGCACATTCTGCCCTGTCATTTCTCTGTGCTTTGTCTGATGTGCATGAAATTAAAACTGGAGATACTCAGAAGGGTCCTCTCTTATAATCTATAGTTTCATGGCTGTACATCTGACGATGCCTTCGTATGCCACCGCCAAACAGGAAGTGGTCGATTGTGTTGCAGTCATAGAAAAAAGCTTCATAGGAAATCAGCCGTTTGTCTCAGGAAGCTGAGATTTCAGTTAGATGCCTCTTACAAATCTCCAACTTTGATACCCAGCACTATAGGGTCTACGAGAAACATTTAACCACCTTAATCTCTCTTTTGTGCTGAAAGTAATTTTTAGACATTTTGGACTCAAACAAATATTTTTATCATAACTTCTGTTTAGGTTATCAGCACCAAAAATTCCACTTTAATAGGCATTTATGTGCTACTGCTTCCTAAATATTTTCAGCAATGTAAAAGTTACAGGTGAACTCTGAGACAACTTTACATCCAAAAAGGTCAGAAAATGTCTTTTTAGGCAAAACTAGAAACATCTATTTTTTTCATAACTTATCATTCATATATTAACACCAAATTTTAGAAAAATGTAGGGATCTGTGTTTGCTGCCTTCCATATTTTTTTCAGACTTGTAGGTGACACAGATGAATACTACAAAAAGAATGAAGAGAAATAGGAAAACAGCATTCAACATGCGCACAGCATGTCCCTTACTGGAACTCATTTATTTTGGATTACTGGAGTTTATGGGTAAAACTATTAATACATTTTGTGTTGGGTCAATTAAATGTAGATACATTATTTTTAAAATAAATATATTTAAATAAAACAAACAGAATTTAAATTTGTTACATGAAAGAGGGGCTTGAATCATTTTCTTGAGTGAAGAAGAGCCCTCCTCAGATGATCCCGGTGAGTAAATCCTCTCAGGTACTTTCATCTTCCTCCCTCAGAGGGCGATACAGCCGATCCTCTGGTTCTGCTGACTCTCATCATCTTCATCATTTTCTCTGACATGAACTGTTTTCACGTCTTTCAGTAGATTCATCAATCCCATTTTTCTTGTTCATGCTTCTAGTATTTTTTTTCACAGAAACAGGTTTCCTTTTTTTATCTCTTCGTGTTTTAAAGAATAAAACAAATGTTTATCAAATTACCTAAATGTCTGAAAGTGTTTTTTCTGCTCAAATCCCCAGAAAAAGAAAATAAATCATCACCTGGAGAAGAGACGTCCTCAGATGATCCTGGTGAGCAAATCCTCTCAGATACTTTCATCTTCATCATCATCATCATCAATCCCATTTTTAGGGCCCGAGCACGGAGTACAAGGACCTAATTGTATCTGTTAGGTTTATTATTATTATTCTACTGGAAGAGTCGCCTTTTTGAGGCCTTTAACATACCCCAAAACTCACCAAATTTCGCACACACATCAGGAGTCGCGAAAAATTTCGTATTTTATGGGAAACCCGCATGGGTGCACAAAAATGGCTCGATAGCGCCACCTACAAAGACTGTTGTCCCGAGCCCCGCCATATGCTTTAACGTACAAGCTTGATTTTAACAGGGCATGTTCATCAGATGGAAACCTACAAAAAAGTCTGCTGGTACCAAGCTGTCAGTCGCACAGGAAGTCTGCTATATTGATGACAGTATGTCATTTTTGGTCATTTGTAGGCCTCGTTCTAGAACGAACTCCTCCTAGAGATTTGTGCATAATGACTCCAAACTTTGTTTTGTAAACTAGACCCATGTCCGATGTTGTATTGCAAAGCTTTTTTGTCTTTCTTTATTTTTGTGACCGTGGTGACACGTCAAAAGTGGAGGTCATTTCGAAAACACACCATGAAAAGAAAAATGGCCATTACTCAGCCATGCATAATCTAATCTGACCCAAAATTGATGTGCATGATTGTAGTCTGACTCTGAACACATCTGCAATGAAAGAATCCGGAACAGGTGTAGCGCCACCTGCTGGCAACAGGAAATGACATGTTTGACTTGGAGCATCACTGCTCCAAGTAGGATGAGCCGACACACCTGAAAATGACGTCCACCTGTTGAAAAGCCATTGAAGTTTACTCTGACAAAAAACCATAACTTTCTAATCAGGGGTGTGGTCGTGACAGAGTGGCAAAGTTAGGCGTCTCGCCATGCACACAAAAGTTGCTCTCACGTGCACATTCCTTGTCCGATCTCACTGAAATTCAATGGATATGATGAAGCTTCCATTCTGAACCCATGGATATGACAACTTTGGACGAGCTCTATAGCGCCACCTAGTTATTGCATAGGGCACATTCTGCCCTGTCATTTCTCTGTGCTTTGTCTGATGTGCATGAAATTAAAACTGGAGATACTCAGAAGGGTCCTCTCTTATAATCTATAGTTTCATGGCTGTACATCTGACGATGCCTTCGTATGCCACCGCCAAACAGGAAGTGGTCGATTGTGTTGCAGTCATAGAAAAAAGCTTCATAGGAAATCAGCCGTTTGTCTCAGGAAGCTGAGATTTCAGTTAGATGCCTCTTACAAATCTCCAACTTTGATACCCAGCACTATAGGGTCTACGAGAAACATTTAACCACCTTAATCTCTCTTTTGTGCTGAAAGTAATTTTTAGACATTTTGGACTCAAACAAATATTTTTATCATAACTTCTGTTTAGGTTATCAGCACCAAAAATTCCACTTTAATAGGCATTTATGTGCTACTGCTTCCTAAAATTTTCAGCAATGTAAAAGTTACAGGTGAACTCTGAGACAACTTTACATCCAAAAAGGTCAGAAAATGTTTTTAGGCAAAACTAGAAACATCTATTTTTTTCATAACTTATCATTCATATATTAACACCAAATTTTAGAAAAATGTAGGGATCTGTGTTTGCTGCCTTCCATATTTTTTCAGACTTGTAGGTGACACAGATGAATACTACAAAAAGAATGAAGAGAAATAGGAAAACAGCATTCAACATGCGCACAGCATGTCCCTTACTGGAACTCATTTATTTTGGATTACTGGAGAGTTTAGGTAAAACTTAATACATTTTGTGTTGGGTCAATTAAATGTAGATACATTATTTTTAAAATAAATATATTTAAATAAAACAAACAGAATTTAAATTTGTTACATGAAAGAGGGGCTTGAATCATTTTCTTGAGTGAAGAAGAGCCCTCCTCAGATGATCCCGGTGAGTAAATCCTCTCAGGTACTTTCATCTTCCTCCCTCAGAGGGCGATACAGCCGATCCTCTGGTTCTGCTGACTCTCATCATCTTCATCATTTTCTCTGACATGAACTGTTTTCACGTCTTTCAGTAGATTCATCAATCCCATTTTTCTTGTTCATGCTTCTAGTATTTTTTTTCACAGAAACAGGTTTCCTTTTTTTATCTCTTCGTGTTTTAAAGAATAAAACAAATGTTTATCAAATTACCTAAATGTCTGAAAGTGTTTTTTCTGCTCAAATCCTCAGAAAAAGAAAATAAATCATCACCTGGAGAAGAGACGTCCTCAGATGATCCTGGTGAGCAAATCCTCTCAGATACTTTCATCTTCATCATCATCATCATCAATCCCATTTTTAGGGCCCGAGCACGGAGTACAAGGACCTAATTGTATCTGTTAGGTTTATTATTATTATTCTACTGGAAGAGTCGCCTTTTTGAGGCCTTTAACATACCCCAAAACTCACCAAATTTCGCACACACATCAGGAGTCGCGAAAAATTTCGTATTTTATGGGAAACCCGCATGGGTGCACAAAAATGGCTCGATAGCGCCACCTACAAAGACTGTTGTCCCGAGCCCCGCCATATGCTTTAACGTACAAGCTTGATTTTAACAGGGCATGTTCATCAGATGGAAACCTACAAAAAAGTCTGCTGGTACCAAGCTGTCAGTCGCACAGGAAGTCTGCTATATTGATGACAGTATGTCATTTTTGGTCATTTGTAGGCCTCGTTCTAGAACGAACTCCTCCTAGAGATTTGTGCATAATGACTCCAAACTTTGTTTTGTAAACTAGACCCATGTCCGATGTTGTATTGCAAAGCTTTTTTGTCTTTCTTTATTTTTGTGACCGTGGTGACACGTCAAAAGTGGAGGTCATTTCGAAAACACACCATGAAAAGAAAAATGGCCATTACTCAGCCATGCATAATCTAATCTGACCCAAAATTGATGTGCATGATTGTAGTCTGACTCTGAACACATCTGCAATGAAAGAATCCGGAACAGGTGTAGCGCCACCTGCTGGCAACAGGAAATGACATGTTTGACTTGGAGCATCACTGCTCCAAGTAGGATGAGCCGACACACCTGAAAATGACGTCCACCTGTTGAAAAGCCATTGAAGTTTACTCTGACAAAAAACCATAACTTTCTAATCAGGGGTGTGGTCGTGACAGAGTGGCAAAGTTAGGCGTCTCGCCATGCACACAAAAGTTGCTCTCACGTGCACATTCCTTGTCCAATCTCACTGAAATTCAATGGATATGATGAAGCTTCCATTCTGAACCCATGGATATGACAACTTTGGACGAGCTCTATAGCGCCACCTAGTTATTGCATAGGGCACATTCTGCCCTGTCATTTCTCTGTGCTTTGTCTGATGTGCATGAAATTAAAACTGGAGATACTCAGAAGGGTCCTCTCTTATAATCTATAGTTTCATGGCTGTACATCTGACGATGCCTTCGTATGCCACCGCCAAACAGGAAGTGGTCGATTGTGTTGCAGTCATAGAAAAAAGCTTCATAGGAAATCAGCCGTTTGTCTCAGGAAGCTGAGATTTCAGTTAGATGCCTCTTACAAATCTCCAACTTTGATACCCAGCACTATAGGGTCTACGAGAAACATTTAACCACCTTAATCTCTCTTTTGTGCTGAAAGTAATTTTTAGACATTTTGGACTCAAACAAATATTTTTATCATAACTTCTGTTTAGGTTATCAGCACCAAAAATTCCACTTTAATAGGCATTTATGTGCTACTGCTTCCTAAATATTTTCAGCAATGTAAAAGTTACAGGTGAACTCTGAGACAACTTTACATCCAAAAAGGTCAGAAAATGTCTTTTTAGGCAAAACTAGAAACATCTATTTTTTTCATAACTTATCATTCATATATTAACACCAAATTTTAGAAAAATGTAGGGATCTGTGTTTGCTGCCTTCCATATTTTTTTCAGACTTGTAGGTGACACAGATGAATACTACAAAAAGAATGAAGAGAAATAGGAAAACAGCATTCAACATGCGCACAGCATGTCCCTTACTGGAACTCATTTATTTTGGATTACTGGAGTTTATGGGTAAAACTATTAATACATTTTGTGTTGGGTCAATTAAATGTAGATACATTATTTTTAAAATAAATATATTTAAATAAAACAAACAGAATTTAAATTTGTTACATGAAAGAGGGGCTTGAATCATTTTCTTGAGTGAAGAAGAGCCCTCCTCAGATGATCCCGGTGAGTAAATCCTCTCAGGTACTTTCATCTTCCTCCCTCAGAGGGCGATACAGCCGATCCTCTGGTTCTGCTGACTCTCATCATCTTCATCATTTTCTCTGACATGAACTGTTTTCACGTCTTTCAGTAGATTCATCAATCCCATTTTTCTTGTTCATGCTTCTAGTATTTTTTTTCACAGAAACAGGTTTCCTTTTTTTATCTCTTCGTGTTTTAAAGAATAAAACAAATGTTTATCAAATTACCTAAATGTCTGAAAGTGTTTTTTCTGCTCAAATCCTCAGAAAAAGAAAATAAATCATCACCTGGAGAAGAGACGTCCTCAGATGATCCTGGTGAGCAAATCCTCTCAGATACTTTCATCTTCATCATCATCATCATCAATCCCATTTTTAGGGCCCGAGCACGGAGTACAAGGACCTAATTGTATCTGTTAGGTTTATTATTATTATTCTACTGGAAGAGTCGCCTTTTTGAGGCCTTTAACATACCCCAAAACTCACCAAATTTCGCACACACATCAGGAGTCGCGAAAAATTTCGTATTTTATGGGAAACCCGCATGGGTGCACAAAAATGGCTCGATAGCGCCACCTACAAAGACTGTTGTCCCGAGCCCCGCCATATGCTTTAACGTACAAGCTTGATTTTAACAGGGCATGTTCATCAGATGGAAACCTACAAAAAAGTCTGCTGGTACCAAGCTGTCAGTCGCACAGGAAGTCTGCTATATTGATGACAGTATGTCATTTTTGGTCATTTGTAGGCCTCGTTCTAGAACGAACTCCTCCTAGAGATTTGTGCATAATGACTCCAAACTTTGTTTTGTAAACTAGACCCATGTCCGATGTTGTATTGCAAAGCTTTTTTGTCTTTCTTTATTTTTGTGACCGTGGTGACACGTCAAAAGTGGAGGTCATTTCGAAAACACACCATGAAAAGAAAAATGGCCATTACTCAGCCATGCATAATCTAATCTGACCCAAAATTGATGTGCATGATTGTAGTCTGACTCTGAACACATCTGCAATGAAAGAATCCGGAACAGGTGTAGCGCCACCTGCTGGCAACAGGAAATGACATGTTTGACTTGGAGCATCACTGCTCCAAGTAGGATGAGCCGACACACCTGAAAATGACGTCCACCTGTTGAAAAGCCATTGAAGTTTACTCTGACAAAAAACCATAACTTTCTAATCAGGGGTGTGGTCGTGACAGAGTGGCAAAGTTAGGCGTCTCGCCATGCACACAAAAGTTGCTCTCACGTGCACATTCCTTGTCCAATCTCACTGAAATTCAATGGATATGATGAAGCTTCCATTCTGAACCCATGGATATGACAACTTTGGACGAGCTCTATAGCGCCACCTAGTTATTGCATAGGGCACATTCTGCCCTGTCATTTCTCTGTGCTTTGTCTGATGTGCATGAAATTAAAACTGGAGATACTCAGACCATATTTTTTCAGACTTGTAGGTGACACAGATGAATACTACAAAAAGAATGAAGAGAAATAGGAAAACAGCATTCAACATGCGCACAGCATGTCCTTACTGGAACTCATTTATTTTGGATTACTGGAGTTTATAGGGTAAAACTATTAATACATTTTGTGTTGGGTCAATTAAATGTAGATACATTATTTTTAAAATAAATATATTTAAATAAAACAAACAGAATTTAAATTTGTTACATGAAAGAGGGGCTTGAATCATTTTCTTGAGTGAAGAAGAGCCCTCCTCAGATGATCCCGGTGAGTAAATCCTCTCAGGTACTTTCATCTTCCTCCCTCAGAGGGCGATACAGCCGATCCTCTGGTTCTGCTGACTCTCATCATCTTCATCATTTTCTCTGACATGAACTGTTTTCACGTCTTTCAGTAGATTCATCAATCCCATTTTTCTTGTTCATGCTTCTAGTATTTTTTTTCACAGAAACAGGTTTCCTTTTTTTATCTCTTCGTGTTTTAAAGAATAAAACAAATGTTTATCAAATTACCTAAATGTCTGAAAGTGTTTTTTCTGCTCAAATCCCCAGAAAAAGAAAATAAATCATCACCTGGAGAAGAGACGTCCTCAGATGATCCTGGTGAGCAAATCCTCTCAGATACTTTCATCTTCATCATCATCATCATCAATCCCATTTTTAGGGCCCGATCACGGAGTACAAGGACCTAATTGTATCTGTTAGGTTTATTATTATTATTCTACTGGAAGAGTCGCCTTTTTGAGGCCTTTAACATACCCCAAAACTCACCAAATTTCGCACACACATCAGGAGTCGCGAAAAATTTCGTATTTTATGGGAAACCCGCATGGGTGCACAAAAATGGCTCGATAGCGCCACCTACAAAGACTGTTGTCCCGAGCCCCGCCATATGCTTTAACGTACAAGCTTGATTTTAACAGGGCATGTTCATCAGATGGAAACCTACAAAAAAGTCTGCTGGTACCAAGCTGTCAGTCGCACAGGAAGTCTGCTATATTGATGACAGTATGTCATTTTTGGTCATTTGTAGGCCTCGTTCTAGAACGAACTCCTCCTAGAGATTTGTGCATAATGACTCCAAACTTTGTTTTGTAAACTAGACCCATGTCCGATGTTGTATTGCAAAGCTTTTTTGTCTTTCTTTATTTTTGTGACCGTGGTGACACGTCAAAAGTGGAGGTCATTTTGAAAACACACCATGAAAAGAAAAATGGCCATTACTCAGCCATGCATAATCTAATCTGACCCAAAATTGATGTGCATGATTGTAGTCTGACTCTGAACACATCTGCAATGAAAGAATCTGGAACAGGGGTAGCGCCACCTGCTGGCAACAGGAAATGACATGTTTGACTTGGAGCATCACTGCTCCAAGTAGGATGAGCCGACACACCTGAAAATGACGTCCACCTGTTGAAAAGCCATTGAAGTTTACTCTGACAAAAAACCATAACTTTCTAATCAGGGGTGTGGTCGTGACAGAGTGGCAAAGTTAGGCGTCTCGCCATGCACACAAAAGTTGCTCTCACGTGCACATTCCTTGTCCGATCTCACTGAAATTCAATGGATATGATGAAGCTTCCATTCTGAACCCATGGATATGACAACTTTGGACGAGCTCTATAGCGCCACCTAGTTATTGCATAGGGCACATTCTGCCCTGTCATTTCTCTGTGCTTTGTCTGATGTGCATGAAATTAAAACTGGAGATACTCAGAAGACCCATATTTTTTTCAGACTTGTAGGTGACACAGATGAATACTACAAAAAGAATGAAGAGAAATAGGAAAACAGCATTCAACATGCGCACAGCATGTCCCTTACTGGAACTCATTTATTTTGGATTACTGGAGTTTATAGGTAAAACTATTAATACATTTTGTGTTGGGTCAATTAAATGTAGATACATTATTTTTAAAATAAATATATTTAAATAAAACAAACAGAATTTAAATTTGTTACATGAAAGAGGGGCTTGAATCATTTTCTTGAGTGAAGAAGAGCCCTCCTCAGATGATCCCGGTGAGTAAATCCTCTCAGGTACTTTCATCTTCCTCCCTCAGAGGGCGATACAGCCGATCCTCTGGTTCTGCTGACTCTCATCATCTTCATCATTTTCTCTGACATGAACTGTTTTCACGTCTTTCAGTAGATTCATCAATCCCATTTTTCTTGTTCATGCTTCTAGTATTTTTTTTCACAGAAACAGGTTTCCTTTTTTTATCTCTTCGTGTTTTAAAGAATAAAACAAATGTTTATCAAATTACCTAAATGTCTGAAAGTGTTTTTTCTGCTCAAATCCTCAGAAAAAGAAAATAAATCATCACCTGGAGAAGAGACGTCCTCAGATGATCCTGGTGAGCAAATCCTCTCAGATACTTTCATCTTCATCATCATCATCATCAATCCCATTTTTAGGGCCCGAGCACGGAGTACAAGGACCTAATTGTATCTGTTAGGTTTATTATTATTATTCTACTGGAAGAGTCGCCTTTTTGAGGCCTTTAACATACCCCAAAACTCACCAAATTTCGCACACACATCAGGAGTCGCGAAAAATTTCGTATTTTATGGGAAACCCGCATGGGTGCACAAAAATGGCTCGATAGCGCCACCTACAAAGACTGTTGTCCCGAGCCCCGCCATATGCTTTAACGTACAAGCTTGATTTTAACAGGGCATGTTCATCAGATGGAAACCTACAAAAAAGTCTGCTGGTACCAAGCTGTCAGTCGCACAGGAAGTCTGCTATATTGATGACAGTATGTCATTTTTGGTCATTTGTAGGCCTCGTTCTAGAACGAACTCCTCCTAGAGATTTGTGCATAATGACTCCAAACTTTGTTTTGTAAACTAGACCCATGTCCGATGTTGTATTGCAAAGCTTTTTTGTCTTTCTTTATTTTTGTGACCGTGGTGACACGTCAAAAGTGGAGGTCATTTCGAAAACACACCATGAAAAGAAAAATGGCCATTACTCAGCCATGCATAATCTAATCTGACCCAAAATTGATGTGCATGATTGTAGTCTGACTCTGAACACATCTGCAATGAAAGAATCCGGAACAGGTGTAGCGCCACCTGCTGGCAACAGGAAATGACATGTTTGACTTGGAGCATCACTGCTCCAAGTAGGATGAGCCGACACACCTGAACAATGACGTCCCACCTGTTGAAAGCATTGAAGTTTTACTCTGACAAAAAACCATAACTTTCTAATCAGGGGTGTGGTCCGTGACAGAGTGGCAAAGTTAGGCGTCGCGCCATGCACACAAAAGTTGCTCTCACATTGCACATCCTTGTCCGATCTCACTGAAATTCAATGATCTGATGAGATTCCATTCGGAACCATGGATATGAAAACTTTGGACGAGCTCTAAGCGCCACCTAGTTATGCATAGGGCACATTCTGCCCTGTCATTTCCTTCTCGGTGCTTTTGTCTGATGTGCATGAAATTAAAACTGGAGATCTCTAAGACCATATTTTTTCAGACGGTATTGTAGTTACACATATGAATACTACAAAAAGAATGAAGAGAAATAGGAAAACAGCATTCAACATGCGCACAGCATGTCCCTTACTGGAACTCATTTATTTTGGATTCTGGAGTTTATAGGTAAAACTATTAATACATTTTGTGTGGGTCAATTAAATGTAGATACATTATTTTTAAAATAAATATATTTAAATAAAACAAACAGAATTTAAATTTGTTACATGAAAGAGGGGCTTGAATCATTTTCTTGAGTGAAGAAGAGCCCTCCTCAGATGATCCCGGTGAGTAAATCCTCTCAGGTACTTTCATCTTCCTCCCTCAGAGGGCGATACAGCCGATCCTCTGGTTCTGCTGACTCTCATCATCTTCATCATTTTCTCTGACATGAACTGTTTTCACGTCTTTCAGTAGATTCATCAATCCCATTTTTCTTGTTCATGCTTCTAGTATTTTTTTTCACAGAAACAGGTTTCCTTTTTTTATCTCTTCGTGTTTTAAAGAATAAAACAAATGTTTATCAAATTACCTAAATGTCTGAAAGTGTTTTTTCTGCTCAAATCCTCAGAAAAAGAAAATAAATCATCACCTGGAGAAGAGACGTCCTCAGATGATCCTGGTGAGCAAATCCTCTCAGATACTTTCATCTTCATCATCATCATCATCAATCCCATTTTTAGGGCCCGAGCACGGAGTACAAGGACCTAATTGTATCTGTTAGGTTTATTATTATTATTCTACTGGAAGAGTCGCCTTTTTGAGGCCTTTAACATACCCCAAAACTCACCAAATTTCGCACACACATCAGGAGTCGCGAAAAATTTCGTATTTTATGGGAAACCCGCATGGGTGCACAAAAATGGCTCGATAGCGCCACCTACAAAGACTGTTGTCCCGAGCCCCGCCATATGCTTTAACGTACAAGCTTGATTTTAACAGGGCATGTTCATCAGATGGAAACCTACAAAAAAGTCTGCTGGTACCAAGCTGTCAGTCGCACAGGAAGTCTGCTATATTGATGACAGTATGTCATTTTTGGTCATTTGTAGGCCTCGTTCTAGAACGAACTCCTCCTAGAGATTTGTGCATAATGACTCCAAACTTTGTTTTGTAAACTAGACCCATGTCCGATGTTGTATTGCAAAGCTTTTTTGTCTTTCTTTATTTTTGTGACCGTGGTGACACGTCAAAAGTGGAGGTCATTTCGAAAACACACCATGAAAAGAAAAATGGCCATTACTCAGCCATGCATAATCTAATCTGACCCAAAATTGATGTGCATGATTGTAGTCTGACTCTGAACACATCTGCAATGAAAGAATCCGGAACAGGTGTAGCGCCACCTGCTGGCAACAGGAAATGACATGTTTGACTTGGAGCATCACTGCTCCAAGTAGGATGAGCCGACACACCTGAAAATGACGTCCACCTGTTGAAAAGCCATTGAAGTTTACTCTGACAAAAAACCATAACTTTCTAATCAGGGGTGTGGTCGTGACAGAGTGGCAAAGTTAGGCGTCTCGCCATGCACACAAAAGTTGCTCTCACGTGCACATTCCTTGTCCAATCTCACTGAAATTCAATGGATATGATGAAGCTTCCATTCTGAACCCATGGATATGACAACTTTGGACGAGCTCTATAGCGCCACCTAGTTATTGCATAGGGCACATTCTGCCCTGTCATTTCTCTGTGCTTTGTCTGATGTGCATGAAATTAAAACTGGAGATACTCAGAAGGGTCCTCTCTTATAATCTATAGTTTCATGGCTGTACATCTGACGATGCCTTCGTATGCCACCGCCAAACAGGAAGTGGTCGATTGTGTTGCAGTCATAGAAAAAAGCTTCATAGGAAATCAGCCGTTTGTCTCAGGAAGCTGAGATTTCAGTTAGATGCCTCTTACAAATCTCCAACTTTGATACCCAGCACTATAGGGTCTACGAGAAACATTTAACCACCTTAATCTCTCTTTTGTGCTGAAAGTAATTTTTAGACATTTTGGACTCAAACAAATATTTTTATCATAACTTCTGTTTAGGTTATCAGCACCAAAAATTCCACTTTAATAGGCATTTATGTGCTACTGCTTCCTAAATATTTTCAGCAATGTAAAAGTTACAGGTGAACTCTGAGACAACTTTACATCCAAAAAGGTCAGAAAATGTCTTTTTAGGCAAAACTAGAAACATCTATTTTTTTCATAACTTATCATTCATATATTAACACCAAATTTTAGAAAAATGTAGGGATCTGTGTTTGCTGCCTTCCATATTTTTTTCAGACTTGTAGGTGACACAGATGAATTTAAAAAAATCTTTATTCATTCCAAAACCTGTGCTTTTTCCCTCTGGACTCCAAACAAATGTCTTTGATCATAACTTATTTTTCAACTATCAGCACCAAAATTCCCAGACATATAGCTGTATATGTCCAAATGGTCCCTGAATATATGGGTCACATCCCCCCCCCCCTCCCCCGCAGCTGTCTGTTCACATGTTAATTAGCCAGGAGTGGCATCAAGGATAAAAAGAGTTAGAAAGGCCAGTTCAACACTGAAAGACTGCTTTTTCATGTGTTTGTATGTCTTTTATACATCTTTATTACTAATCATTGCTTTTTTATTCATCCAGAATGCAATTAACTCAATATTTTATCTTTTTTCTTTTTTTACAAACAAAACATAACCAACTTCAGTACACTCCTGCAGATGCAACATAGGATAATAAATATCTCTTATATTCTTTTTTTATCAGTCCTGCAGCTTTTTTCCCTTTCTATACATCCAATGAAATTTAACTACAACAGCAACAAAAAACACAACTGATAACAAATGTCTCTACAAAATGATGTGTATATATGTAGCACCTTTAAACACCAAACAAATAACAAATGCTTCCCAATTAAAGCACAAAAAATGGAACACAAAATGTAAAACACAAATTAGAAATTGCCATTTTAAAAAGTTAAATTTTTTCAGCAGCTTTTTAAAATAAATCACCGATTCAAACAACTGTTTGGTTGCTTAGAGCTCAAAATATAAAAACAATGCTTTTATATCACTTAGACACAGATGAAGAACCATACCAACTGGATTAGTAACAGGGTGGCATGTTTAGGTTTAATTAGGTTAAAAACTTATATCACAAGAAAACATGAAGCTGTTCATCACATTTTTGACCTAAACATGTAAACACATGCTTGGCTCTGCAGTTAGGAAACGGTATTTGGGAATCTCTTCATACCAGGAGCCAGCCTGGCCATAGGAACATCCCCACAGTGCCCACCCAGACTGGGACAGTAACAGGGTCCACTTCACAGCCGTGAGGCTGCTGTCTTTAACTCCAGCTGCCCCAGCAAGGGAGACAACTGCAGCAACAACCACTGACCAAGCCGGCAAGCCCTGGCAGAAAAGATCCCCACAAGAAACACTGCAGGCTGTTCCATCATGTGTCCAGAGCCAATCACTTCTGCACATAAGGCCTACTGGTGAATGAAGCAGCAGTAATGCAGACATTTTGGGAAGTCTGGGTCAGCTTTACAGTGAGTGATGAAACCTGTTTGTCTATTGATCATAGCAGGAGCCCCGTCTGCAGTCACTGCTACCAGCTTTACTAATGGTACCTTTTTCTGCACAAAAACTCCTTCACCGTGTTGTACATCTTCATACTCTTCTAGTCGTCTGTTAGGGCAGTTGTGTCAAGAGTTCTTCTCTTGTGGAGAAATCTCCAAACATCATGTTAATAAAAACCAACAGCTGCGCTGTACTGCTGCTTTCCACAGACTCATCACACTGGATGCTAAACCACCTGCACTTTGCAAGATCCCGGTCCAGCTAATTGGCCAAGTTATCAGACAGAGCTGACACTTGTCTAGACATTGTAGTGGAAATTAGATCAGTTCCATTTTTCTCATCTTTAGGTACAGTGTTAGTGATTATCATCATTGCTTGATTGACAGCTTTTTAATCTGAAAATGCCTTCTTCTTGATGAGAAAATGAGCAGGTCTAATCAAGGCTTCGTTTGAATTTTTTTTTCACAATTTATGCAAAAGTCTCTGTCGTTAAAGGAAACAGATTACACCCCCACCCCCCGCCGACAGGCTGCTGTCATGTTAAATGTAGCTTACAGCTCCAGAATGCAGAAGGAAGAATGAAGCCAAACTGTTCGAACAGGGCGTTGCTCTTGGGGAGGTCGAGCGTGCCAGGCGGTCGCACGTGTTCGGGCCTGCTAAATGCTACTTGTAGCTTTAATTTGGTTTATTCCTCTAGTATTTTTTCACAGAAACACTTTTTCCTTTTTTTATCTATTCATGTTTTAAAGTATAAAACAAATGTTTATCAAATTACCTAAATGTCTGAAAGTGTTTTTTCTGCTCAAATCCTCAGAAAAAGAAAATAAATCATCACCTGGAGAAGAGACGTCCTCAGATGATCCTGGTGAGCAAATCCTCTCAGATACTTTCATCTTCATCTTCATCATCATCATCAATCCCATTTTTTGGTTCATGCCTTTAGTATTTTTTCACAGAAACACGTTTTCCTTTTTTATCTATTCATGTTTTAAAGTATTAAACAAATGTTTAACAGTTTACATAAATGTATAAAAGTGATGCAGATTTTTTTCTGCTCAAATCCTCGGAAATAAAAAATAAATTAACACCTGAAGAAGATGCGTCAAAAGAAAAGAGTGGTGAGTAAAAATGTTAAGTTACCTATCTTCCTCCCTCAGAGGGCGATACAGCCGATCCTCTGGTTCTGCTGACTCTCATCATCTTCATCATTTTCTCTGACATGAACTGTTGTCAAGTCTTTCAGTAGATTCATCAATCCCATTTTTCTTGTTCATGCTTCTAGTATTTTTTCACAGAAACAGGTTCCTTTTTTTTTAATCTCTTCATGTTTTAAAGTATAAAACAAATGTTTATCAAATTACCTAAATGCATTAAAGTGTTTTTTCTGCTCAAATCCTCAAAAATAGGAAAGGAATCATCACCTGAAGAAGAGGCGTCCTCAGAAGATCCTGGTGAGCAAATCCTAGCACACAGAATGAACTTTATTGCACATTATGCCATTTTACAAGGATGCACTTTTAGGTATGCAATAAAAAGCATAACTGGAAATATCAAATACACATATGTAGATAAGAAATAACAATAAACAGAAGAACAAGAATAGAAATAGAAGTAAGCCAGTGGGTTCAACTCTACGAGAAAATGCTGCATCTATCACAGACAATGTTCTGACTGCTTTTTGCTTCTCTGAATTTCAAATACTGTTGATATACTGATTTAACTCAGAAAGGAATACAGTCAAACAGGGTTTTCCACCAGAAAATTTACATTTATGAATATGAAATTTGGCCAAAATTAGTAAAAGATTTAAAAGTAAACCTGAGTGCTTTTGTATATTTTTTGATATTAGACCCAACAAGACATCTTTCCAGAATAAAACAAAACAAGAATCAATTTGATCACTAATGAAATCACAAATCTTCTGCTGCATTTATTGTTTTTCCTGGGATAAACGGACAGACATATTGTCCCCCCACAGGAGTATTTATGGGAGAGAGCAGAAAAGGCTCCCCAACATGAACTCTGTTGAAATGTAAACAGCATGCCTTCGCCAGAGGGAATCGCTCCAAACACTCTAGCGTATTCTAAGGGGGGAACAGGGATGTCAAATTTAGAGAGAAATACCTCAAAATTTAAAGTAAGTCCTGGTTGCTAAATAATTAACACATGAAAATAATCTTATTTGGAAACCAGTGTTCTCTGAAGAGTGACTTTGTTTATAACAAATTTCCCCGTTATTCCAGATAGAATATTTGTGTGGTGAAAAGTTGTGTTTGTATACAAGGGACCATGACAGGAAGGCTTGGTGGATAAAATGCAGATAACTTTACATACATGATAATTACACATGAGAAAGAAATCAATGTCACTTATCTTAGATAAAACATGACGAGGTACAACATTCCAAATGGAGCTGGGATTTCTGAAAAGTTGTTTCAGCCAATTAATGTAAAATGTGTTATTCAAGACATAAAAATCGAGAAAATTGAGGCCACCTTTGTCATAGGAATTCATGAGAACATTTTTCTTTAAGTAATGGGTTCTGTTTTTCCAGATGAAATTAAAAAGCATTTTGTCAATTTCTTTGATCACTTTATCATCAACGTGTAAAGCCAAAGCTGCGTATGTTAGGCGAGAAATACCTTCTGCTTTGCTGAGTAAACTCCTTCATCTCAAAGATAAATCTCTGGAGAGCCACTGATTCAATTTCCTCTGCGTTTTTTCTATTATTGGGTTAAAATTTAGGGAGCTTCTTGTATGTTGGTCTTTTGTTTTTAAAAACCTTAATATTTCACTATAGTTTTAATTGGAAGATTATACAATGTGGTAGTAGCACATTCTTTAATTGCCATTAGTTCACATTCATTCACATTTAAACAAAGGCCGGATGCCTTTGAAAACGTCCCAATAATGTCAAAAGCAACAGGAATTTGCTTTTTATTATTTAGAAAAAGTGTAGTGTCATCTGCAAGTTGTGTAATAATTAGTTCTTTGTCATTGAGATTGATGCCTTCTACTACACTGGATTTAATGTGATCTGTTTACAGTTGAGAAACTAAAAGAAAAAGATATGGAGAAACAGAACAACCACGCCTAATTCCTCTCAGTAGATTAAATCTTGGAGAGGTGCCACCTGCTAATTTAATAGAGCTATTACAGTTTTTGTATATGTGTTTAAGACAATGCAAAATGAATTTATGTTCGACGGCAGAGGTCCCCAACCCCCGGGCCGCGGACCGGTACCGGTCCGTGAGTCATTTGGTACAGAAATCTGAAAGATCCATTTATTTATTTATCTTGAAAAATTGCCCGATTCTCTGTTACATCAGTCTATATCACGGGTGCTCATTACGTGATCATGAGATTATCGCGATCAACCGGTCCATCTTCAAGGACATGAGTGTAGATCGTAGGCCAGCAAAGATAAATAACAAAATAAAAAATTTACTTCTAAACAATCCACCAGCCAATCAAAATCCTCAGCAAGAAGTACTTGATTGACATGCAGAATGGCCAATGGGACATCTTCTAATACATATGTCACTGCACGTGCGTGTTTAAATACACTGAGCGCAAATTCTGTCTGTCATCAGAAAGTGGCTTTCTTACCGCAGCGCGTCAAATCCCCGGGAGAAAACTGATTATTGAAGCCCCCCCGCGTGTCCTCCTGCTACCAGCTGTGCGGTTCTCACCCAATAAATACGAGCTCATTAAGAAATCTGTTTTTTTTCTGTGGCACGCACTTCATACGTAGCCAACAGCGCTTAGAAAATCCCATGCACCCCCCATAGCACAGTTTACAACAGCATGACATACGATAGTCACTGCTTTCTGTATTTGTAATAAAACGCCTCATGTGTTAATACAAAAGTATCTTTGTATAATCTTACTGTGTAGTTTTTAATTAGCAGTATATAAACAACAATGTACAAATAAACATGTAACTAATAAACAATAATTTATTAATAGTATTAATAGTATTAACCGCTAAAATGAAACCCAGGAACTAGCAAAATGAGTAAAAAACAAAATTCTTCTGAAAGTTTTTTTGCCGAGGGTTAAAGGTCCAGCCAGGAGACAGAAGAGGAGCCTTCCACTTCCAAAAAACAGAAAGCTACATTTAATAGACAGTACTTCTTTTTGCACCATGAGTGTGGGAAGGGGGGAGGATGATGACACCAGTCCCATGTCAGTTGTTAAGCGTGTCAAAATAAAAGCTCAGGGTTCGTCTTGTCACGTATTTGATCCTCCATCATCCTAGTGTTGCTACAATAATCATCAGCCTATTTGAAAGACCGGTCCATGAAAGTTAGTGTGACGTCGTACCGGTCCGTGGCATGAAAAAGGTTGGAGACCACTGATCTACAGTATCAAATGCTTTGTAAAAAATCACAAATCACTACCTTCAGTTTATTCATTATAGGCATTTTTGATTTTTGTGTCCGGCATCCTCTTACAGAAATAATTTTCATTTTTTATTTAATCATGTTTTGAAATATAAAACAAATGTTTGTCATTTATCACAAATGTAAAAAAGTGATGCAGATTTCTTTGCCCAAGTCCTCAAAAATGAATCTACAGATGAAGAAGAGGCGTACCCAGAAACGAGAGGTGAGTCAAAATGTTTAGTTACTTTCATCTTCCTCCCTCAGAGGGCGATACAGCCAATCCTCTGGTTCCACTAACTCCCCTCATCTTCATCATTTTCTCTGACAAGAAATATTTTCAAGTCTTTCAGCAGATTCATCAATTCTATTTTTTGGTTTATGCCTCTAGTATTTTTTCACAGAAACACATTTTCCTTTTATTATCTATTCATGTTGTAAAGCATAAAACAACAACAACAATTTGTGAATGTCGAATTCCTTTGTCTTGATCTTATTTTTTTGGATTCTAAATTGTGTTATTTAAGTGAAACTGCTTTTCTTTGTGTTTTGATTTTTTTTTTTTTATCAAATTACCTAAACATCTGAAAGTGATTCTCAAAGTGTTTTTTCTGCTCAAATCCTCAGAAATAGGAAAGGAATCATCACCTGGAGAAGAGGCGTCCTCAGATGATCCTGGTGAGCAAATCCTCTCAGGTACTTTCATCTTCTTCCCTCAGAGGGCGATACAGCCGATTCTCTGATTCTGCTGACTCTCATCATCTTCATCATTTTCTCGGAGATTGACTATTTTCAAGTCTTTCAGTAGATTCTGCTCAAATCCTCAGATATAGAAAATAAATTAACTCCTGAAGAAGAGGCGTCCTCAGATGATCCTGGTGAGCAAATCTTCTCAGGTACTTTCACCATTATCTTCATCATCATCATCATGAATCCCTATTTTGGTTCATGCCTCTAGTATTTTTTCACAGAAACACATTTTCCTTTTGTTTTATCTATTCATGTTTGAAGTAATAAAACAAACGTTTAACAGTTTACATAAATGTCTGAAAGTGATGAAGGTTTCCTGTTCAAATCCTCAGGAATCAAAAAGGAAATGAATGGCATCAAGGCCGTTTGTGCACAGACCCTTCAGAGTTTTCTTACAGAAGATGCTGGTGAGCAAATCCTGTCAGTTACTGTCAGCTGTTTTCTTTCAGAGTGCAATACTGTGGAGTCAGTTTATCTTCCTCATCTTCATCCTCTTCTCTGACATGAACAAATCCCGCCTTTTTAAGTTCTTCAGTTTATTCATTAATGCCATTTTTGGTTTTTATGTCCGGCATCCTCTTACAGAAATAATTTTCATTTTTTATCTAATCATGTTTTGAAATAAATGTTTGTCAATTTACACAAATGTAAAAAAGTAATGCAGATTTCTTTGCCCAAGTCCTCAAAAATGAATCAACAGATGAAGAAAAGGCGTCCAAAGAAAAGAGTGGTGAGTAAAAATGTTTAGTTACCTGTATTCTTCCCTCAGGGGGCGATACAGCCGATCCTCTGGTTCTGCTGACTCCCCTCATCTTCATCATTTTCTCTGCCATGAATTATTTTCAAGTCTTTCAGTGGATTTATCAATTCTATTTTTTGGTTTATGCTTCTGGTATCTTTTTACAGAAATTCTTTTTACTTTTTTAACTTTTCATGTTTTGAAATATGAATCAAATGTTTTTTCAGTTTACCTAAATGTCTGAAAGTGATGCAGGTTATTGTTCAAATCCACAGAAATCAAAAATAAAATAAATGGCATTGAGGCCGTTTGTGCACAGACACTTCATAGTATTCCTACACTGAGCTTCACACTCAGCTTGAACCTGGTGACCTACATCTTTAGCTTATAATGGCATTTCTCCCTGATTACATATTTCAAATGTAATCTATTACTGTATTCCATCCACTGTAATTGACATTTTCAGTTACTGTAAACGTATTAATTTCGTGCACATAGATTGCGACTTCTCCACCTTTTCTGTTTAATCTGGTCACTTAATTAAGTTCACATTTCTCCAAGTCAGAGTCTCAGCTTCAATTTTTTTCTTGCTTCATTAAAGCTGTTTCCAATGAACAAACTTTAAGATGATGGCTGGTTTCTCCTGAGGAGCAGGCGGCAGATCTCAACGTCGATTATATCCAAAGAAATTCTTTAAGAAATGTTTCACCTGTTTCTCCACAGAGCTCTGCTTCTGCTCCTCAGATCCTGAACATCTTCCTGGTTCTAATTTCGTCCAGAAGGAAATTAAGCGACTTATCATCAGATTTGTCCGTCGCTGTGGTTATTTTCGGGGGGGGCATGATCAGGAATTGCTTTTTGAGATTTTTACGCTTTTTGCTATAAATCAAGTTGTGAAGTTCAGCTGCTCTATGCCTCTGTGGCGTCGTGGTTTCTTGCCAGAAGTCCAGATTTATGATGATGAAGAAACATTCATCATCACAAAGAGAAAACACAAACTAGATCCGTTTACCTCGATCTAGAGGAGTGATGCAGTCATTTGTTCCAATCCTCAGGAATCCCACAGAAGTTCACCACTGTGGATGAACTGGTCAAGTTTGTTACCATGGTGATGTTCACCTGCTCTGTGCAGCATGCAGCCGTCAACTCTGGACAGGTGAGTTCTGCACAATGCTGTATAGCGGTTAGCACCTTTATCTCACACTGAGGAGGCTGTGGTTCAAATCCCAGCTGTGTCCTGTCTGTGTGGCGTTTGCATGTTCTCCTCCTGCATGTGTGGGTTTTCTTGGGCTTCCTCCCTCAGTCCAAAAACATTCTTCATGGTTATTTGGTGTCTTTTAATGTTCCTCAGGTGTGAGTGCGTCTGGTTGTGTGTCTCTGTGTGGCCCTGCATTGTCCAGGGTGAACTCCAGCTTTACCGCGTTAGTCACTGGATAGGCTCCAGTATTCCTGAGACACCGGATGTGACTGAAGTGGGTTTAGAAAATGGATGGATGGATGGATTGTGTACTATTGAACCTCTCCTTGGATTGAGGAATTATAGTACTGTATATTATATTTTTGTAAAATGTTTTCAAGCTTTCTCTGCACCTCAAAAAGAATTGCCCCTCAGGGATAAATACACTTGTTTTAATTAAGTTAAATTGTTGGCTGGACATGTTTGAGTGAAAAGAAGAAGATTTAGCTCTTCAACTATGAAGTTAAAGAATTTCACAGCAAGTCCATCACTTTTACCTGTGATGAGCAGCTTTGAGGTGAAAACATGCGAACCACAATCAACTCCAGTCAACACTAATACAATCAGGAGTGAAAGTAAACATTTTTTACATTTTTGGTACTATAACAAATTACATCAACAAATCTCTTTAACAGCAGTAAATGTAGATTAAAGGTGTAATTGAGTAATCGATGAATCAATTGATTGATTTATCCAGTCAGATTGATCTGTTATAGGCAAGTTTTTAATTGAATTAAACCGCTATAAAATAATTTCAAAATGAAATCAAATGGATTATAATCGATCTGGGAAACTTGGATTGAGACACGGTAAGTTTATTTTATTAAAATGTAAAACCGACCAATCACAGCAGACAACACACGTGTGATGTCATCAACACAGATCAGTCCATCATTCCAGTCCAGTGTGTGGACAGACTGTGAATAAAGTCATGTGACCATCCAGTGTCTAGAATGTTCTAAGAATGTTCCCTTTGGATTCTCTGGATGTGGAAAAACAACAGTGGTGAACTTTAGGAAACTAACATGTGAATGGATCTGACATTCATTCTAGTTGACTTGTTTGTTTGGACACATGTTTCATTTAACTTGATGATCTGGAAGAAATCCAAGAATCTGGAAAACTTCACCTTCTAACAGCTGACTCAGAAATTCTCATAGTTTTTTTTTTGTCTGACATTTCTGCAACTTTAGGAACAATCTTCTTCTGAACCAAATGTTTCTGCTTTTCATTTCTGCAGAATGACTTTTATGGATTGATGCTAAACGCCCCCTCCACCATGCAAAAGCCCCCACCCACCAAGAAGGGAGAGGCGACTAAGGCCACAATCCTGGAAGCACTGCCTGACACTCAGACCACAAGTCGCTCCATGGGGGTAGTTATGTTGCTCAGCAAAGCTCCCAGTGATGGTGTAAGTGACATGAACTTCATGTTAGGAAGGTTCTTCATTTCTGTTAAGAGGCTTTGTCTGTAAGTCTGACAAATGTTTGGGTTCATTTTGACTCAAAGCTGGTTTTGTTGTTTCAGAAATTTCTTCTGGACTTCCATGAGGAATATTTTACAGAGAAGGGTCCTTGCAACGAAATCCAAAAGTTCAAAGAAAATCTTGAAGCTTTGAGTGAAAAGATTAAAGAGAGGAACAACAAGCTGCCGCTGCCGTACAAATACCTGGATCCAGAGTCTGTGGAGTGTAGTGTGGATATTTAGAGAGCAGACCACAGCAGGAGACCAGCTGGAGACCACCACTCTTTCAGCTCACTGATTAGCTTTCAGGATGATTTCATTCCTTCTTTCCTGTTTCTTTATGAAGAAACTTGTTTGTGACAGAAATTAATTGGGGTGTTTCTTTGCAGAATTGGTTCATGCTGCAGTTTGTGTTTGCTGTTTGACGGTTTGATGTGTTAGAACAACATTGTAGTTCAACAGTGATGTATTCCTTTAAGAGTTTCTCTTAGAAATCAAATGTGATCTTTCCTGAACTCTTGAGGCAACAACAAATAAACCTTCTGGACAAAGTTCTTCTGTGTGATGCTTTAAGCTGGATCAAGTTGTAAAGAAGTGACAACGGAAGTTGTTGGTGGGGTGGCTAAGAGGGGCAGGAGGTCTGAGCGGGGTGACAGAAGAAAGAGCTGACATGATAAAACACATCGTCAAAATGTACAATAACTGTTAATACTGATGATAGTCCCTGTTTTTGTACAGACTATCATAAGGTCAATACAGTTACAGTTCTGGATTCAGGTGGAAGATTGCCTTGACAGCATTGGTTAGGACAGGGGTCAGGAACCCATGGCTGGAGAGCCACATCTGGCTCTTTTGATGGCCACATCTGGCTCACAGACGTATCTTTAATTATAAAAAAATGCTTCATTTGACCAGTCCTTCTCGGGCCAGATCCAATGCCAGGGGGCGCGCAGCAGCTCTAAATATTTACACTAGCTACATTTGCTGATGTTGAGCAGATTTTTTTTTCTCCTTTTTTTTTTTTGTATTTTCTCTTCTTTATTTCTGGTAATACTCATTTCCATCTACTGGTAATCTCCACTTGAAAATTACAACATTACTGATGTTTTTGTATTCTTATTTTTTCTATTTCAGACTGAGGTTGTCGTGTTATCTTTATAAATTTCTGGGTTTTGAACAGTTATGTTCCAGCTTTTTCAATTATGTGTTTTGTGTGAATGTCTGTGCATGTGTGTGACTGTTATTGTGCCCCTGGCAATTATTAATTCAGTTATCTTTAGTCAAATTTGCTTCATCATGCAGTGTTGTTTATGGCAGTTTATTTTTTCCTGTTCCCTTGATTATGGTTAAAGGTCTTCAAATAATTCATGTTAATATGAGGAGTCTATTACCAAAAATAGATCAACTAAGGGCCTGGCTTGTTTACAATAAACCCAGTGTCATCACTATATCTGAAACATGGCTCTCTTCTAACATCTCAGACAGTGTCATTAGCCTGGACAATTACACTCTGTACAGAGCAGATAGAAGTTCGAGAGGAGGTGGAGTAGCTACATATGTGTCTTCAAACATAGAGTCACATGTCATTTTACCTAAAGTGGCACCATTGTGTTTTGAAGGCCTGTTTATTAAATTAATTTTGCATGACCATAAACATCTGATAATTGGTAATATTTACAGACCCCCCAATTCGCCCTCTGACTCAGTTAAAAACATTGTTTCTACTGCTACATCTTTGGGTTGTAAAAGTGAAATGATCCTGTTGGGAGACTTTAACATAAATTGGTTATGTCCGTCATCTGCTACTGAACGTACTCTTTTTAATAGCTCTAATTTCTCACAGTTAATTTCCAAACCTACAAGAATCAGCACTAATTCTAAATCTCTTATTGACTGGATTCTAGTAACACATCCAGACAGAATACAGGACTCAGGTGTCTTATCAGATTGCTTCAGTGACCACTGTATCATTTATTGCATTTGGAAAATTAAAACTCCTCGTCTTCCCCCAAAATTGGTTAAAGTTCGACAAACAAAAACGCTCAATACTGATAACTTTATTGAAGATTTGCTTAATATTAATTGGGCTAGACTTAACTTAATTCCTTCCATGAATGAAGCTTGGGACTATTTTTCTACTGAGTTACTGAATGTTATTGATAAACATGCACCACCAACTGTGATCCGAGTAAAAGGCAAGCAGATGCCGTGGGTAAATGGAGAACTGATTAGTCTGTTCAGACAGAGGGATAAAGCTTGGGAGAAATTCCATCGTACTCAAGACCCTGCTGATCGGGATGCTTACAAACGTTTAAGAAATATCTGCACTACAAGTACTAGAAATGCTAGATCGAACTATTACAAAGATAGTCTATCTAACAGTGCTAATAATCCAAAGCAATTTCGGAGGCAAATAAACAACCTATTAGGAAAAACTGATTCTGCTTCAACTAATATGCTCATTAACAATGTGTGTACAAATGACCCGGCTGTTATCTCTGAGGCATTCTGTCAGCATTTCTCAATATCACCTCCTGTTCAATCTCCTTCTCATTCCATTTCTCATTGTGTTAACATGTCCAGTGACAGTACCTTTTCCTTCAGAATGGTCAATCCGACTGATGTGGAACAGGTCATAAATGAGCTCTCATCCACCAGTAGTGCTGGTCCAGATGGCATTGAAGCAAAATTTATTAAACTTGCTTCTCATGTGCTTTGTTTTCCCTTGGCTGCTCTTTTAAATCTCTCTTTCAGTCATACGAAAACTCTTGCAGTAGAATACATTTATTTTCACATACTTAATTTACATCTTAGTTGGCACTCACAAACTTTGATTGGCATAAGGCTCCGTACAATTCCATGAGATAACTTCCATAAACTTTAGGGTAAAAACCCCCGAACGGAGCCCACAGGTGGAAGCCGGGGAGGAGGGTGGGGCGACGAAAGCGGCGCTGCGGTAAGAAAGAGAATGAACGCTGCACACCTGGACTTAAATAGGAAGCTGAACAGGTGAGTTAATTAACTACCGCCCTAGGGGGGGAAGAGACTGCCCGAGTTTCCGGTGCCTGAAATGCGAATACATTCGCTATTTTCAGTCATACGAAAACTCTTGCAGTAGAATACATTTATTTTCACATACTTAATTTACATCTTAGTTGGCATTCACAAACTTTGATTGGCATAAGGCTCCGTACAATTCCATGAGATAACTTCCATAAACTTTAGGGTAAAAACCCCCAAAACCAAAGATCATCAAGAAGAGAGAAGAAGAAAGAATGTAAATGTATAATCAGTGTGTCATAAGATGAGGTGTGTTTTGGCGGCATTCCATTTTCATTTCATTTCATTTCCAAGTAAGACTGCTATGTGTGACCCGGCACCTTTGACCGTTGGGCCGCCCCCTTCTTTCCATTTCTTTTATCCGAGTTCAGCGCTACAAAGGGGACATACTATCTAATGGATCTGCTATGTGTGACCCGGCACCTTTGACCGTTGGGCCGCCCCCATTCGAGTACAGCGCCTCGAAGGGGACACACTATCTAATGGATCTGCTATGTGTGACCCGGCACCTTTGACCGTTGGGCCGCCCCCATTCGAGTACAGCGCCTCGAAGGGGACACACTATCTAGTGGATCTGCTATGTGTGACCCGGCACCTTTGACCGTTGGGCCGCCCCCATTCGAGTACAGCGCCTCGAAGGGGACACACTATCTAGTGGAATTGCTATGTGTGACCCGGCACCTTTGACCGTTGGGCCGCCCCCGTTCGAGTACAGCGCCTCGAAGGGGACACACTATCTAGTGGAACTGCTATGTGTGACCCGGCACCTTTGACCGTTGGGCCGCCCCCGTTCGAGTACAGCGCCTCGAAGGGGACACACTATCTAGTGGAACTGCTATGTGTGACCCGGCACCTTTGACCGTTGGGCCGCTCCCGTTCGTGCCCACTAGGGGAACATACTATCTGCAAAGAGAGAGAGAGAGAGAGAGCCCAACAAAGAAAACGAAACAAAACAGGGAGCCAACATAAGAATCACTCATACCCAATTTTTTTAAGAACCTACATCCCCATCCGCAAAACGTTGTAAGGAACTATAATTTGAACCGCTAAGTACAACCCGTATGAAGACACTACCTACATCCATCCAAAGCTCCCAAAGCATGCTAAACATGCTTAAGTACCATCCATTATTCGTAGCTTCCATCAAATACTAAGAACGAGCTTAGCGTTATTTCATTTGGTATGCTATTAAAGGCGCTTAAATAACATCCATTAATTCAAGCTTCCAACGACAGGACTACGAACGAGCTTAACTGCCATAATGTTACCCCATTTGTCATACCATAATACGAGCTCAGAACATCCATTTATTCGAAGATTTCCATCTAAGTATCAAGAAAATCCTCACTGCCATTTGTCTGAAGCTTAATTGGCGTAATTGAGTTTAGAAACCAAATTTTGAGCTCCATCGCATACTAATAATACACTTTAGAACATCCTAAATTTTGAGGCTTCCACCTGGCAATATAATCCAAGAATTTACATTCATTCTACTGCCAACATGATGATTGATTTAAGTCAGAAGTGTCATGGGAACGTAGGGGAGGTCCACCGCCCCATCACTTTCAGTTCAGCAATAGGTACGTTGAGCAGTCATCGTGGCAACACCAGATCAAGGAATGCAGGGGTGTCATCATTCGCCAGAAATGGGGAAGCAGGCCAGAGAGCAGGGACTCGCAGGCTCAGGATGCGATGCATAGATAAAATACAAAACCAGTATTAGTCTCAGCAAAGAACATCTATATAAAACCTAGAAACTGATTAGTTTATACACTGATTAAGATGGATGGAATAACAACAAGGTTAAATTTATTAGAAAGTTATGGAAAGTCCCATTGTGGCTTCATCGCACCATAGAAACCACCCGTATCACAAATTCCAGCAGTGAATTGATAGTGAAATACAGAACCTGCACAATATCTTAACACCAATTTTATATACACCAATTGTAAAGAAGCAACCTTTGACAGTTCCAGAGGGACGCACCTTCAGAAGGTCATCGAGAATTAGGCGATGGGATGGGTAACCAAGGGCCAAGGAGATTGTAGATGAGGAAGGTCCACGTCCCACGTAGCAATGGATTGCAGCTCGGCTGAAATTTGATTCTCATATTTGATATTAGTGGTTCTCAAATAGGTGGACAACAAAACACAGACTGCCGAAATTTTAGCCAAGGGCGTCTGGAGATCCATAAGGGATCGTAGGTTTTGATAGACTGAACCTTAGATTTTTAGAGGCGGAGCATAACAAGCCTCTACATGTAGATGCATCTAGTCAAGTGTCATCTGCTTAAGCAGGGCAGATAGAAGACTGGCTTGCGGACACAAGAATTAACTCTTGAACTAAGCTTTAGAGCGTAAAAGATGGAGTTTCTACGGTCAGGGTTAATTTGCTTATGGTGTTATTTAAATACTACCCAAGACAACCGATGAAACACATAAGACTATTATCTCACTCTTTAAAGAGCCTTAATATAAACTCCATGGCTAAATTCTCATAACCACACGATCTTTAAAACCATTAGAGCCGTGGATTCTGGCGGCCGGACGTACACAAACCGCTCTTATAAATCTTTCCCCCCAAAAACTAGAGGGCCCAGCCACAGAAGAACAAGCGGAGGGAGACTGAAGACACGACAGGCATCATCATAACAAGACCTCTAAGCATGAGAAGGACAGGCTACAAAACGGAAGACGTGAATATCCAGAACAGGAACATGGGGCCCAGGATCAAACAACCCGGAACAAGAGCACAAGATGAATGGATGACCGTGGGACCAAAGCCAGAGCAGAATCAGGTGGGCCGATCATTGAACAAACGCCCACAAACAAAGAATGAAACAAAGTACACGCTGCACAAAAGCGAGAGATGGCATAAAGGGAGAGGCATGCACCAATGAACCATCCAGATCCAGAAGAAGAAAACAAATCCGGACGGGCAGAGGACCATACGGCGCAGACAACGCGGTAACCCAGATCAGAAAATGAAAGTAAGCCACAGAGATGCAAAAGACCGAGCATACAGAGGAACATTGACGCAGAGAAAACATCAAAACGCGCAAAACGAAGGGGAGCCCATAGCCTACCCAAGTCCAGTACAGGGCTTGTGATAATACAGTCGATAGCATGAGGACCGCCATGACAGCAGAAAGGTCAACCGATAAACAAATCGAGCGCCGACTGGATGCCGAGAGACTCTTCCGGGAGGCAAAGAGGCAGGACACTGAGAACATCAGGGATAACAGCCATCCCCAGCCACAAATCGCGTCCGGAGTAAAACGTGGAGAAGGCATGGGCAGCCGAAGTAAAAAATAAACCAATCCGTAAGGCGCACGAGGAATCAGGCCACTGACGCCAAAAATAACGACGACAGGCACCAACAGGACCGAAACAAGTTCCAACCATGAACACATCCAAGGGCCACCCACAGTGGCGGCCTATACTGTGAGCAGGCGGAGGCGACGAACGAAGAACGCCGAATGAATCAAAACAAGCCACAGACGTTGCATAAAAGAGACAAATCAAAAGTAAAATTCCACAGAGGAGAGAGGGGTCCAACAAGAACAAACCAAACGCTGAGTAAACCACCAAATGCACAGCAGCCACGACAGAAACACAAAACAAAGAGCCACCAAAATAATAAAGCCAGCGTTGAATAAAGACAGGCAAAATTCACATTCGGCTCTTATCTAGGAGCCGTAGGAGCCGAGTCTTAGCCGGACGGCTAAGACAGAGAGACACAGGAGGAGTGTCTACCCCCATGCCATCAGGCTCTTAAACGTTAACTCTACGCGTGTACCTTAATTATTCAAGTCGTCAGTCCACATTCATGCACATTATTTTGCATTCCATATTTAATTCTACAATACACATACTGTACGTATTTCATCGGTACACAGTTTTACTTAATTATAAATATAATAATATAATAATAGTTTTCCCTAATTATTGCGCTGTCCACAGAGCGGACCTGGGTTACATTTCACTACTGGTTGGATTTGCTAAATACAACTGCGTATGCAACAAAAGAAAATCCTGAAATCTTGAAATCTTAAATAACCTACAGCAACAGATAAAACGCCGAAAGCCACAACTAATTCAGCCAGCATGAGAAACCTGTCCAGACGAGGACCACCAGCCCTGAACCACAGGAAAAGACCCCACAACCCCAAAAACAATAACAGGATGCAGAGCCACAAAACATGAAAACGAGTCAGGTAGACCACAAAGAACAAAGAACATAAACTACAATACCCAGAGTCCTTAGGGGCGTGACGTCACATACAACCGGAACATAAGAAGGAAACAGAAACGCAGTAGAAAACACAACAGAAAAACACGGGAAAAGACCGCCTGGCCGCTCACCGCAATGATACAAACGGCCACAGCAGAGGAGAAGCCTGAACGGCCCCCGATCTAACGCCGCTGCCAACCGAAACACCGCGAAACGCTCACCCGCCGCAGCGACGCGAACACGCCGGCGCCGCCACCCGGCCGATGAAACGCCGCGGAAGGAGAAACAAACGCGGCGAAAGGAAAACCCCCCACATCAGAAAAAGTGGGAGCACCGTCCAAAGAAGGGGGGAACACACCAAGATGCCAAAAAGAAGGAGAGCCGCGGGCATGGCGCACCGGCGACGAAAGCGGCGCTGCGGTAAGAAAGAGAATGAACGCTGCACACCTGGACTTAAATAGGAAGCTGAACAGGTGAGTTAATTAACTACCGCCCTAGGGGGGGGAAGAGACTGCCCGAGTTTCCGGTGCCTGAAATGCGAATACATTCGCTATTTTTAGCACGTCTGAAGTCCCCCTGGCTTGGAAACGTGCAAAAGTTATACCTCTTCATAAAGGAGGGAATTCTAATGACATGAGCAATTATAGACCAATCTCAATCATCAACAGTACTGTCAAAGTATATGAAAAAATTATCTTTAATCAACTTTCGGAATACCTAGCACTTAATAATATACTATCTCCTTTCCAATCCGGTTTTCGAAAGCATTTCTCCACAACTTCAGCTTTGTTAAAATTCACCAATGATATTTTCTCTGGTTTTGACAATAACATGTTAACTGGTGCCTTATTTATTGATCTTACCAAAGCTTTTGACATGGTAGATCACTATCTGTTACTGGACAAACTTCATTCAATTGGCCTTGATAGATCCTCGCTCCTTTGGTTCAACTCATACCTTCATCATCGTCAGCAGTGTGTGCTTTTTAATGGCAGCTACTCCAATTTTCTAAGCGTAGACAAAGGTGTTCCCCAAGGTTCCGCACTCGGTCCCCTCTTATTTTCTATTTTCATTAATGACCTTCCAACTAAATGCATCTACAGCAATATTCAACTTTATGCCGATGATACTGTCATTTACTCATCTAAATCCAACATTGTTGACATTCAGTATTCAATTCAACATGATTTTAATTCTGTTCAATTGTGGTTACAATCCAATAATCTTCTACTCAACAAATCTAAATCCTATTTTATGTTGTTTCAAAAAAGACTACGTCCTGTAGCTGCAAGTGAAATAAATATAACTTACCAGGACATGTCACTTATTTCAGTAGCAGAAAAATTCAAATACCTCGGTTTGTGGCTTGACTCCTCTCTCTCTTTTAGTGCCCATATACAGTCCATTGTCCACAAAATTTCGTATCGTTTAAAATTACTTTATCTATCAATCAATTGTTTTAGTCTCTCAGTCAGGAAGAAAATCATTTCACAACTGATTATCCCGATTTTAGATTATGGTGACATCATTTATCAAAACACTACTCTCACTAACCTTCGACCACTGAACGTTATTTATAACAGCTTGTGTCGGTTTATTCTTCGTTGTCCATTTAGAACTCACCACTGTCTTATGTTTCAGCAACTGTCCTGGCTTCCCCTATCCTCTCGACGTCAACTTCACTGGCTATTGTTCATTTTCAAATGTATTAACCTTAGCTATCCAGACTATCTCAAACAATATCTAACTCCTTTTCAGTCTTCTTATAATTTACGTCATGCAGATCAAATTTTTTTTGTTGTTCCAAGAGTTAAAAAACAAATTGGAAAATATTCATTTAATTATAAGGCACCCTCCGACTGGAACAATCTTCCTCCATCCATTCGTTCTTTAACCTCATTCTTTGCATTTAAAAATGCCTGTTTAGTTCATCTTCAACACTCATGTAACTGTTTTTGATTTAATTTGATTTCTTTTCTGCCTTTTATTTATTATTTTATTTCCTTACCTTAAATTAATTACTAGTAGGTGCATTAAATGTCTATGTTTGTGTGTGTGTGGGTGTGTGTGTGCCTGTTTGTTGTCTTGTAAATTTTAAGTTCTTTCTCGTCTTGTTTTGATATGTGTAAAATTTGCTCAGCTGTATCTGTCGGTTATTTATTTATTTGCTTGTTTTGTTGTATTTTGAGGACCCCCTCGAAAATGAGATGACACATCTCAAGGGGCTTATCCTCTAAATAAATAAATAAATTGAAAAATAAATAAATAGTGGTGCTTGGAGAAAGAAAATCTGTGATGCTATTAGTTTTCTATTATTTTATATCACAGAGTTTGAACCAGCCTGAAACCTGTGAATTCCCGTCCCTGCAGCTGCTCCCGTCTCTGATAAGAAGCTGCAAATGTGTGTGTAAGAAAAAGGGAGGGGTAGTGGGCGTAGGCAGCGAGGTGAAGCGGCGCTCTGATTAGAACACGCTGCCCGTCACATACCACACTGCAGTGTGTGAGCATTGCTGTACTGATTATATTTGGCTCCACGTCTGCATGTGAGCAGTCTTTTTCACATCCAAAGAACATTCAGACCAACCATCACGTTCTCAACGCCTGCATGAAGCTGAAACTCACCACCAGACTAGACCATCCGATAAACCACCATACAGCACCAGAATCACATTAATGCTAAGAAATACTCATCATTTATTAGCAACAGCATAACCATGTTATTAAAAAGAATCCACAGACTTATTGTACTTTAAAAGTGTTGAAATTCCATAAAAGGCTCACATTCACTGTATGTTTAGTTTTAAACATAGTGTTGCGGACTGAGTTGGACTGGATGGTTGATGGGTCGCGTTCTAAGTTCCGGAGGTCATTGAACGCATCAAGCAGAGATCTGATTGGCCCTCAGTTCTGTTGCTCATTCTGTTGTTGGGGAGTTTCGACCAATGGGGTCAGGGCCGGCCCTCGTCTTCCGGGGGCCCTAAGCGAAATTTGTGGGCCCCCTAACTGATCAGCTGCACAAACAAAGCGCTGACTGTTTTGACAGACAAAAGGAACCGAATAGTGGACCAGGTTTTATTCCAAGCCCCCACGTTAAATTTGTGCACCGGTCAACTGCCTGTATTACCTGTGCCTAAAACCGCCACCACCGCGTGCCCCCCCTGGCATCGCTTCGCGCCCCCCAGGGAGGGCACGTCCCACTATTTGAGAAGCACTGGTATAATCTAATTCTTTCCCCACTTGGTGGTTGATGCTGATCATGGCTAGTCCTGAAAGTTGACCTTAGATATGTTTTAATTAATTTTAGCTTGGAAAAACTTCTCTCTGCAGATGCGACTGTTACAGGTATTGTACTTGCTATTCTGAGCCCAACCCAAAAGTTTGGGTATAAATCAGTCAGCTGTTTTTCCTGGAGGTAACAAAGAAGCTCAAAAGTAATCATTCCATCTGGAAGATTTGGCAAGTCTCTGATTTGGTTAATTAATTCTCTCCAGTCCAGGTCACTCAAATTGCCATCAGTCAAAGCATCACCAAGAACCTCACAATTTTTAGTTAAGGTCTTCTCGTCCATGGTGGGGAACTTGTAAAGCACACTGAATTTGTCCCTTACATCTGTAATGGTTTCAAAACATTTCTGAACGGATTGAATAGCTAAATATCAACAACAATGTTAAAGAACGACACCTCAAGCCTGTTCAGAGCATTAGTGATGGATTCGTCCGGAGCTTCATAATTAAACTGTCTCTTGGTGTTGCGCAAGCGTTTTTCTTTTAGAGCTGCCTCCACATTCATCTTCCCACATCGCTCTTTTACCATCAACTGGGCCTCAGCAAATCCTGTTTTTCTGTACTCTAATAGCATTGTTTTGGTTTTTTCTATTAGGCTAACAGCGACATCAATCTGGATTGTTGGAGATTGCAAGAGTTTACTAGTTTTGTTTATGCTGGATAAGACCATATACCAAACTACAGTACAAATCTGAAATCTGTACGAGCCTAACTCCTCAGCAAAGGACTGTGCCTCAACTCTGGTTGTTGCATCATTTGTCTTTTCTCTGACATCGATCAAAGCTTGTCGCAGTTTTTCCGGGTGTTGATACAAAGGCTCAATACTATTAAGTCTGCTCTCTCACCTTGTTTCTGACCAGGACTTCAGAGTTATATTGGCATGTTCCTTAAGAATAGACCATCTTTGGGTGGCAGAGGAAAAGAGGTGGTACAGTTTTTGCACCATCCCTAGGATCTTTTTGTAACAGTCTTGCTTGGACCCCTTTGTTTTTACCCTTCATATGTGACCCGTTATCATATGACTGGCTTCTGCAGTCATCAAAATTACTATTAAGTTCTTTAAGTCTCTCCAAAATGACATTAGATAGCCCAAGACCTGTGGTGTTGAGTGCTGGCAAAAAACCTAAAAAGTGTTCTTTTATTTCAGGATGACTTTTTAAGCTGACAATCCTTACAATTACTGACATGTGTTCTTGGTGACTTACAAAAGGAGTGCAATCCAGGATGATGGAAAAATATTTTGACTCCCTAATTTCAGTAAAAATTGCACTACAGATTTTTTTGCTGATGACATCAATTAGTTGATTTTGAATGTTTTTTTCCAGGTAGGTGGTATGATTATCTCCATCTGTAGTGCGTCTTTCATGGTCCTGGAGAACTGGGTCAAATCTGGCAAGTAGCTCAACTTCTTTTAGGAAATTTCCATTATGTGGTGTAGTGAGTTTGTCGACTGTGCCCCTCAAGCCAAGGTTCCGTTCAGCTAGAGACTGGATGATGGCAACTAATCAAACCAGTACTTGTCTCCATCTGTTTTGCTCAGCTTGAAGTAATTCAATTTCTGTTTTATCACTAGTTTTATCACTTTAATTTTTCCAATATTTACCAAGTCATTTTGTTCATCTTTGATAAGTCGTAATGATTTTCTTGAGAACAGTTTGCAGGAAAAGCAGTAAACTGCATCATTTTTTACAGAATACACTAGCCATGAGCGTTTTATTTATTCACCTTTCAAAAGCTGCCGATGTGTATGAAAATGACTAAAACTTCGGTTTGAGGGGGATTTTGGGCCTCCACAGAGAGCACCAGGTAGGGGAGGGAGGAACCATCCAGGATGAGGGACAGCTGACCAGCAAAACACAGAGGCTGTCAGAAACCAAAAGAAAAACACCAAACTGTGTCAAAGACAGCCATGACACTCCACCACTCCACACATGACCACCACTGCAAAAATAGTTGGAGTGGGACTTTGAGGATTGATTTTTTTAAATCTTATTTTTGAGTCAACAACCGCATGTCACGAGGGAAGGTTGAGGAAGTACCCAGGCGCAGAGAGGAAGAGGAGGCAGGAGGTTGCAGGGGAAACCAGGGCTTTAATATTAACAAAAGACTAAAACAAAACCACGGCCGGCCGTGGCAGGCAGGACTTAAATACATGCAAGGCAACAAGACACAGGGGGAAACACTCAGGACTGATGGGGAAGGGTAAAACTCGAAACACCTACAAACAGGAAATACTACAAAATAAAACAGGAAGTAACTCAAACCTATACAGAAAACCAAGCAACCAAACACAAAGGCAAAGAACTGAAAACCGTTACACCCCAGCTTTATTGTAAAAATGAAAGTGCATTTACGGTTTAGGTTTATTTTTAAATATGCTTCCTTATCTGAGTCCCGGTCAAATGTAAGCAACAGATCCAGTGTTACGGTTTCTGTTTCTTTGCCCTTGTGGTTTGTTTCCTTTTTGTTCTGTGATGTTTTGAGTTTTACTTCCTGTTTTATTTTGTATGTGTTTCCTGTTTTGTTGTTGTTTCGAGTTTCACCCTTCCCCATCAGTCCTGAGTGTTTCCACCTGTGTCTTGTTTCCTTGTATGTATTTAAGTCCTGTCTTTCCCTTCCTCCTGTGCTGCTCCATATTGTGTTGTTCCCCGGTTTCGAGTTTAGTGTGTTTTCAAGAGTTTCGAATATTCTAGCCTGCTTAAGCAGTGGCTTTGATTTTGTAGTTTTGTTTATTAAAGCCCCCGTTCCCCTGCAACCTCCTGCCTCTTCACCTTCTCTGCGCTTGGGTGCTTTCCTACATCCCCCGTAACATCCAGGTTTCCACCTGATTTTATTTTATTAATTTAAGGCTTTTTATGCGTTTATACTAGGGGTGTCACGATTTCGATTTTAAATCGAAATCGATTGAAATTAAGTCACAGTCTCGAACTTCGAATTAAAAAATGGAATCGTCGATGCTGCCACGCCCCCATGTTGCGTCCGGTTACTTGCCAAGCGGAAAAAAACACTCGTGTTGAAGTGCTGGAGTCAACCTCCTCTAACAGCCGCTCAAAAGATAGCATCTGAAAAACATTGCCAAAATCAAAAACATAATGTCGAAGCGAGACCTGGAGATACTTATTCATGCATTTGTCTCCAGTAGGTTAGACTACTGTAACGGCCTGCTCACCGGCCTCTCCAAACGAGCTGTAAAACAGCTTCAGTGCATCCAGAATGCTGCTGCTGGAGTCCTGACCAAAACCAGGAAGTATGATCACATTAGTCCTGTGCTCAGGTCTCTGCACTGGCTCCCTGTACCTCAAAGAATAGACTTCAAAGCAGCTCTGCTTGTGTACAAGTCTCTCCATGGCCACGCACCAAAGTACATCTCTGACATGTTAGTGCCATATGAACCATCTGGTACTCTGAGGACCTCAGGGTCCGGCCTCCTGTTGATTCCCAGAGTCAGAACTAAACAAGGGGAATCAGCGTTTCAGTATTCTGCAGCTAAAATCTGGAACAGCCTCCCTGAAGCCGTAAGACAGGCCTCTTCTGTGTTCATGTTCAAATCTAGACTTAAAACATTTCTGTTTAGCCGTGTATATGACTGAAAGGTCCTATCTGCACTTTTCTTTCCTTCCTTTCTTTTTAAATTTTTTTTTTCTTTTCTTTTAAAGTAAATTTTATGTTGATTATTTCTATGATGTATTGTGATTTTAATGCATTTTTCTGTTTTGTGAAGCACCTTGAATTACTTTGTGTACGAATTGTGCTATACAAATAAACTTGCCTTGCCTTGCCTTGGTAACTGCAGGAGACCCATTGACAGAACTCGAATCCCCTCCTCTTTCACTGAAGTCGCTGGTGTGGAAGTATTTTGGATTTCCAGTGAGTTATGTTGACAACGTTTGCGTTGTCGAAAAAAAAAACCCAAAACAACTGTTTGCAAGTTGTGCTATGTGCGTGTACCATATTCCCTCACTGGCAGCACGACTAACATAGCAGGGCATCTCCGCAGGCACCGCAAAAACATAGATTTATTTATTTATCTTTAAATCAGTGCTTCTCAAATAGTGGGGCGCGCCCAGATGCGATGCCGCTCCCCCGGTATCTGAGAACGCGCGTAGTAGTAGCAGCGGCCTGAGGCAAAGCCGGCAAAGGTGCGCAAATTTAACAGGGATCGGCGGTGACAGCAGCTCAGAGCTTGGTAAAAATCTGATCCAGTTTGTTTCTTATTATCTTATCAGAGTTTCTAACAGCCTGAAACAGTAAACCTCCGTCCCTGCAGGTGGCGCTCACGTCTCCTGTCACACGCGGCTCCCGTGTGAGAGAGAATGAAAGGGGGGGGGGGCTGTCCAGATCAGGATCATCACTGCCTTTAGGTTCCTCAGCTCATACTAAATGTCATTCTTTATGAACTATTGTAGACATTTTGGTGACGTGTCTTTATTTTCCATATTCTTTGTCTGCCTGTTTAGTTGGTGTCAGCATTTAACATAAAGACAGCAGTAATGCAGGAAAACAGCTGCACTTTATGACATCAGAAATAAACAATCATCATTTAGAAACTAAATCAGCACCATGTTTTTTACCTATTTCCTCAGACTAAAAACGTTAAATATATTGGTGCTGCTGTGTTAATGTTTCAGATCAATTTACATTTAATATTATTTATTGATTTAATTATTTTTCTCTGCATCAAATAGTTTAAGACACTTAATTGTTCAGAGACTGTGAACATGTCTGTTTTATTGTTTTTTTTTGTTGTGAACTTGAATGTCATCTTTTGTAAAGAAGTCTGCATTTACAAAAGAGAAACTGGATAGCAGTTTATTTTAAGTTTTCAATTGACTAAAGATATAAGTTATTGTTACATTATATTGTTAATAAAAGTTTTAAATTTGACCATGTAGTGTGGTACATTGCAAACAAAGGTCAGATATTATATTGCATTAAAGTCTAGTTTGAAAAATGACAAATTTGTGCTTTAAAAAGGAATAAATGTAAAAATCGAGAATCGAATCGAACCATGACCTTAGAATCGAAAATGCAATTGAATCGAGGATTTGGAGAATCGTGAAACCCCTAGTTTATACAAATATTAACTCATTAATGAATACATTTTGCTTAGATTAATCCACGTATTAAGTCCTAAGAAACTGCAATCCAGTTAGGATTAGGAGGTGCTTCATGGATCTAATCAGCACTTTTCCACTAAAAGCAAAGCTATAAATCATTTTTGCTGGCAGGAGCAGAGGGCACTGACACGGACAACTTAAAATGTAGATTTGGTGAAGACGACCATTTAAGGCAGGGGTCGGGAACCTATGGCTCGCGAGCCACATATGGCTCTTTTGATGGTCACGTATGGCTCGCAGACAAATCTTTATTTATACCATTTTTTTTTTCATCAAACCAGTCCTTCTCGTGCGCGATGCGATACCAGAGGTGCGCGCAGTAGTAGCGGTGCTTGGAGAGAAAAATCTGCGCCAGCACTCAGTTTACTATTATCTACTATTTCACAGAGTTTATTCCAGCAGTAAACCTATTAATTGCCGTGCCTAAACCTGCGCGCTCCCGTCTCTGAGAAAGAGCGCGCAGATGAGGGGACGGGATGTGAGGAATAAAGCAGAGGCTGGGGGTGCCCCCCACCCTCTGCTTTATTCCTCACAGGCAGCAGGTGAATCGCGCAGGGATTGTAAAAACGTAAAACCCGCTGCCCGTCACTCACTGCACTGTGTGAGTGTGTGTTTGGCTCCGCGTCTGCATGTGAGCAGTCTTTCTGACATCTACATTCATACCAACCTAAGATCACGTTTAAAGTCTCAACGCCTGCATGAAGCTGAAACTCACCACGTATCAACCAGACTAGACCATCAGCAAAACCACCACGAGAAATACTCATCATTTATTAGCAACAGCATAACGATGTTATTAAAAAGAATCCACAGACTTATTGTACTTTAAAAATGTTGAAATTACATCAAATGCTCACATTCACTCGTATATTTAGTTTTAAACATATTGTAGCGGACTGAGTTGGGTCCGCTGTTGGGCCACATTAAAAGTTCTGGAACGCATGAACGCATCAAGCAGAGATCTGATTGGCTCTCAGTTCTGTCGCTCAGCCTGTTGTTAGGTAGTTTGGACCAATGGGGTTCAGCTATGGGCCGAATAAGGGAAATAGGAGGACTGGAGCGGGAGCAGAGGAATATAAAGTGGGAGAAGCGCTCTCGACTCAGCGGGACAGATTCAGGAGTTACTGAATTAATTTTACGGCGTTTGCTGCGGTCTATAGTAACCAGAATATAGAACCTTAAAAAGAGGTTAAGTCTCCGTGCCTCAATTTGGGACAGGGACGCTACATAATTGTATGGCTCTTTGGAAATTACATTTAAAAATATGTGGCGTTTATGGCTCTTTTGGCCAAAAAGGTTCCCGACCCCTGATTTAAGGTATTAAGGACCATGGGAGGCTTCTTCTGTCCGGCCAGACATCAGCAAAAATGGGTCTGCCAGTGTTTCTAATCAATAAACTTCAGACTGAAAGAGAAATCTAGCAAATAGTGACGGCAGAAAATGAAGGATTGGGAGAACGAATCATTTGGAACAGTTGTTCCAAAAAAATACTCAATCTTGTGAAACACTAAAAACAGCTAACAACATTAAATCTAGAATGGAAAGCCTCATGAGATTGGACTCATTTATTTTTTTTATTCTTAGGTTCGTTTATGCAGTAGGACATTTATTGAAACCACACTATTCATGTGGGGGTGGGATTCAGGGGGAGCATTGAGGTGGAATGCTGACCTGCTTCTCAAACACTGTACTGTAAATATTACAGATATATTCAAATGAACAACAATATTGAACACGTGCTAAGGTGAACTGTGTTAAAGTAGGGGACCCATGGAAACATAAACGGTGATTATCAGCCACCAATCAGAAAAGACAAAACATTTGTCTTAACATAAATTCCCTACTGGAAACAATTTTCATTTTGGGAAATTGTGGTTGAAATGTTCATATTAATAAGGTTGCCACCTTGTATAATTCTATGGTACATAAAAAACAGAGACAATTCGGAACAATGAGTCAGTGGAACCAAAATGAAGCAGTCACATGACCTCCCCAGTTTGATCAGAGCATGGATCAATGTTTCCAAACAGACGTTTCACTGGAGATTTGAAACATTCCAGAACACGAGATCGATCTCAGCGTCACTGCAAACAAACAGTCGATCAGCACGGTTCTCATGATGTTTATTAATTGTTTAGTTTCAGAAGAAAGAACAAAGAATCAAAGTCAGTGATACAATAAACCAAAAATCTGGCATGAATCAAGTAGATCACACACACATATATAGAATGGATTTAGAAACAACAAAGATAAAAGATTCTTAGAGAGATTCAGAACAAGTTTGATCAGCAACTTTGGCTGAAGTGGAGCGTCCCTCCAGAACTCGGAACACATGGTCACTCTAGATGCTCACACTGTTCTCCACCTTTTCTGGGTCCAGGTAGGTGTACTGCAGATCCAGACCTTTGTTTCTTTCTTGGATTTTTTTACTCAACTTACTGAGGTTCTTTTGGAAAATTCTGATTTTGTCACAAGGAATGTTTTCGGTGAAATACTTCTGTTTGAAATCCGGAAGCAAAACCTGAGGAGACAAAAGACATCTTGTTTCAGCAAAAGATTTCTTTGGACATGAAGAACTTTTACTTTTACTTTTTTCTACTTTCTTTTTCGGTTATAGTTTTAACCAAAGCTTTATATAAAAATTCCTTTTCATTCATATCAAGTACCATCAAGTTGTGTCCACTTACTGAGTCACAGGCCTGTGTGCTGAGCACATAGGCGGTAGCCATGCCATTCACTATTGTATCGATGCCAGGGAGTGTCTTCAGGATGGTGGCCTCATCCACAGTGTTCTTTTTGGTGGGTGGGGGCTCCTGCATGGTGTAGGGGCCGTTGGGCATCCAGCCATAAAAGTCGAACTGCAAGGATTGTAATATTTCCATCAAAAACATTAAGAAGTTTGGTTTTCTGAAGTTTCACTGCTTCTCTGTGTTCAAACCAACTATTTGACACTTTTTTTCTGCAGCTAAAACCTACATAATCAGGCAATTTACGTTTTCTTTTATTTCTGGGTTTTATTCTATATTTTCTAACAGAGATCGTCTCTCTGAACGTGGACGCTTTCTGCTGTTCTATGGTACAAGAACAAACATTTGTTGTTTCTTATTATAAAGAAATGAGTATTAAATGTTAAAATTTTGCTGTTTTGACAAAGGACTTTCTCTTTGGTCCCTTTGTTTCGTAAATACTTAGGTTTTCTGTGCCCAGTTCCCTACAGTTTTTACTTTACAATTAGATAGAACGTTCCAGATGTTTTTGCAACAAAGAAAGATTGCTGGAGAAATTCAGGGATGTGACTGACACAAGTCCAGGGGCCTCATTTATAAAACTTTGCGTAGGATTTGCGTCAGAAGTGGCGTACGGATGAAACATAGGACGTGCGTACGCACAGAAATATTGGGATTTATAAAACCGTGATCACGCACATCCTACGGATCTTTCCCTTAATAAATCACAACCAATCCTAAATGCTGCGCAGCTTTTGCGGCTTCATGACACGCCCATAGTTGCCCATAAATAGTCAGTGAAACGCCCACAAATGAATATTCATTGATAGCGAAACCATGGCAAACACAGAGAGGAAACCACAAAAACGTAACTTCACTCAATGTGAAGTAGAAGTTATCATTGGTGAGGTGGAAAAGAGGAGAAAAATGTTGTTTGGAGGGCACAGTGTGGGCATTACTAATGCCAGAAAGGCACGTGAGTGGCAAACGGTGGCAGACGCCGTAAATGCTGTAGCCTCACAACCTCGGACCGTGGCCGAAATAATAAAGAAATGGTCGGACATCAAAGTCCAGGCAAAAAAACGTCTGCCGCTGCATTGCCAGAGTGTGTCTGCCGGGGGGAAGCTGACCCCTCTTGATGAGAGACTGGCGGCAATTATGCCCTTTTAAGTGGCATGGTGACTGAGGCGGGCCGGGGGGGGGCACCGACGCGCCAGATGCACCGGGTGACACCCCCCCAAAAGCTCTAACAGGACGGCTGGAGGAAGTGGGAACCGGCTCATGAGCCACTGGTCCTCGTTTGCCAGCAAGTCTTCTGGCTGTCTAAAGATGTGTTCACTCCCAATTCTTCCATTTGCCACATCTTCTAAGATCCAAGATCAGCCATTGTGCGTCATTACGCATTGTGATGGGGCATTTTATTTCCATCCATTTAATTGATGACAAGCTACAGATGTGGGTAATAATCCACGTGGAAATGGGAAATTGTTCATCACAAATGTAATTTCTTGTTGCTTTCTGAATGGTTGAGACATACGCCATACATTGTTTTATCAAAAAGAAAACAAACTAAAGGCATATGCATGAATACCATAATTCAGTAGCTTATGAAGAAATGTTTTACTATGAAAACAACTTTCCCCAGTGGACAATTAATACGTCTGTCTGTCTGTCTGTCTGTCTGTCTGTCTGTCTGATTCGTGCACACACAGCGGCTCCTCTCTCCTACCTTCAGTGTTTTTTGGCTTTTCTTTTGGCTTTATCTTTTTGGGTTTCAAGGATTTATTGTTTTTAAAAGAATGTATTTTTTAAGTCGTTTATTTATTATTTTATATGCTGCTTGCACTGTGGGGTGAGAGGAAAGCTATTTCATCTGTGCTGTATGTCCTACGGATGCAGCATATTTGACAATAAAGCTGACTTTGACTTTGACTATATCTGCTCCACCAGACGGACACATTGAGGAGAATATCAGTTTTGTACATTATTTCGTTCTGTTAACTATATTATTTATGAGGATGAATTGCACAACATGCCAATATTGCAGAACATATTTCACTTTTCTTTTTGCAAATATGTGTTCATTTGAATTTCTGTTATAATTTTTGTTTGATTTTTTTGTTTGTTTCACTGCTGATGGATCAAACGGGTGTTCGTGTAGCTGTTATTGTGAGACTTGCTTTGTGAAGTCTTCATGTTATTTATGAGGCAGTATTGTCATTCTCACTTTCACGTGTTTCTTCCATCTGCAGACGGTGTCGCCGTTTCTCATTTCACCCGTCTTTGTGCGTACGCCTGGGTCAGAGCTTGATGAAGGACCGCACATTTTCCCATCAAGTTTGCTTTTTATGAATCTCAACTATTGCGTAGAGAGTGGCGTACACCTTCTTTTGTGCATTTATAAATGAGGCCCCAGGTCTTTATTTACATATCTTTTGTAATTTTGTTCTGAAAACATGAACACAGAACCAGAAACTCTGAGTTTCTGACTCACCTGTCCAGAATTCACAGCTGCATGCTGGGCAGAGCAGGTGAACATCACCATGGTAACAAACTTGAACAGCTCCTCTAAAGTTGTAAATGTCTGTGGGATTCCTGAAGATGGAAGAAAAACCTGCATCACTTTCAGATGTTTAGGTAAATATTGAGTCAGAAGATTTAAGTAGCAGCTGAAAGTAACTGAGAGGATTTACTCACCAGTTCCTGTTTTACCCAGAAATCCATGTTTAAAGATTTCCTGGATCCAGTTCCTCAGTTCGTAGTCATCGTCAAGGTCGCTGTCCTCCTTATAGTAGTAGCTGAGAGTATCCTTTACAAAGCTTTGAGAAACAGAAACAGTCATCTAAGGTGGGCCATTAGGGCGGCGGTGCTGCGTAGAGGGGGGCGGACGGGGCTGGCAGCGCCTGCGGGTCAAACAACCCCTCTCACGGCTTTGATTCATCATTGAAACAATGAGTAGGACTCTACTTCTTATGTAGCCACATGGAAGAACTGTGAGGAAATGTGAGGTTTCTTTTCTGATCTGAACTTGGACTGAAACCCTTTTGATGGACAGTTGTGTTTGCTGCAGACACACAGACCATAATAACCTGCATTTAGCTTAAAATGGAGAACAGTGGAGTAGAGAGGAGGTGAGTCTTCAGCAGGCCGGCCTGTTCCTCTCTAACTTCTGTTCTTCAGACTGTGAGACCTGCAGCTCCTTCATGGATCATCTCCACCTCAGCTCATTCTGAAGCATCACTTCATCCACACAAAGCAGAAACCCTGAACTCCCTCTATACTGTCTGTCTCTAACATGGACTATGATGATGGATAGAAACGTCCTGCAAACCTGTGCATGATGTCCCACAGCTCCAGTCCATCATCTCTGTAGTAGAAGTTTTTCACATCTTTCAGACCTCGCTCCTCGATGTCGTCAGGTATGCAGAGAGACTTGTAGGTGAGGTTGGAGAGAGATTTCTGCAGGATGGTGAACATACCTTTTCCACCAGAAGCTGTAAACTACAGAATAGACAAAAAAAGTTACAAATTTTCCATCAGACTTAGATGATGAAGTCGTGTGATCTTCTTCTCTACACACTTTGGCAAAAATTCCATCCTCAGAGATGAGTCTCTGTCGAGCCAAGACGTTGATCTGCAGAGTGTAGCGTGTGTGACGGATGAGGATCTGAAACAGAAATGTGCAGCAATGGTTACTGAGGAATGGAGTCTTCCTGCTCATGAAGACACTGCTGCATCAGCTTCAGGTACCTTGTAAACAGGATGAACTCTGGGTAAGTTTCTCTTTAGAGCAACGGCAAAGACCTCAGCCAGCAGGTGAGTGCGCAGCAGGTGATAGTTGAGCTCATGCAGGTTGAAATCTGCACTTCTCACATACAGCTTTGCTAACAGCCAGTCCCACTCAGAGTCAGAGGGAAGGAAGATGGGGTTGTCCTCTCCAGGTTCCTGCTTCAGCTGCAGCAGAAGATCAAACACAACAAACTGACCAATGATCACTGCGAAAAATACCAGACGAGACATTTAATCAGCTTCATCAGCAAAGTCCTTTAATGTTCCAGATGTTATACTATTATATATAGAAATTATGTAAAGGAAGATTGTTCAATACCTGCATGAAAAGTTCATGTTTTCCATATTAACATAAGGTTCAGGGTCTTTTCTGTTCTTGATTGGAAAGATATTTATCTCTTTGTTTTTTCCAAAAGATTCCAAAACAGAAGTCTTCAATTAATTTGATTTAACGGTGAAAAAGTGAAAATGTAGTGTTTCCAGTTAGTTTGAGTGAATGTTTCTTCTCTCCTAAAGATGCAGCTCTGGTTTCTGTCTTGTTCACCTGAATAGCGATGGGCATCATGTCATCATTTTGGTTCTTGTGGAGCAGAACCAGGGGAGCAGTCAGGTACTGCTGCTTGTCATTGATGCTGTTTGCTTCCACTCCATCCAGGATACTGTAGTCACACAGGAAAATGTTTCCTTTCTGTTGGAAATGAGAGAAAATCAAGATGATTCACAAATGATCTTGATGTGCCAAAAAATAAGCTAGAAAAACCAAATGTGTCTGGGAGCTTTGAGATTTACCTCCATTTCAGATTCCAGGGTGTCGTTACCATCTGGGAAGACCATGTGGTTTTTGACAGGAAACTTCTCAGGCAGAGATTGGATGCGTCTGATCATCATGGGGTTGAGGCCGTTCAGAAACTGAGATCCAAAGAAGGAGTCCTTCCTCCAGTTCTTCATGACATACTCTGTAAAAAAAGGAGCCAGAGGGACTTTAGTGGACTGAAACCTCTGAACTGTCAATGATTCCACATGATAGAGGAGCATTTATAGATTAAAACATCCAGTGTGTCCACTTAGACTTACTGCAAAAAATGTTTACCTTTCATGACTTACAGCAGACGTTTTTGGACATTTGATATTTGCTCAAAAATCTCAGAGCTGTTGGGAAAAAAAGTAAGTATTTCTCAAAAACAGCAACATACTTGATGTTGTTGTCATAAGTTTCTTGTGCAGCTCTTCAACTTGATCCAGGCTTCTCAACTGATCCATCCCCTTAATACATTCAGTCCTTTTCAATTTGATTATTCTGTAAAGTAGAAAGAACATCATTGCTCTTTTTATCTTAAATTATTTTGAGATTTGAGAGAAAGAACATCTGGAATAAAAAAATCACCCATAAGCAGATGTACTTAAAAGCTCCAAGTCCTTGTTAAGAGAATAAATCTCATCCCAAGGCAGAGAATCGTCTTTCAGGCAATGCGGCATTCCGGCTGAAAACTCCTTCCAGCTGAAAACAGAGACAGCAGAGCAAAGAGAACATTCACATTCAGCAGCTGACATCAGTTATTAAAAGAAGAAAACAAATTTACATTTGCTGCTTGTTTTGCAGCATGCTAATGCTAACAGAAAGAGCTTATTAAGCTACACTAGAACAATATTCTGATAAAAATAGTTGTCCTTAAAGGTGCAGAAACTCTTTCAAAGTATTTTGAAGTAAAACAAAAGATGAAAGCATTCAATAGAACTAAAAGTTTTTATTTTTTTATTTTTTTATTTAGAATGGGTAGCTGACATTTTTTCTTCCATCCTGCTGATAAACTTTTCTTTTTTCTGTGTTCAAAGTTGGACTAAAATGCAGTTAGAAGTGTCTTTACATTATTTGTTCCAACAACTAAATGTAAAACACATTTTTCAACTCATTAAATAAAGTTTTGAAATATATTCTTTTTTTATTTCAATTGTTTTATTAGTTGACAATGTTTATAAAAGAAAAGCACATTTTCAATCGAAACACACACCAGAAAGACTACAACAGAAAACCCAAAATAATGCTGCATCTGTGTTTATGTTGGTCATTTTAGATTGCTGTATGACTAAGTATTATGACAGTTTCATGATGCTTTTCCAGGTAAACTTTAATATTTCTGGATTTTGACGTTAGTGCTGTTGTGTCTGTTGTGGGGGTGTCACGATTACAGTTATTGATGAATCAATTTATTCAACCAGATCAACCGGACCTGTGCCATTATGAAATCGTTTCAAAATAAAATAAATGTGATGTCATGAACACGGATAAGTCCATCATTCCAGTCCAATGTGTGGACAGACTGTGAATAAAGTCATGTGACCATCCAGTGTCTAGAATGTTCTAAGAATGTTCCCTTTGGATTCTCTGGATGTGGAAAAACAACAGTGGTGAACTTTAGGAAACTACCATGTGAATGGATCTGACATTCATTCTAGTTGACTTGTTTGTTTGGACACATAATTCATCAACCTAATAGTATTTCTGCCTAATTCATTTTTTTTTTGCCAAATTGAGATATTGGCCTAACTCTACTCTCCTTTGGTGGAAAAAAGGTGTTTTTTCTTCTTTTCCAAAAACCTGAAAAAACGAGTCAGGCAGATATGCTATTAGGCTGACGATATTTCATTTCCACTTGATGATCTGTTAGAAATCCAAGAATCTGGAAAACTTCACTGTTCAGTAGCAGGAATTTCTGTCTGAGTCTCACTGCTGGAAGTTTGGGTCAAGAGGATCTGGATCAAGAGGATCTGGATCCATCTTAAATCAGTGAATCAGATCGCTCAGAGTGAACCGACATTGACTTGTGTCAGCGACCACAAATGAGGATCAGAACCGACTCGTTGTTAAAGTGAATCGTAACATCCCTGGTCTGTTGAGTCCAGCATTTCTGCTTTTTTCTGTTCTCTTTTCTGATTGTTTCCTTATCAGTGTCAGTATGTTTCCTTGGTTAGCTGTGTCCTTCTGTTTTTGGTGTTCCAATGTTCCTGATCACATCCTCACTTCTTCATTTCATTGTGGCATTTGGTGGAAAAAAGTAAATCTTACTTTGATAATTGAGAACAGAGGTTCTGAGCTCTTACCCATAGATTTTCATTTGGTCATTTAGTTCCTCCTGACGAATTTGACAGAAATCGGGTTCTGTCTGTTGCAACACGGCTGTAAGAACACAATAATAGAAAGGGTTACTCTGATTACAAGCTGATATCATAAAAGACAAACATGATCAAATGTGTAAGAAGAGGCGGTAACCTTTGCCCTCTCTGAAGATGTGCTCCTTGTAATCAGAGATGGACTGGTAGATGGGAAACGTGTAAATAGTTCCCATGGGAGATTCCACCACCACCTTCTCATGGTACCATGGGGTTTGGAAAGGAAGGCTCCAGTATTTATCTAGTTTTATGAGCACCAATTCTCCGAGGTCATCAGAGCATTTCACAGTGAATTTTATCTCCTAAAGTCAAGAAAAAGCATTTTTAACAAAACTGTTGCAAATCAAAGCTTACGAAAAAAAAAAAAAAAAAGGATTCTGGTAAATATGTGGGAGATGTGTCAGACTCACATTTCTTCTAAAGAAAGGAAGATTCCGATAGGAGTATGATATGGGTTTACTTTCATCTTTGGTGCCCTTCAGAGTGATGGTGAGGGATTTGTACAAAGACCATGAAGAGACGTAGCCTTCAATGAAGATGGTCACTTCATACTCAATCGACATTTTTTCTCCTGAAGGTGAAACAACCTGAAAAATGACGACACAGAAAACAGATCAGTTATTCAGCTTCATGCTATCATGTCTAAGTATCCAGACCTTCAACAGTGAGTTTTTAATTACCTCTTAAACTAACTGACAACTGAAGAAACTCAGGTGAAGAACTTCTCTGAAGATGCAGCATCTCAGCAGCTTTCCTCTTTTATACACAACTTTTTAGTTGGGGGGGGGGGGGATTCTGACGCTGATAACCGTCGCCTCTGATGCTGAAACTCTGAACACGTTGGAACAAGAACAGCCCCTGAACTTCCACAGAAACATGAAACTCCTCACAGCTCTTTTGAAAGAGGCTGGAATAGCTGCAGGAAGATGTGCTTCTGACCTGCATGAGAAGTCTCTGGGACATTTTTACTAATCCTATTAGATCTTTCTGTTATTTTTAATTTGACCTTTTCTTTTTCTTTTAAGCAACTTATTAATGGCACCATTATTTTTTAAATGTTTTTATTTTTTTGATTGACAAATAGGAATCAGTTCTGTGGAGGACCGATAACCCGTCCGGGCTGAACCAATTTCCTCTCTTAACAGCCACTACTGGGAGCAGCATGGTGGTGTAGTGGTTAACACTGTTATCTCCCAGTGAGAAGGCCCTGGTTCAAATCCCAGTTGTGTTTTCTCTGTTTGCATTGTGTTCAGACTGTACCCTGCCTTCTAGCTTGAACTAACTGTTTGAGGTCTCTGCTTTAGTCAAGCCAAAAGAGTAACCCCCCCCCCACACACACACAGCATTGGCCTTTAAGATTTGCTAAGACTCTATGGATCCCCAGAGGGTAAGTAGGTTGTTACAGCAGTATACCAAGAAGCCATACACTACACAAATTACACGTAACAAGGTAAATAAAAAAGGATTAAATAAGAGATGATAGAATACATAGTATAAAATGAGAAAAAGAAGACAATACAAATGGAATAAAAATTTGTAATCCATTTATACAGAATTTTATTGCACAAGTGAGACTGTATCTTAAAAATACCGTAAATTATCCCACTGAACACTATTAAATCTGTTTAAGTCCTCTTGGAAATGTGACTGTTGAGGCTTTCACAACAACTGTAGAATAATTAGTCAATACATTTACTGTGTCATCACTCAGAGCGAGGGAGTTTTAGAACCTGTTTCTGGAACAAACCATTTCTATGGAACAGCATTAGTCTCACAGCCTGAAGTGTGACAGAACAGAGCAGGGGTGCGTGACTGAACAGGCTGAACTTGATAAGGAATGACAAACATGTTTAGGTAAAACTTAGAAATTTTAGGCTAAGGTTGGACAGGCAAGATATTCAGCTTCGCTGTGACTTTTTAAAGTAAAAAGATCCTGTTTAAACTAAATGAACTATGACTAACATTGTTAAAAATCTAAAACAGTGGTCTCCACCATTTTCAGGCCATGGACCATTTCGAATGGGGCTGAAGTTTTTTTTTTTATATTTTCAAGCTTTCGGTTTCTGAAAAACCTATTTTTCAAATGAAAATGCTACTACAAGAAATTAAAAAATTTGTATTTTTTCACAGATGACAACCATTCAATGAAAAAAAGTTGCTTATTTATAGAAGTTGTTTCTGATTTGCAAGAAATTAAATTAAAAAAGCATTACAGTTTTTTTTCCCCACAGAACGCCATTAAAACACTAAGGTCATTATACTAGGTCCTAAAAACCTGAGAGATGCCCTTTCTGACAGATAGTCTCCCTGGATGGTATAAGCATAGCCTTTAATTCCAGAGTTTTATTTGACCAGGATTTATCATTTAAGGCTCACATATCTCAGGCGTGTAGAACTGCCTTTTTTCACCTGCGGAATATTGCTAAGATCAGAAATATACTTTCTAAGAGTGATGCTGAAAAACTTACCATCCAATCAGAACACTTCACTCACTAAATGCAGGACTGCTTGTGGTTCCTTGAATTAGTCAAAGTACAGTTGGAGGTAGAGCGTTTAGCCACCAAGCCCCTGTTTTATGGAATAAGCTCCCAGCTCATGGAAGAGAGGCAGATTCAGTTTCTACATTCAAAGTTAGACTGAAAACATTCCTCTATGGACAGTCTTCCCATACGGAAATAATATATATGAATCTTATAAGTTTTTTGTCTCTTTTATCTGAAACTTAGAATTTAAGCATAAAACAGTCAAACCACTTATAAGATCCTCAGTAAAATAGGACAATATGAAACTTGTATGTTTTGGTAACATATAAGAAAAGTGTATGATAGTAGTTCCACATACATTATTTTTAGTAGGCATGTGTAATATAGCCTAGCCTGTGACTGGATGGGATGGGCTTCAGCAAGACCCCCGTGACCCCGGTAAAGGGATGGAGCGGGTGAAAGATGTATGGATGGATTAAAGAACCAACTATTCCTACTTACATTAGCAACATGATATTGTATCCTCACAGCAAATATTGAAAACACATGTGGGAAGTAATTAATATGAAGCAAAGACATAGAAAAAGATGGATGCATTCTTTCGTGTGCTAGAGAAAGACTCCTTTATTTTGTAGACTAATGATAGAATAATAACATGACATAACATGAAGTACAAAATGTTTTACATAAGAATACATGTGCAGTTTATCTTTGCCCTAATAGGTGATATTTCATTTTAGTTACATTGGTAATAGTTAAGGCAGAAATTTCTTCTTTTGGAACCTCAAAATGAATAAATGAAAATATTCTCATTTAGTTAATATTATTTTATCTACAGTAATATGTTTTCGGCAGCTTACATACAATTGAGCTGGACTGTGAACACTGAATATACACACATGGTCTAATTACCTGAGTAGTACTTATGGCTTTGTTAAAGCCAGTGGGAAACTGAACAGTTGACATGTAGCTCAGTTCAGTTATGACATGAGAACCTCTGGCAAATTTCTGCACTGTGCATTTACCATAGCTTCCTATGGCATATAAAGACCGGTCACCCACGTCGATAAAGTGTGAGACTCTAAAAATACTCCCATCCTTTAAAAGTACAACCAAGTTGTTTCTTTGTTTTGTTTTGCTGTAGGAACGGCCATGAATGTGTTACGGGGGAGAAGGGAAGTACCCAGGCGCAGAGAGGAGAGGAGGCAGGAGGTTTCAGGGAATGCTGAGCTTTAATAAATAAACCCAAACTACAAAATAAAACCACTGCAACAGGCAGGCAAAACTCGAAATACTCTAAACCGGGGAACAACACAATATGGACCAGGAGAAAGGGAAAGACAGGCCTTAAAATACATGCAGACAAACGAGACACAGGTGGAAACACTCAGGAAGGATGGGGACCAAAGTAAAACTCAAAACTACAACAAACCAGGAAACACTACAAAATAAAACAGAAAGTTCAACTCAAACATCACAGAAAATCAAAGAACCAAACGCAAAGAAACTGAAACCGTTACAGAATGACTAATCCATTTACAGCAATCCTCTTGTAGTAACTCACCACAGCATTTGTGGGAAACTCTCTCACTGAAGGAGAGTGAGTGAGACCAAGGGCAGTCACCCCAGTGACTCTTTTTAATCTTGACTCGCTGCTTTCCATGTCTCGTTTCACTGCAGAAATCTTTAACTTCTGCAGGTGCATTAGTTAGAAACTGCTGCGCTAAACGGGGAACTGCACAGGTTAACACCACTTGTTTACATATTTGTTGTGGTACAGCTTGACTAATTTTTACTTGTTTCAGGAGATACCCATTGAAATGTTCAAACATAAAAGCTGAGTGACCCACAAAGGACCCCAGTGCAATAGACTTTTGCTCAAATGCAGAAGTGAATGAACATTGAACGTCATGTGTTCTACTCCATACAGTGACTGCACACCTCCAACAAAGTACACTAATGCTTCATGTGCATGATTTATCTGTTCAGCATTTAGTGCTGATCCCAACAGAATGCTTATCCCTCTAGCAGCAATGCCCAATGACAAAGATATTTCTGGGGAAGTATGCCTTTCAGAACTGGCAAACTATAGTACAAAAGCCAGTGCCGCTACTCATGGGCTTTCCAGAATTTGCATTCTGTTAGAGATCTTGGAACTCGAGCAACAACGCCTGGAGGCTTTATTGATAAGAGGTGTCTGTCCATCAATGCTGTTTGTGCACCAATACACCATGGTTCAAAAAATACTCTTGGAATCCATCCATAAACTTGCCATATATCTGCACACACCAAGCAACAGACAGTGCATGTAGTCAGGGACCATCCCATTGATAAAATCACGTTAAAGCCCAGTTCAGACCCTCAGCGCTTCTAGAGTGGGTTAGTAAAAAATCCAGTCTCTGTTCTTTAGAGGAAACCTTTTTTTTATTACTTTTCTGCCTGAACTGAATAACACAAACTGAATGGTCGCTCACTTGCGCCGCTCTTGTCTCCCTTCCTCCTTATCCTACACAAGCGCTAACGACACACAGCACACACAGAGGTGCACCTAACGTGCCGTCTCCTTTCTTCCTCACTGCTGCTTTCAGCACACACACACACACACACACACACACACACCCACCTACACACACACACACACAATTAAAGCCGTATTATTTCCCATTACACACTCCTCTCCCTACAATACAACATCAAGTATTGTACTTGTGTTTATTTCAAGGAAAGTGTCCACCCTCAATACACACATGAATGCAGCTTAGCCAGAGTTAACACAGAGACTACCCTGGAGGTCACATGGTAAATGGTAAATGGCGTATACTTATATTGCGCTTTCTACCTTCTTACGAAGGCCCAAAGCGCTTTACAGTCACAGTCCCATTCACCCATGCACACACACTTTCACACACGCATTCACACACTGGCCCACCCCCTCCACACACACAGGCACCTCTCTCTCATCTCATACACACACACACACACACACACACACACACACTCTCTCTCTCTGTCTATCTCACTCTTTTCTCGGCCTCTCTCTGACACGCACAACTACTGTGACGTGTGGTAAGGTAATTGGCTGGTGAGACACTGACTCCTCTGAAGTCAATTTATGATGATAAAACTGAATATTTCCCTGTTCATCCAACAGTATTTAACTGGTAATTCTTTGTATCTCAACATTCCTCTTTCAATGACCCTTACACCAACAAGTGTGTAAGGGTGCTAACCTAGGCACTTTGTTGGATTTGGGTCATCTAGATCAGTGTTTTTCAACCAGTGTGCCGCGACACACTAGTGTGCCGTGGGAAAATGCCCTCATTAACTGACCTAGAAACATTTCCCATCTCCAGGATATCAGCTCTTTGTTCATCCAAACAGACCCTGATAAAACACTGAGTAGTGAAAAATATAAAAGATCATAAAATAATTTTTCCTTTGTGTTTATTTGTTTCTATTAAAGACATTTTGTTAAGAATGACGGTACTGTGATTTAGCTGCATCTAAAGCCGTTTGCGGAAAAGTCCCGCCCCTTTAACTGTCTCCACCAATCATTCTTGAAGGCTTAATCACATGTCATCAGTCTGACCAATCAGAAGTGGTTAAAGTCTTCACTTCCTTGTTCCAATTTAGCTCAAAAAGTCTCTCAGTTCTAACTAAAATACCAGCTAAAGCTCGTCTTTAGTGGTGTAGCTTTCCACAGAATCTGGTATCAGACCGTAGAAAAAGTGAACAAAACAACGAAGCTCAGAGACGCTGGTCTATCTGCCCTTTAGCGTCAGATTTCACACTACATCTCCCATGATGCATTGGCTTAAAGGGACAGGTCTCAGCGTACAATGAGTTGTCCTTGTTATACGTCTTGAAACCACAAAGAACACGCATCAAACAGATTTTTAACTTTGTAACTTATCTTGTATTTTATCTTAGAAAAAACAGCTGCAATTTCCGTCTTTTTCTGCCACAATTATCACAAAAATGCACGTGAGATTGCGGGGGGGGGGGGGGGGGGGGGGGGGGGGGGGGGGGGCTGTCGATCAATACAGACTGAGTTTTTGCTTTTTTTTTTTTTTGGATGCTGGTGTGCCGCGGGGTTTTTGTCAAGGTTAAAGTGTGCCGTGGCTCAAAAAAGGTTGAAAAACACTAAACTAGACCCACTAGACAGAGCGCTGAACCTTTTTTCTTCAATGATTTGTGATCTTCACTGGTTCAATGGATTACATGAAGTCCTCTCCACCTTTATCCACCTTTGTCACGGTAGGGAGAACACGTCAATGGAAGGGGGGGGTCATCTAAGATAGCTCAAGGAATACACAAACATCTGGACAGAGGATCTTTCTGGGGCCTGTTTCAGAAAGGAGGTTAAGTGTAAACTCTGAGTGAGTTAACCCTGAAATCAGGGAAACTCTGGGTTTTCCGTTTCAGAATGGGAGGTTTGTTAAACCAGAGAAAGCAGAGTAAGTCAAACACGTTTCTGAAAGAGAGGTAACTTATACTCTGAGTGAGTGTCCATGGTTACTTATGCTGTGAACCTAACCTGGTCAGGAGCAGGTTTTATTCTCTAAACTCAAGGTTTCTGCCGGTCCCCTCCCCTTTTTAAAGACGAAGCGGTATTTTTCGCTTTAACCTTCATTGCCCACAATTCCGTCACACAGAGACAAGCTAAGAGACAAGAATGACTTGTTCTTTTTTGGAGGACCCAATAGAAGAGAAGGCTGCATTAATTCATAGAGAATTACCACAACAAGAAAAAAAAAAAGATAAATAAAAAAGAATACCACAATGAATAAATTCAAGTCACAATTTATTTGGTCTTCCTTATTTCCTACAAATTGAAAAGCAACAGTAAGAATTCAATATTCTCCCAAAACCTTTATAGAATTCACCAATCAAAAAACACACCATACCTGTAGCTTGTGTTCTAGGATCTCAATTTCCAGATCTGACTTAAGGATCTGTGGATCTAAGTAGGACATCTCTCTATCAGTTTTCTCTATTTGTTTAATACAGTAGTGGGGGGTTAAATCCTGTTCATTCAACATGAATTCCATAGAATAACACTCTGGCATTTACTGTACGTCACTAAACTGTGTTCATCCGTGCAGAGGAGTTTGATGGACCTTCCTCCTCCTCCTCCTCCTCCTCCTCCTCCTCCTCCTCCACCACCTCCTCCTCCTACTCCTCCTACATCCATGACATGCTCAAATTTGACCTGATTGAATTATGTTTTTATACTTCATTTTTAGCTGCTGCCATGTTCTTTTAATTCCTGCAGGATTGCATCTACATGAAAATGAAATTAGGGACATTGAATTAGATTAATGTAACAATTACTTTTTGGAAACACAATTTGCTAGTATTGCTTACTTTCTTAATCCCATATAAACCTATACCACATGATCAATACAAGGGTAGACAAAAGTTCACTTTTAAAAACACAATTGCATGTATTAATATTAAACTGACCAACATTTGCAAGAGGGGAAGGTTAACAAAAAGTCCTCTAAACATTACAGACGTTAAATGCATTTCCCCCCAGATTGGTTCTGTACACTATGCAGCATTTCATGCAATTACACCAGGAATAACACTTCAAAAGTACACCGAAATATCGCCATTTTTATTTCACACCTTACGCTATTTAGAAAGTTATTTATTACAGCCAATATTTTATAACAATGATTTAAATGCATACGTACGCATTAACGTGAGCAGCTATGTTTTCCCACGCTAACTGTCTCTGTTTTGCATATGCAGCGGTGTTGCTTTTCTTCTGGAATATGTGCTCATATTCACTGTAACTCTGCAGCAGCACGTCAAGTTCAGCTGGAGAAAAATATGCAGACCTCTTTGTTTCCACAGTTGTCATGGGGACTCGTGATATCTGCGCTCCATTGATAATGGCTTCTTATGGTCGCGGTGCGCACGCTCAACTCCGATTCAGTCCACTCAGAGTTGATTAACCTTACTCCGATCAGCTTCTCTGAAACAGAAAACTCCGAGTTGTTAATCTCTCGGTAGACCAACTCAGAGTTCAAGTTTAACCTCAGAGTTGGTTGAACCTCCTTTCTGAAACACGCCCCTGGTGTCTAAGTAATTTGTATTCACAATAAACACATTAAATACATTACATTTCAGATGTGTACAGCGTACATTTGATTTGAACCTTCAGTAAAAACTTTTACTTTTATATAGGGATGGTCCGTTTGACACAGACGCTTCAGCGTGTGTTTCACCTTCATGAAACAGAGTGTTTCGGCATAATGTTTTGGGGCGTGTGTCAACTAGCGCAGATCACGTGGTTGATGACGTGTGACGCGCCAAATGCATCGTTTGGTCGAACCACGGTTCAGGGGGGTGTTCCAGGAAGCAGGTTATGCTAGCTCCAACAGTAAGTTTGAGGCTAAGGAAGTGGATAACCTCAGCTTTGGGTTCCAGAAATGGAGGTATGTTTCAGAGTATGTCAAGTTGCCATAGCAACTCATGCTCTGAACTTAACCTGGTCCGGAGCAGGTTTAGTTGAAGGTTAGTTTGTTTTCAGAGAGGTGCAGCAGCATGGCGTGTCCATTTGAAGATGATTTAGTGGATGAAGAAGCTCAGATGATACTTTTTCCACCGTGAGAGGCTGATAAGACCATATATGGATGTTTAAAAAGAAACTTTTTACTTTGATCTAACTTAATTATTTGCTTCAGTTAAGATAATTCATTTTTTTGTTAAGTCAGCTTAAAAATAACACATAGTTATCAGACAGTTATTTTCCTTTCATTCAAATTAATTCAATTAAGTAGGTGTAACTTTGGTGCTGCTGTTAGATCGGCACTGCAAGGGATTGTGGGATACTGTTCCCTTTGTCTGTCTGGATGAATTTGGGTTTAAGTGGGGCTTTTTGACCAAATGTGTTTAGTTGCTTAGCTGTTTTACTGTGTTTTGTTGAGTTATTTAGTCCTACTATGCTTAAGTCTGTGCACCATGAGTGAGAGGGAGGGAGAGGAGGATGAGTTTATATAGCACCCCTACTGCAACATGTAAAGATGATGTCAGAAAATTGGTAACTGAAAGATTGTATTAGTGTATATCCTTTTTTTACTGTTATAAAAATGAGTATATCTGCCGGCTCAAACTTAGACATATGAGAGTTCAAGAATTATAATTAATTAAGATGGAAAAAATATTAATTGAATTGAAGTAATATGACATTTAGTTAGATAAATATGTAAATTTTTTTGTGGGTTTGGGTTTTTGCCCCTGAGCGCTGGGCCCCGCCCACATTCCAACTGTGGCCGAGCTTGGTCGGGCCATGTTTACAACACCCCTTGTGGGCCCCCCTTTTCTCCGAGGTGCCCCCTTCCTGGGTGGGGTCGGCTGGCCCCTGCCTTGCTCCTTCCTGGACCAACCGTGGGCCGGGTGGGTGGCTGCCTGGAGCGCGGAGCGGGTCTCCCTTGGGGGGTCCTGGCACGTACCTGGGGTTGGGGCGGGGGGATGCCCAGAACTCCTGGGTGGTGATGAGGTGCTCGTCTGGGGCTGTGGGCGCCCTTCTCGGGTGGAGCCCTGCATTGGGCCCTCCCGGCACGGCGGGGGGGCTGCTCTACTGGTTGGGCTGGGGCGGCACTCTCTTACCCCCCATGCCTCCCTGCTCGGGGGCTCTGGGGGCCCCGCAGCGGTCCTGCTGGCCCTGGCCTGGGTGGCGGATGTGATCGCCCGGGGGGGCGGTGGTTCTCTGCTTGCTGTCGTGTGGCGTTGGGGGGTTATGGCTTGGTGTGGGGATAGCTGGGCACTCTCCTTCCTTCTTTTCACATCACACCATCCATTTTAGAAGAACATAAACACTCACCTGAGCACAGGTGTTAGCTCACCTTTGCTCTAATAGTTTGCATGATTGAATGAAGGAAATATTTCACACTAGTTGGTTTAAAGGCATAAGTATGCGTGTGTGAACAATATCTATATTGTGTGCATGTTTTGTGTACATGTTGACATGTGGACATTGTTGCAGCTAACAGGTGTGTTTATAACATCTGAGTGTGTGTGTGGACAGGCCCCGCCCTTTGAGATTTGTATTACACTTGAACCTTACCGTAATGATAAACATCCAGTAAACATATTGCTTTGGGCTGCTTCATGGTTTTATTCCCCCCCCTCCTATTACCACCCTCCTACCCCCCCCCCCCCCTCTAGCATCCCTCTCTCTTCTTCCCTTCTTTCCTTTTCCGTCCGGTCCAACACCAAAGATGTTTAAATATCATTGAAATTAATAAAGTTTGGCCTCAATTCCAAAAGGGGTTTATTCAGACATTCCTCTGGTTTGTCATAGATTCATAACCCCTGTTGTTAAAGTAAAATATGTCCAACACAAGAGGCCTTCAGCTCTCATCTGTTTGCCCAGCTGTTGGACAGGACAAGTTAAAAAAAAAAAGATTAATATGCAAATTTGAGTTGTATAAACACTAATTGAGTTTTATAGACGTAAGAAATTAGGTTGAATAAATTTAACTCAATTACTTGTTACCAATAGAAGTAATTCATTTAAGTTGCCAAAATTGGATAAGTTATATATATGCGTCACAATGAAAATAGAAATAAGATGAGAAACTCGTGCGTTTACTTTGTTCTTTTTCTCCAAGCAGAAACTCTTTCTTTTGCTGATGATGCAGCCGTGTTACTTTTTTGATGGACGTATAATCTTCATATGCCGTCATTAAAATCTCAGACTCCGTCTCACTGAAGTATAGCGCTTCTTTTTTCTCTCCACGCGTTTCCATGGTGACTTCGGAAATCGGCGATCCATTGAGAATGTCTTAATGTACTTGCCGTGCGTTAACCCAGGGTTACCAATTAGCTTAATTACGACATCTCATATCCGGTCTTTTGGAACCGACATACCCAGAGTAAGTAAGTTGAGTTCAGGGTTAAAGTTAGGGTAGTTTAAACATGCTTCCTGGAATACCCCCCAGATTTCACTTGGGTTTGAACAGTTGGTCGCGCTATTCTCTTTAAAAACAAATGAATCCCGAACATTTCCCAACCAGTTATATGGTTTCCTCTGTATTGGAATCAGCGTCAGTTCCCTGCACTTTACCATAGTTCCTGGTAAAAAACGTACTGTGGCTCAGGATCGTTTCAACTCGATTTCTCCTAATAGGACAGTACATTATGAACGTTATTTATGAAGAAAATACTTCTCCAAATATTGATAGCAAGTAATCACTATAGTAGTAGAGGTAGCTCAGTGTAGAAGTTACAGTGTCTGTGTCCAGAGAGCATGGGTTCAAGAGTTCAATTTTCTTTTTTTTGCATTTATTTTCTTCATGTAATGTGTGTTTTGCTGTGTCAAGCACTTCTCTCCAATAACGTCACTCGTTGTGTTGTTCTACGTTATTATTTTCAGCATCATTGACAACATTGTTTTGTTTTAAGTTTTTTCACTATCATTTCCAAATTGAAGTGTTACAAGGAGCTTAGATGAAGCATATGATATACATCCAGTCCGCCACCAGATGTCGCTGTTCTGTGTGGTTTCAAAGCTCTGAATGGGTGGTTCATGTTTCTGGCACAATTACAAGAATCCAAGGGAAGCTTCATGGGGCTTTTATTCCCATACCTACTTCTATAACTTTTTACTATTTAAAATTTAATTGTTGACTTGTTGCATGACAAGCTGATTATTGTAACCTTGCAATGAATCATTTTATATATAAAAGTGGTAGGCAAATAGTTGTGCTTAACTAGCTGCATTAGGGAGCTATTGAACCCCTTTCTGTCCAAATTCAGAGCTCCGATATTTCAACACTCGTACACTTGTACAGTCAAACAGCATGCATCTCAGTTCTGCTCACAGCCCCCTGACTCATGGTTTAACACCCAAGATTCTCCACTTCCCATGAGTCTTAGGGGCTGAAGGTGGGGCTAACCCCCAGGCCAGTTGTAGCCCCTCTGATCAGTTCCTTTACGCGAGTGTCAGTCAGAACGGACCAATGCCTTGATTTCACGTGTTTCAAGGTAATAAACAGGGACTGGCAGACATATATTGAGGAGAACGTGGACAGCAGCTTGAGAGCCGCTCTTTTACAAACAGGTATTTCTCCGCTCTCCAAAACGTAACAGGGCCTTCTGTCAAAGAGATTTTAACTCTATCATCTCCAGTTCTCTCGCTGTCTCATCAGTGACAAGCTGGGATATCAGGCAGTCAATCTCTGCATTAAAGGATCATGGGAAAAGTGATCTGCGGTCGTTTCTGCTGCAAGTCCTCAAACCACAAAGTAAAGTTTCCATCCAGCAAGCAGTGTCACATTCTGCATTATTCATTTGGATTGCAGCTTTCTGCTGTGAGCTCCACAAAGAAGGAAAGTGGAATGTTGGCCGTTTTGAATGTGCACTTTGAAAAGCTTTAACTTGTTAATAAAGGAGACAATTTTTGTCAGAGCAGGAAGAGTTTTGTTCTTTTCTGCCATGAACAATATTACTGCTTCCAAAAGCTCATAATGATAAACATCGTGACTTGCCATTCCGTTCAGTAAAAAAGTAAGAATCTTCCCATTCTTCCAGAAACGTCCCGTGTTTATCTTTATACTCTGAATTTCGCCATTTTGACCATGAGGGTAACAGTCTTCACGCACATCAAATGTTGACTTATTTTCTCCAGCATTGGGCATAACCCGTGCAAATGATTGGCGGTCACGTCATGAGCAGCTTCAAAACACACACACTGCTAAATTATTTTTTATCATTTAGTATTTATTTTTAATACCCTCTGATGGATTTGAGTGTGATTTAAGAGGGAAAAAACTTTGAAATTAGGCACAGTATATAGAAAATATGATGAGACACAAAGAGCCGCATGCTAATTGTTCACCGCCCCTGCTCTTTACTCATATCACCAAGTACACAAAGAGATGGCAAAGCTGTGATAGGGATGTCGAACCAGGTTGACAGATCTACTCACACCTTCTGCCAAAACCAGGAGACCGACGTGCAAAGCCACAGTGCGTGCAAATAATGATCTGGGGTACTGCTGTTATAAAACCCACAAATGTCTGATTCTCTGAGACCCATCTTGAACATCCTTTGTCCTGTGTAGTGAGTTCTATGAAGAGTTTTAAACTGAATCAGCTGCAGATTCTGACTTTTTGTTAGTCTAAAAAGTATTTGAGCAAATCTGTGACTGAAAAAGTCTTCTGTATTAATACCCAAGTCTGACTCATACTTCTCTGTTGGCAATGTGACTTGGTGTCCAATATTACTTATAGATAATGTATGTATATTTTATACATAATTTTGTATGATGTTAGTTTTAGAAATGTATTCACTGTATCAGGGAGTGTCAAGTTTATATGACTTGGATTAAACCTTGCACTCATTACGGATTCCAGTTGCTGATATTCTAAACATGTTTTATTACTTAATCCATACATCCTTTCAGGTTTTCAAAAAATACAAATGTTTTATCTTGAATTATATGTTCTAGATGTGTAATTCCGCATTAGTCCACTGTAGATGTGAAGTTGTCTTGGTGTTTTTGGATGGATAAACAAGAGTCATAGCCAGCAGATGTTTCCCGTGGCCAACGCTATGCTGGACATAGTTGATTGTTTGTTTTTCTATTCTGCTGAAATGCATGTTTCTATAAATGAAAAGCTATTGCTAAAACTGATTGTAAGCATTTTGAAGGTCTAAATCAGGGGTAGATGGTATAAATTCAATAAAAAAGGTTTACAGAAGAAGAGCTGTGACCACACCTGCACCGTCTTGCCTAAGATGTACCAACTTTAGGTACTATTTAAATACCTAATATTTAAATACATCTTTTTGGCAAAAATTGTTCAGACGCAATGCATTGTGGTCTATATTCACCAATCTAGTGAGCATTGATGCACACTGGTTTTTGGCATACATTTCTGGGAAATTTCTAGAGCACTCGATTTTGGAATTGGAAGCTATGTCCAGAGTTTCACACTATTCTCTATGTATTGCACTATTTAGTGCATTCGCCTTTTTGTAGTGCTGTCCGAATTGGTTTATCTTCACTTAATGAGGGGGGACAGTTTATGATTGACAGACGATGGTGTGGTGGATTCTAAAAACACAATTCCAGTGTTAAGGTCATTTAATCTGTTTTAGCTTTAGCATCTATGCTATATTGTTTTCATTTTTCTCTTTCTTTCTTTCTTTATCATAGTATCTTCCAGCGTTTTTTGCTGTTTAACTACCACAATTTTTCACCCATTTTAACCATTCAACTATCAAAATGTTCAGCTCTTTCAGCTTTTTCCAACTATGACTTTTGGTTTTTCAAATCTTTGGACTTTTTAAGATATTCCAGGATTTTCCAGGATTTTTGCTCCATTGAAATACATGGGGAATTTTTTGTGCAGAGGCTCGCTGGGAAACTCCTACAATTTTTCACTTGTTCCTTGAAAACCTTTGTGTCTTTCGACCTTTATAACTTCAACATACTTTTAGCTAGAGACACCGTTTAAACATTGAAATACTCACAAGGCTTTGGACTACAACATAAGTTTTGAAATCATTATGGGATGGCAACACAACCTACGGTCTGGCGGCCATTTTGTGCCAAAATGTGAGCCGATTTTAAACTTCAATTTTTCACCTATTTTAACCATTCTACCAATAAAAGGTTCAGCTCTTTCAGTTTATTCCTGCTATGACTTTTAGTCCTTGAACTTTTCAAAATATTCCAGGTTTTACAGGAATTTTGGTTCCATTGTAATACATGGGGAGTTCTTGAAAACCTTTGCTTCTTTCAACCATCATAACTTCAACATACTTTTAGCTGGAGACACCATTCAAACGTTAAAATGATCACAAAGCTTTGGATTACAATATACGTTTTGAAATTATTATAGGATAGTAATGGTTTGGCAGCCATATTGTGTTCTTCATATTTTCAACAGTTCAGCCATTTCAACGGTTCAGCCCGAGCACGGCTAGTCTGCAGCTCACCGCTCCCCCCAGGGGATGGGTCAAAATGCGAAGAAAAATTTCCTCATTGTGGGACAAATAAAGTGTAACCTTTACGTGTATCAATATCTGAAACACAGTTATTCAATGTACACAGGCTAGTTCAGAAGATCTCTGTTCGACTCTAGGAGTGGAGAAAGAGACTGAGGCTGAATTGCGTTTGTTGGTACCATATAATTGAAAAAAAACAAAGGAAAAAAACAAATGCATTCACAGACACATAGAATGGCCATACAATATTTACAGAAAAAATAATTCACACTTGTAAATGATACTTTTTCCTCCTCCAAGAAAGTTCAGTTTCAGTTTCTCAAGATTCGACTCAATAGTTCATTGCAAGAGTTCATAGTCCGTTACAACGGCCAAGTGTCCAACAGAGGGTAATCCAGAGTGAAGGATGGGGATTGTAAGAGTGAGAATATGAACGGCCGTGTAACTGAATCGCAAGAGAACTGAAGGGAAGGAAAAGAGGGTGGCTGTAAGAAGCCTCCTACCAGCCCGACCAGAGCAGGTGGAGTTCATAGGGTGCTCTGGACTAAGTGTCCAGAGTTCCGGTTTGGTTCTAGGTCCTGGGCTGTAGCTCACCATCCAAAATAATCACCTGACCAGTTCTGAGTTCTGTTCTCCTAAGTTCGTGTTTTGCTCGTCTCTGGACAAATCGGCGCCAGCAGTCGGCTTCTCCAGCTAAACACCCGAGCCTTCCCCACACGCTTCTTCCGGCAACCTACCCACAGCTGTTTTTAAAGGGTTCTGATTGCACGGACCGAGTCACATGACCGCGTGACGCACCGACGCACGCAGGCTGATGATGTCATCACGTAGGAGATGCGAGAGGATACTAAACACAGTTTCTCACCCGGGTTACACCCTCCCCCCTTTAGAACATGCAACTCCGGTGCATACTAAACGTCGTAAACACGAGAGTGCGAAAGGGTGTCCACAGCGGAGGCACGCAGCACTTCACTATACGCATCAACTAACCCATGAAAGAAATTGTGAACCACAGAGACCAGCGGATTACCCAACCTTGAATATTGCAACCGATCGGGAGGATGACGTTGACGACCGGTACGCCGAACAGTGGAACTAGAATCAACATCAACGTCTGGAGAGTTTAGTTCCTCAGTAATTGTCTCACTGGAGTTGAGCAAAGGCTCACTAGCCCTGAGTTCAGGTTCTGCCTCTACCTGGTCAGTGAGTTCTGGTCCTTCAGGTGGGTTCTCAGGAACAACGGTAAGTTGTACCTCTTCGGCCAAGTCCTCATCACCAGGCTCAGATTCTCCTCTCTCCGACTGATAATATTTAGAATCTGCAGAGGAATTCCCATTAGTAGCTTGGTCAACCTCCTCAGATACATGCAAGTCTGGTTGCACAGCGGGGATCAACTGAGGGAGATCAACTGAAAGGGCAGGCCCAAGAGCAGTTGGTACAGGACGCTCTCTTTTGAAGGTAAATGAGGTAGGATGGATCTGAGATTGAGGTAAGCCCAGCTCTACCTCTACATCTTCTTGATCATTGCTTGGATCAGCGGTAGCTAGTGTCTGGCTTCGAGTCTGAGGACGACGTGGAGGAGTATCAACCAATGAGTCTTGCGTATTTCCATCTGACAAGAAAGGACATGGTAGGAGGAGGTCTCTGTGTAGTGTGCGGGTCGGTCCATTTTTGGTTTCTGGTCGAACTGTGTAGACAGGTAAATCTCCAGCCCGCTTCAAAACAACATAGACATCCTGCTCCCATTTGTCTTCAAGCTTGTGTTTGCCACGTAGTCTGACATTACGAACAAGTACTCTGTCTCCTTCCTCCAAACTTGATGGTGTAACACGTTTGTCAAAGCGAAGCTTGTTCTTCTCACCCGCTTTAGCAGCATTCTTGGACGCCATCCTGAAGCTCTCTTCTAGACGTGACCGGAGGTCCTCAACATACTGGCTGTGAGATGACAAATGGCCCTTCTGCAAAGGCAGACCAAAAGCGAGATCTATTGGAAGGCGTGGTGCACGACCAAACATCAACTCGTAAGGTGCAAAGCCGGTGACATCATTTCGAGTGCAGTTGTATGCGTGTACTAACGGCTTCACATATTCCTTCCACTTCTGCTTCTGCTTCTGTCCTAGAGTACCCAGCATGCTGAGCAGCGTCCGGTTGAATCTCTCTACCGGGTTTCCTCGAGGATGGTAGGGCGTTGTTCGTGTTTTTTGAATTCCAGCAAGCTGACAGAGCTCTTTGATCAACCTTGACTCGAAGTCGGGACCCTGGTCTGAATGTAGACGCTCCGGTATTCCATAACAGACGATAAAGTTCTCCCATAGGCATTTTGCCACAGTCTTCGCCTTCTGGTTTGCAGTGGGTATGGCAACTGCGAATTTCGTGAAGTGGTCAGTGAGTACGAGAATGTCTTTTGTATTGCTCTGATCCGGTTCAAGTGAAAGATAGTCCATACATAGCAATTCTAGTGGACGGGTGGTTCTAATATTCACCAATGGGGCAGATCTTTCTTGGAAAGCTTTACGTCTCACACAACGACTACAGGTCTTTACCTTGGACTCAACATCAGCCGCCATGTGAGGCCAGAAGAATCTGGAACGTACCAGATCTAATGTTCGCTCAATACCCATGTGTCCCATGTCATCATGAAGGCTTGTTAAAACAAGGGACCTCAGCTCTTTGGGCAACACCAGTTGATACAATACTTGCTCCCCCTCTTGTCTCCTTCGATACAAGATGTCCTCTTGTAGCTCCAGACGATTCAACTCCCGTAGCAATAATGACAGGTCGGGAAGTTCATTCCGGACAGTAGGAGGTACTTTTTCTCCTGTCTCCATCTGGTGGATGACCTCTCTAATGACTGAATCAGCTCGTTGCTTTTCTCTGAGGTCCAGATGGGACATTGAGGGAACAACTGGTAGTCCATTGTCACTTTCACTGGCATAACAGTCTGGAATAGCATCAGCGGAGAGACTCAAGGATTCAACCAAGGTGACTGGGTTCCCTGTTGAACTGCACTGATGGTTGATGGCAAGACAACGATGACATATGGCAGAAACAACATCCGGGTTCATGTCTTCCACATCACTGGGATCTGTAGCATGCTCTTCCATAAATCGGCTGATCAGATCTTGATCCTTCTGTGATGTAATACCAGTCAGCTGGTTGTGAGGGCGGCGAGATAATGCATCTGCGTCAAGATTCTGCTTTCCTGCTCTGTACTGCAGTTTGAAAGTGTAGGTGGACAGAGCAGCAAGCCATCTATGGCTGGTGGCGTCTAACTTTGCTGATGTTAGCAGGTAGGTGAGAGGATTATTGTCAGTCACCACCACAAAGTTAGCTCCGTACAGGTAGTCATGTAGCTTCTCTGTCACACTCCACTTCAACGCAAGAAATTCAAGCTTGTGAGCGGGATACCTCGATTCACTTGGGGACAGACCTCGGCTGGCATAAGCAATCACTCTCAGCTGACCGTCTTGCTCCTGATATAAAGCTGCACCGAGCCCTGTAGTGCTGGCATCTGTGTGTAATACATATGGCAGTTTTGGATTAGCGAACCCAAGGACTGGAGAACTAGTTAGCTTTTCAATTAGCGTTTCGAAAGCATGTTGACAGGCAGATGACCATCGCTCTCCAAAAGGCTGTTTGATGTCATATAATGCCAGTGTGCTCGATCTTTTCCTGGATTTGGAGGCAGGTGTATAGCCACGTGTAAGGTCATTCAGGGGTTTTGCGATGGCTGCATATCCCTGGATAAACCTCCTGTAGTATCCAGCAAACCCTAGAAACGATTTGAGCTCTTTCAAAGTTTTTGGTACTGGCCAGGATTTTAGAGCCTTGAGCTTTTCTGGATCAGTCTCCACTCCTTTCTCCGAGACTATGTGTCCAAGGTATCGCACAGATGTCTGGAAAAACGTGCACTTCTCTGGGGATAATTTCAGACCATATTCTTTCAACCGGTTGAGCACTCTCAGAAGTCTCTGTTCATGCTCTTCCAAGGAGCTTGAGAACACAATAAGGTCGTCAAGAAAAACAAGTACTTCCTTCAAATGGAGATCTCCCACACATTTTTCCATTAATCGCTGGAAGGTACTTGGCGCGTTAGTCACTCCTTGGGGCATACGGTTGAACTCCCAAAATCCAATTGGTGTCACAAATGCAGTCTTCTCCTTGTCAGACTCCTCCATCTCAATTTGGTAGTATCCTGATTTTAAATCAAGCACACTGAACCACTTTGAACCGGTTAAAGCTGAAAATGACTCCTCCAAGTTTGGCAGGGCGTAGGCATCTTTAACAGTCTGTAGGTTTAGTTTGCGATAGTCAATGCACAACCGAATGTCCCCGTTCTTCTTACGGACCACAACAATAGGTGATGAGAATGGAGATTCTGATTCTCTGATGACACCAGCCTTCAGCAAATCACGCAGATGTTGACGCACCGCCTCAACGTCTTGAGGATGAATGGGTCGGGCTCTATGCTTGAAGGGTGTTTCGTCATAAAGTTTAATTCGGTGTTTCACCTTGTCAGTGCATCCGAAATCCAAGTCATGGTGTGAAAAGACTTCAGGAATCTCATTAAGCTTGGACATGATCCTTTCCTTCCACTCTGGAGGAATAGGCGATGCTCCAAAATCCAGCTTCAGAGATTTCGTTCCAGAGGATGGATGATCTTGGGACACTCTGTGTGACAGGATCTGAGGTGAGTATACAAGTTCGGCAATAGTGGAGAATGGTGGGATGGTTATCTCGTGATCAGACTCATTGGCAAGTGTGACTGGAATATTCTCATGGGATTGACTTGGGAGCACTATGAGTGAGTTTTTAACACACAGCCCACCTGGCAGTGGTGAAGCTGGGTGCTCCACAAGCGCCCACTGACCTGGAGCTGGCATGCTACTGTACACGGAGCCAATGGTGATGATCGTCTGCCCAGCAGGGATAACAACTGGAGACTTAGCGGCTAATCTCACAACCCCATCGATGCCTGCTTGGTGTTGCTGGTGACGTGTCTGCAGCAGTTTAAGCACAGTCTTGTAACCATTAGTAGCTGGCTGGAACTCTGCACACTCACTTCCAATGTACTGGCTGTATAATGACTCCAATGTATTCATGCCGATTAATACTGGGGATGAATGTCCAGTTTTGATGTCAGGAACAACAAGTGCCAGAGTAACAACATCAAAGGCCACCCCCAGGAACTCTTTTGGGAATGTAACCATCATCTCCACATATCCAAGGTATGGAATTGCTTGTCCGGCAGCCCCTTCAACTTGCAATATATCATTTAATTGTTTTACTGGTTGGTCTGACAGGTGCTGATTATAGAATGAGACAGGAACGGTTGTAACTTGTGACCCTGTATCGAGGAGACAGTTACATTCTGCATTAGCAATATTCATGTTGGCTGTGCAACGAGAACCAATTAAACCTTTTGGTAATCGAGATGGAACATTGCAGCTGCTTTGAGTTTGTTCATCACAACTCACAGTTTTATGCTTCCCATGGTTCTTGTACTGGTTGGGACATTGCAGGTCCACAACAGTTCCAGTTTGCCCCACAACAGGAACTGGATCTAGTTTAAAGAGTTCATTGTGGGATTAAATCCTTGCCTTTTTGCTTGCCTTTCTGCGAACTGCTTCCTCTTGAATGCTACGAGAGCAGAGTTTGGAGGGTTCTCACAACTAGGTTTGATATGGCCGTCTTCACCACACCTATAACAGTATCCAGGTTTGAGTGCAGAAGGCAGGGTCTTTGGTTGTTTACCTGCCTTCTGACCCTCCCCCGGTTTGCAACCTGTTCTAGGCTTGGCCGCAGCAGCTTGACTGGGTCTTGATTGGGCAGCAGTGAGTGAGGCAAGCTTCTTCTGAATATCCGCCATTTGTTGAGCGAGCTGCTGTGTGACAGCAGTGAGAGCAGCAATCTCTCCTTCTTCTGTATTGTCCGTGTAGGCATATTGTGCATGCGCTGAAGCTCGGGGCCTTACTGAGCCGAGATGTTGCTTCATTCTGATTGCTTTAACTGCTTCTCGATCTTCCTCCGTTCGCAGAAGTCGTAGAAAATCAACAAATGTTGGTGGGTTGTGTTTCCGTTGTTTCAGTTGCAGCTCTGTTATGAGGGAGTTATCCCAACAGCCACGGCAAAATTGAGTCAGCAGATGTCTTTCAGTGTCTTCATGTGAGATTCCTCCACGTTTAACTGCGGCATTCAAGGCAACTTGCAGACGTTGCAAATAATCTGATGGTTTTTCACCAGCATCTTGAAAAGTGTCCAAAAACTTTGCATATAATTCTTCACCATCCTGTACGACGCCGTATGCTGAGTCAAGAGTGTGAAGATAAGTGATCGGGGGAGTATCTGGTGACAGATGTTTCACCATATCAGCAGCAGGTGGTAGCAAACTTTCCAAAATTTTACGTGAGCGTTGTAAATCAGACACTGCAGAATCTTTGAATAATAAGTCCATGCTGGATCTCCAGGTGTCGTAGTCTGATTCATTCTGGGGACGAGGCACTCTTCCTGAGAAGACTCTGACACGTTGTGCAGAAAAGTGACCTGTGCTGTCTTCGTTCTTTACTATATGTTCCACTATATAGCGTTGGACTTCAGGTGGATTCAAATCCTGCTGCGACATAGCTGGCAGTGACAGTCGTGGTGAATTCAAATAGCTGGGATCTGGTTTGATTGTCGGCTGGCCTCCACTGGGGTTCTCACCGGTAGCAACTGGGATACTTTGAAGACCCATCTTGACGACAGAGGGAAGTGTAGTGACTGGTGCAGGAGTTAACGGCACCCTCTCCATGTCCTCTGTTGCGTTCTCAGTCTCATCAGAACCAGGTTGGAGCCTGCCAACAGTTTGACCAAGCAGAGGCATCACCCCATTTAATACAGCCGCAAAATCTTGCCCTGTTAGTTTTGCTATTTTTTGCAACTCTTCCAGGTAAATTTTAGTTTCCATTTTCCCTATTTCCTCCGCACAGACCATAGATAAATCTAAAATTTCATAAGTTACCTTATCGTCTTCACAAATATACGTGTGAGGCAAAATCTTTCGCAACTCAACTAGCGGCGCACCTGAACTGAATTCCACCACAATTGATTGATCAAAAAGGGATTCTGACACATCGAATAATTCGACCTTGGAAACTGAACCAAAACGTTTCAAAAATTGGACAACCTCATCGTCAGTTTCTGTTCTAGTCGCGTCTTGTATCAAAACCGAGTTAGGGATTTTAATACCACGTTTCTCCAATGTTTCCATTTCTTTCACCAACATAGCCAACACAATTCAGTTCTACTTACTCCACTCCTAGCTAGCTCACCACAAATTATGTAACCTTTACGTGCATCAATATCTGAAACACAGTTATTCAATGTACACAGGCTAGTTCAGAAGATCTCCGTTCGACTCTAGGAGTGGAGAAAGAGACTGAGGCTGAATTGCGTTTGTTGGTACCATATAATTGAAAAAAACAAAGGAAAAAAACAAATGCATTCACAGACACATAGAATGGCCATACAATATTTACAGAAAAAATAATTCACACGTGTAAATGATACTTTTTCCTCCTCCAAGAAAGTTCAGTTTCAGTTTCTCAAGATTCGACTCAATAGTTCATTGCAAGAGTTCATAGTCCGTTACAACGGCCAAGTGTCCAACAGAGGGTAATCCAGAGTGAAGGATGGGGATTGTAAGAGTGAGAATATGAACGGCCGTGTAACTGAATCGCAAGAGAACTGAAGGGAAGGAAAAGAGGGTGGCTGTAAGAAGCCTCCTACCAGCCCGACCAGAGCAGGTGGAGTTCATAGGGTGCTCTGGACTAAGTGTCCAGAGTTCCGGTTTGGTTCTAGGTCCTGGGCTGTAGCTCACCATCCAAAATAATCACCTGACCAGTTCTGAGTTCTGTTCTCCTAAGTTCGTGTTTTGCTCGTCTCTGGACAAATCGGCGCCAGCAGTCGGCTTCTCCAGCTAAACACCCGAGCCTTCCCCACACGCTTCTTCCGGCAACCTACCCACAGCTGTTTTTAAAGGGTTCTGATTGCACGGACCGAGTCACATGACCGCGTGACGCACCGACGCACGCAGGCTGATGATGTCATCACGTAGGAGATGCGAGAGGATACTAAACACAGTTTCTCACCCGGGTTACAAAAGTATGAATTATTATTGATTACTCTTATTGATTATTGATTTTTCTTTATTAATTTTAAGCTGATTAGCAAGAATTTTGCCAGATTTATTTGAGTTTTCATATCTTTCCAGTCGTAGCCTTTGTATCTGGAATTGTGTTTGTTTATTGATGATGTCATATAACTGCAGTTTTAAATTTTTCAGGTCGCCCAGAATGTGTTCCTGTGCAGAGTTAGCATAAGCAGTCTCCAGAGTTTTGATTTTATTTTCTAGTTCTAATAAATCTGCTTTCCAGATTGAACCTGAGGGTGTGGCTATTTCCCTAGAAATATTTGCAGAAACTGGTGCATGATCACTGATAATTATTGGGTGAATGTTGGAACTTTGGATATCTTTTAAGAGAGAGTTACTAATTAATAAATAGTCTAAATGGGAGTGTGAATGGTGAACTGGAGAGAAGAAGGTGAACCCCTTAGTGTTTGGGTGACATGAGCGCCAAGCGTCACAGAGACCCAAATCATTCATGTACTGCTGTAGGGTACTTGCAGACCTCCATATGCGTTGGTTTGCTGCTGTGCTGAGTCTGTCAAGTTCAGGGTCCAAAACAAGGTTGAAGTCTCCTCCTATAATGATTGTGGAGTCAGAGTGAACTGAGAGTGAGGTGAGGAGTCTGTGAAAGAAGGAAGAGTCGTCAACATTCGGGCCATAGATACTGGCTATACAATAGTCCTTATTCTGAATGGATATATTAATGATTATAAATCTGCCTTCTGGGTCATGAAGGAATTTATATTTTTGTGTTCTTATTTCTTTTTAGGTTTTTGTCTTATCTTTTTATCTCAGCATGAGATTGTTTTCAGATTAAGTGTGGGAGCTACCGGACTTTGAATTTCTAAGGGACATCCTGTCTCTTTTCACTGTAAGCTCCAGAACTCACCCCCTGCAGGGACACCTGGATTTTCCTAAGGCCAGTGGAACTGTGGCTGCAGCCTGTCAATGGATCATAAAATTAACATAGCATGGGAACTTCTAAAATGCAGATTCACATGTGGCAGACCAAAGGATTGAGACTGACGCCTGTGGAGAAGGTTCCGGACGGGTGTTGAACTCCCATGGGGACACAGTTGGGGGTCGGACACGTCCGTCTGCCAGAGTAACCCCCCAGGAAACTTTTGAGCGGCAAATGGATGCTGCCTAACATGGACTGAGGGAAGTTACCAGACCGTTCGCCAGCCAATCCAAGCATGCTGAAGGAGGAGTGAAGCGGCCATATTCCTTCCTGGAGGAGGAGACTGGAGCCACGCAATCAAAACCACTGAACAGGGTGATGCTCGGAGTTCTCTCTTTGAAATTGTTGGCATGGTCAGTCGCCCGTAAACTAGGCGCCATGCCAGCCCTGGAAATTCCTGAGAACCTGGGCACTTGTCATGATTTTTGGGGTGTTTTACTATGCTTTAGAAATATTGTTAGGGAAATAAATTTTGTTAATCTTTTATCCGAACGAATCCGTGGTTTTCTTGTTTTCAACTTTTTTGAACACGCAAAGAAAGTATCTACAAAGCGACTAGATATTTTCTCCTTCAGTCAGTAACTGTATCCTTATGAGTAAAATTAAGGTTTTTATTAATCAAAACAGCAACTCCTCTTTGTTTGGAGTTGTAACTAGCAGAGTACATAACTGGAAATTGTAAACCGCACAGGAGATGCCTCAATGAATTAGATAAATGGGTCTCCTGCAGTAGAGCTATATCTGCTTTAAGATCATTCAGGTGATTTAACACTTTCATTCTCTTTGGCCCAGAGCCAAGTCCACTCACATTCCAGCTAACGATGTTAAGACTGTTCATAACTGCTCTGACTAGAAAGGTGTGAAGCTAAGTAATGCGTGTGTGCCCGTCCGTGTGCGCGTGCCCGCATTGCAAACCCGCTGCACAGAGAAGCGCTGTGCATGTGTGCGCGTGAACGTTTTCTGGCTATGTGAGCTGTGTGTTGCGTGCGTCCTGTGAGAGCCTGTGTAAGGTGTTTGCAGTTTGTCGGCATGTGTGCGGGATCTCTTGTGCACGTCCATGTGTGCGCGCGCCCGTTCAGTGCGTAAATAAATACTTACCGAGAATGCATTGTTTTTCGGTGATTTACATATGAGGAAGGGGGGGACCAAGGAAAAGATAGAAAACAGGAGAAGAAAGAGAAAACAAAAACAACAAAACAACAACAGAAACATGTTACTCTTGACGCAGGCCAAGGCACTCTTCTCGATCACGTGATAGGATACCGCTAAAATAAAACCCAGGAGCTAGAAAAATGAGTAAAAAACAAACGTCTTTGGAAAGTTTCTTTGCCCTCCTTTATTGTAGCATTGTCACAGCATTTGTCTGACACATTTAAGCTGCCGGTCCATGAGAATTAAGCGTGACATCATACCGCTCCGTGGCACCGCAGGTCTAAACGTGATCAGCTCTGAGCTAACTGATCTGTAAAACGAGTACACACTGACTCCGTTTTATTTAATTTTCATGCTTGTTTTTATATTATTTTGTTTTGTTTTAATGTAAACCACTTTGTGTTATACTTTTATATGAAAAGTGCTTTATAAAGTTTGATTGATTTATTGATTGATTGATTTACCATATTAAACATAGACCTTTTTAAGATGTTTTTAAGTCATGTGCACAGAGCCTTTGTGTTTGTTTCTATGTGTGTGTGTGTGTGGGGGGGGGCACTTTCTATCTTCTTCCATCTTTTTGTTAGTTCGAGTGAGGCTGGACCCAGAAGCAGGACCAAGACGGGAGATGAATGAGAAAAGATGGTTTTATTTAGTCCCCAGTGGCGTTAGAAGGTTCTGGCGTGATAGTTCTTGGCTCGGGCGGATGACTGAAGAGATGAGCTAGACTTGATGTTCGGAATGAACTGCGATGGTTGACCAAGGGTGAAGGTTGAGCTGATGGTAATCCCTGAAGAGGCAGAAATAAAGGCGGTTAGGTTTCTGAAAGTACGAGGCACTTAGCATTAAAGCACAAGACTTAAGACTTGGCTTAAGGAGTCAGTACTCAACCATATGAAGCAGACAGACTAACGTCGGCTGTAGGGTGGTGGTTCCTTATAAAGGCTGCAGGCTGATGAGAAGATGGGTGGCAGGTGCGGAGATGACCCCAGGATCCTAAAACTTACGTTTTTTTCTCCATCTATTGCAAAACACTAAACTACTGACACTGTGTACACACTGGGCACGTGTTGTACAGCGGGGAAAATAAGTATTGAACACGTCAACATTTCTCTCGAAAAACATATTTCTAATCGAGCTATTGACATGAAATTTTCACCAGATGTCGGCATCAACCCAAGTAATGCACACATAGAAAGAAATCCAAACATTTATGTCCATAAATGAAGTTATGTGTAATAAAGTGAAATGGCACAGGGAATAAATATTGAACACATGAAGAAAAGGAGGGGTAAAAAGGTCTGGCAAGCCAAGAAAGCAGCTGGAGTTTGTCAGTATTTAGAAGGTTAACCTGCCCCCTATTAGTGCAAAGTAATATCAGCTGGTATAGTCCTGATTGATGCCTTTTAAAAAGGTTTCTCACCAGCAAGGTGTTAGGCAAGAAGCATTGCATGATGGGTAAAAGCAAAGAGCTGTCCAAAGACCTACGCAACCTTATTGTTGCAAAACACACTGAAGGCATTGGTTACAGGCGCATTTCTAAACTTCTGAAAGTTCCAGTGAGTACCATTGGGGCCATCATCCGGAACTGGAAAGAACACGGCGTTACCATAAACCAGCCACGGCCAGGTGCTCCTCACAAGATTTCAGACAGAGGAGTCAGAACAATCATCAGAAGGGTTCTCCAACAGCCCAGGACCACTCGTGGAGAGCTTCAGAAAGACCTGGAATCAGCAGGTACCGTTGTTTCAAAGAAAACAATAAGTAATGCACTCAACCGCCATGGCCTCCATGCACGCACACCACGCAAGACTCCATTGTTGAAGAAGAAGCATGTTGAAGCTCGTTTGGAGTTTGCGACACAACATTTGGATAAACCCATGACATTCTGGGAGAAGATACTCTGGTCAGATGAGACCAAAATTGAACTCTTCGGATGTCATAAGACACAACATGTTTGGAGGAAAAATGGCACCGCACATCACCCCCAAAACACCATACCAACAGTCAAGTTTGGAGGTGGGAGCATCATGGCGTGGGGCTGTTTTTCAGCATGTGGCACTGGTAGACTTCATATCATTGAAGGAATAATGACTGGAGAAAAGTACTGAGACATTCTTGATCAGAATCTGCTGTCATCTGCCAGGCTGCTGAAGATGAAAAGAGGGTGGATCTTTCAGCAAGACAACCATCCCAAGCACACAGCCAAGGTAACCCTCAACTGGTTGAAGAAAAAGAAAATGAAGCTGCTAGAATGGCCCAGTCAATCACCAGACTTGAATCCAATTGAAAATCTTTGGAAAGAACTGAAGATCCGGGTTCACAGAAGAGACCCCCGGAACCTTGCAGATTTGAAGGCAGTTTGTGTGGATGAATGGGCCAAAATCACACCTGAGCAATGTATTCCACTGGTTTCTCCATACAGGAGGCGTCTTGAGGCTGTAATCACCAACAAAGGTTTTTGCACTAAGTATTAAATAAATTTCAGTAAGCGTGTTCAATACTTATTCCCTGTGCCATTTCACTTTATTACACATAACTTCATTTATGGACATAAATTTTTGGATTTCTTTCTATGTGTGCATTACTTGGGTTGATGCCGACATCTGGTGAAAATTTCATGTCAATAGCTCGACTAAAAATATGTTTTTTGAGAGAAATGTTGACGTGTTCAATACTTATTTTCCCCGCTGTATGTTGTCGAACACACTACATGCAGTTTCATTAACGGAAATTCAGTCCGTAGCGTATCACCAGACCTGCACTAGACAAGCAGGGAGCACGGAGTTTTGAAAAGGACATCACCAATATGTCTTAGTGAAATCAATCATTAGTCCCTGACTGGTCTAAGTTCCAGTGTTTTACATTGAAGCAGTCAAAAGTTCCACTGGTTGAACTTCTGAAGGGTGTCTTATACTAAATCAAGGCTTTTTATACTTTTAACTAAATATTAACTAATTGAATAATACAGTTTGCTTACATTAATCCACACATTGAATCCTAAGGAGCTGCAAAACCAGAAGATAGGACTTTATTGATCCACGGAGAGAAATTCACTTGTCACTGTCAGGGTCATGACTTTTTCCTTAATAAAGAGAAGAACCACACAGGAGATGAGAACTTTTGCAAGACGTCTGCAGAAGGAGAATCGGTCTGTGACAGCGCGAACTGTCACAGAGGAGTTCTCCCATCCTAGTGCATGGAGCCTTCTTTTATTGAAAACTGAAGGTTGCAGACATGAACGTGGGTCATTTAATCAGAAACAATAGGAGCATCATAATCTTGTATAATCAGAACTTTTCAAGTCATTGTTTTTTTACTGAAAGATAGAAATGACACAATCATAATATGGAGATTATGGCGTGTAAGCAAATGATAATTATATAACTCTAACATCCCTCCCTTTTTATCATTTCGAACACAGATAAATGGAAGGCACAAACAAAAAAATTTTTTTTCTTTTTCTTTTTAATCATAAGAACAAGGCATCAACACATCATCATTTCATCACTTGCTTTTGACATTTACAGTGAAAGATTCATACGATACCTTTGAAGTTGGAGAATTCACGTGGGGAGGGGTCCTCTTCAGCTTGTTGAATCAGCTGGTAACGGATGAAAGTCTGCGTAGTGGCCTTTGCGATCATGGACATGACACAAGGCAGAGCGCATGTTGTAAAAAGACTAAACATGCACAAAACGATGAGTATAGGGGTCAATCATTTCAGCAGGAGGTGCCACCATGGGCCTGATGTAAGCCAGGACCAGATGTCACTGGTGGGACAGGAGTCGCAGACTAAATGTAGGCTTGCAGCTCTGTTAAGTCGTGCAGTACGGTAGAAATGTCCTGTCCATCACTGGTGCCGTCCGGGATGAAAGTGCAGCAGGTGTCTCCAACCATTATGCACACACCTCCTGATGATGCAGTTAGGAGGTCGAGCACGAGTCGATTTTGCAGAACCATTGTTCTTATGGCTGACATCTCTGCTGCTGATGCATTGGAAAACTTGTAGGTGGTGTTAAGGAGTCTCAGCAATGCGTACCTGTTGATCTCAATGTGGTCTCTTACTTCTGCCACTCCGATCCATGGAAGGAGTGATTGTCCGAATTTTGCTCCTACACCCTAGATGCGGAACTCCCATGGGACTCCAGTATTGGTAGTCATTTGAATGGCATTCATGTGGAACTCCGGTGCAGCACGTTTCCATCATGCGGGGTGGGGTGTAGGGACGATTCTAGTCATGGAGAACACAGGTGGGACCAGAGGGACCAGAGCACAATGGCCTCCCCAGTTTGGAGGAAGGGATGCATAGGCAGTGTGTCCGCACAGGAAGTACCAAGGTCAAGGTAACATTACACAGATGCCATGGCACCATGCCCACCTTTACTGTGCCATTGTTGTATACACAATGTCCAAGTGATCCAGGCTTCATGCTCACCAAAGATATTACCTCTGGGAGCTTAATGGGGTCTCGTGGTAGTGGCAACAGGTCTCTCACTGGGCCACACGGTCCACGGGGGTTATTGGGAGGAACCCAAAACTGCCCGGAGTAATTCCTTTTGCTCCAGGAGTTGAATGTCCTCCTGTTAGTTCGGTTGTAGCCAGGGTGTGTGCTAATACATACAGGCAATCTTGTTGTCTTTTGGTGATATTGCCTGGGCGGAGACCTGTATTGTGGGAAGCATATGGCATGAAGGGGGGTCTAAGGGCAGGGGTGCCAGTATAGCTTAGTCAGTTTGTTAGTTTATTTTAGTATTTTCGTATTGACTCTTTGTATTCGTGATCCTTTTGAGTTCATGTTTTACTTCAAAGCCCATCGAGACGACTGTTGTTGTGATTTTGGGCTATACAAATAAAATTGAATTGAATTGAATTGAATGAAAGTACACACATAACACCTGTTGATGTTGCTGTCGTGTGCAGTTCTGTTCATCAGTTGCCACCAGAGATTGGTACTGTAGGAATGATCGTGGGTGCTAGGAATGATTCCATTGCTAGGAAAGTCAGTGCGACAAGCAGACGTGCTACAGTCACAGCGCAGCTCCGCACCCACCTGCTGCGGTCTCACAGCAGTGGGCCTTCCATGCTGCTAGGTTGAAGAGTCACTTCAAAGATCCAAGTTCTCTGGTGCACGCTGCAAATTACAGTGACTGAGATGTATCCAGCTGGGGCGTTCAGCTATTTTTACTGCCGTGGGTGTTGTTTGGGGGACTTGGTATGGTCCTTCCCACTGTGGGCTGGCCCAGTCCTTCCTTTTTAGGACCTTGATGAACACCCAGTCGCCTGGTTTCCCTGTTGTGCTTTCCTGTGGAGATAAAGAGTCAGATGGCAGTAAATATGCACTGGACACCTCCTTCTGGTTTACCATTCTTATGATAAAATCTGCTATTGTTTGTTCTTCATTTGCTTTTTGTAAGTCTGTGGCTACTATAGGGCCTCTAGGGCCTTCCATAGAATATTTCAAAGGGTGTTAGGCCATCTGATGTAGGTGTGATTGTCATGTATAGTTTTACTAGATCTAAACACTCTGGCCATGGTCTTCCTGTTGTTTCCATGCATTTTTTGAGTCCGCTTTTTACTTGTCCATTTGTGCGTTCCACAAGTCCTGCACTTTGTGGGTGGTATGCACAGTGATTTTTCAACGTCATTTTTAGGCTGGTGGCCATGTTTTGGATGATGGTGTTAACAAAATGGGCTCCATTATCACTATGTATAATTTCTGGTATTCCATAATTGGGAATGATGGTTTTACAGATACTTTTTGCTACTGAGCGCGTCTGCTTTTTTTGGTAGGGATCACTTTGAGAATACGTCTATTAGCACAAGGCAGTACTTACATGGGCCACTTGCCGTAAGTTCAATGAAATCCATGTGTAATACCTGGAAAGGGTAGGATGGCTTAGGAAAAGCTCCCCGCTTTGGTCGCATGTTACCCTGTGGGTTATGCCGTATGCAGGTAGGACATGTTGTACAAAACCTTTTTAAGTACGTTTGTAGGCCAAATGCTGTAAAGTGACTTTGTATGAACACTCTTTATTCCTCCTGTCGACGCATGGCATGGCCCATGTGTAGCAACTGCCGCTGCTTTGAAGAATGATTTCGGGAGTATAGGTATACCTGCAGTTCATAAATTTGCTTTTCAGTTATTTCTGTTCCTTTTGATAACCACAATTTCTTTTCCTGCAGTAGAGCTGAGCTTTGCATGTCATGCAAGATGCTAGTGTCTATGAGTTGTGTGTTTTCTGTTTCTGCAGAGTATGTTCCTGTGTTGTGGTGTCCTGCCACAGCTTGTTTTGCAATTTTATCAGCAAGCCTGTTCCCTATTGAGATTGTATCTGTGTTTGCAGTGTGTGCGGCACATTTACAAACTACTAACCTTGATGGGGCCTTTATGGCTTGTAAGAGGTCAAGTAAAAGTTGTGCGTGGGTGACGGGTTTGCCTGTGGAAGTTTTCATTCCTCTGCGTTCCCATTGTTTGGCAAATTAAAAAAGTGTGGAAAAAGTGTAATGGCTGTCTGTGTACACTGTAAGGTCTTTTCCTTTGGCTAAGTCACATGCTCTGGTTAACGCAGCTTGTGCTGACATGCTAGGGGGAAGCTGAGCTGCCTCAATGATTGTTTTAGGTAACTGGACAACAGCGTAGCCAGTTTGGTTTTTTCCCATTTCTGCTTTTGAGCAAGAACCATCAACAAACCAAGTCATGCCTGTCGTTAAAGGGGTGTCAATTAAGTCTGGACGTGGTGACTGTAATTTGTCAGTTGCTTCCAGGCAATTGTGTGGCTCTCCATCTTTCGGGAGAGGTAGCAATGTCGCTGGGTTGAGAATGTTGCAACGAGCAATTGTGATGTGTGGTTGGGCTGTATCAGCCCGATATCTGAGGGGGGGTTTTAGCTCGGATCTGTCTCTAAAATCGTAAGTAGGGGGCTCAGACGGGGGTGGAGGTGGGGGCAGAGAGGTAAGGTCTAGGTATAATGGGACAAGCGTTGTACTGCAGGTGTTTCCTCAGGTTTTGACTGTAGCAATAGATAGATAGATAGATAGATAGATAGATAGATAGATAGATAGATAGATAGATAGATAGATAGAGTACTTTATTAACCCCGAGGGAACTTGCATATTCATCCATTGCTACTCAAATACACAAACATTCAATAGAAATTTAAAAGTAGTTGAGTAATAAATAGTCATAAAATCCTAAAATAATCACACTCACTAAAAACAGAATAAAAAGAATAAAATATAAGAGCAATAAAAACAAAATGAAAGTTAGTAAAAGCATAAAAGTGGTCAAAAGTAGTTGCCCATTTAGTGACTCCTCCTCATGCCCCCTTCCCTCCCAGTGGGATTGAACAGTCTAATTGCACTCGGTGCAAAGGACTTCCTGAGTCTTTCTGTGGAGCATGGCAGAGAGCGAAGGCGTTTACTGAATGCGCTCCTCTGGTCACTGAAGAGTCCATGTAGGGGATGACCAGTGTTCTTCATGATGCTGTCCAGTTTGGACAGCATCCTCCGCTCTGCCACCACCTCCACTGTCTCCAGGCTCTGCCCCACCACACAACCTGCCCTCCTGATCAGACAATTCAGTTTTTTTGTGTCCTTTTTGTTCGCGCACCCCCCCCCCCCAACACACCACCGCATAGGACAGGGCACTTAAAACAATAGATTGATAAAACACCAGAAGGAGATCTGAGCAGACATTAAAAGAGGCGAGTCTTTTTACAAAGTACAACCTGCTCTGCCCCCTCCTATATATGGAGTCCATATTTGCCGACCACTTCAGCTTCTTGTCCAGGAGGACTCCAAGGTATTTGTAGCTGTTCACTACCTCCACCTCTGCTCCACCAATGAGGATGGGCTGAACGGCAGCAGGTGTTCGTCGGAAGTCCAGCACCATCTCCTTTGTCTTGGTGGTGTTGAAGTGGAGGCAGTTTCGTTGGCTTCAATGCACAAAGTCCTCCACAAGCTGTCTGTACTCCCCCTCCTCACCCTCCTTGATACATGCCACAATTGCTGTGTCATCTGAGAACTTTTGCATGTGGCATGCATCAGAATTGTAGTGGAAGTCAGTGGTGTAGAGGGTAAAGAGGAGAGGTGATAGCACTGTGCCCTGTGGAGCCCCGTGCTGCCAGTCAGCATGGAGGAACTGCAACTCCCCATTCTGAGAAATTGTGGCCTGTTGGTCAGATAGTCCGTTATCCATGACACCAGTTGGAAGTTCACACCAAAGGAGAGGAGCTTCTGCTGGAGAAGGAGGGGCTGGATTGTATTAAAAGCGCTGGAGAGGTAAAAAAAAAAGCATTCTCACAGCACAACCCCCCGTGTCCAGGTAGAAGAGGGCCCGATGTAGAAGATACAGGACGGCGTCCTCAACTCATACTTTTGGTTGATAGGCAAACTGGAGAGGGTCCTCATCTCCCTGCACCTGTGGTCGCAGGTGCTGCGAGACCAGCCGCTCCAGCGTCTTCATGTCATGAGATGTAAGGGCGACCGGCCTGTAGTCATTCAGCTCACTGGGGTGACTCTTCTTGGGCACAGGAACGATGCATGACGTTTTCCACAGTGATGGGACCCTCCCCAGCTGCAGGCTCAGGTTATAAACCTGCTGTAGGGGTTCTCCCAGTTCTGCAGCACAGGCCTTAAGGAGCCATGGACTCACTCGGTCTGGGCCAGCTGCCTTCCTGGGGTGGAGCCGTCTCAGCTCCCTGCTCACTTGATCCGCAGTGATGGAAAAGGGGTGATCGTCAGGATTTGATGACTGAGATGGGGGCAAAGGGAGGGCAGCAGGAGGGGGAGCAGAAGCAAGATGGTTGGGGAGGTCGGTGGGGCACTGCAGCATCGGGGAGCAGGCAGCATGGGGGGTAGCCTGGGGGGAGCTGAACCGGTTGAAGAAAACATTGAGTTCATCCGCTCTCTCCTGACTCCCGCTTGTCGCACCACCCTCTTTTTTGCTGCATCCAGTCATAGCCTTCATGGTCCTCCAAACCTCACGCAGGTTGTTTTCCTTCAACTTCTGCTCTATTTTCCTCCCGTGTGCTTCCTTGGCTTCCTTCATGCAGACGGACCTTTCTCATCTCCTCCCGATCTTTTCTCCTGAAAGCCCTCTTCTTCCTCTTCAGAAGTGCCTTAACTTTCCTGGTAACCCAGGGTTGTCTTCTGGAGCGAAACACCATCTATGCTTGACGTAAACCAGAGCAGTGGTGACTCATGATTGGAATGAACCGTTTACATGAACCACGGTCGGATCAACAATCGGCAAAACCCACCTATCTCCATCGGAAAGAAATTTCGATCCGAACGAGTCTGACCGGGGCAGAAAATTCTGAACAGCATGTTTACATGACGGATTTTTATTCTGGTCAGGCGTTCATTCCGATTTCTTTTGTCAGTGTAAACGCAGCTCATGTTTTGGGACTCGGTGTTTACGCCTGTGACCCCGTCACATATTTTTGACACTTTGGTTACAGGAAATTTGGTATTCAAGACAAGCAAGAGTCGTATTCAAAACAGACACGTCAAACTAAATATTTTTATTCATATATTGTCAAAATGGAAATTTAAAAGACAGTTTTTTAAAAACAGTTTTTTAGGTTACATAATATTTAAACTGGAGGTGAAACAACTACCTGGGTTAATTGTTAACTAATCTAGTTGTAAATTAATATTGAAAACTATTGTAACATTAGTTGCAACTTTTAGGATAAAAACAGCTGCAACTTCAAGGTTTTGTGACTCAGGTGTTACAAAAAAATCATTCAAGATCAGGAAGGGACTGTACATCAAAACAGACAACAGAGTTTCTTTTTTTCCATGTTTAGTTGTTGGTGTACATTGATTGGATCAAGGAACGCTTGACTCAAAAAAGGTTGAAAAATGCAGCTCAATCCTATAGAACTCACTGGTTTTAGCAATGGAGAAAAACTGTAATCAGTCAGAGCTGTGGAGTGTTGCAGCCCTTTATTTATAGAAATAGTCGTTTTCAATCATTTCTTGGGAAAAATGTTTGTTGCATAGTTTGTTTGTCTGACTCAATCCCTTCAGGAAACATGATTACAGTTTTTCTAAATGCCTAAAGCAAAGTGATCCACTCTGAACTAAATGATCTGTGACTCAAACCCCGGGGTTACTCAATACTATTTACTGTATTAAACCAACATTTAGTTAGATTTTCTAAGCACAGATTTCACCTTTAAAGATGTATTTATTTTCCTTTACGTCAGAGAACACGTATTTACTTAGAACTTATGAAAACATTAAACATCTTTACAGAAGTATGATGACAAATGACTACATGCAAAGTTCAAAAAGAGCTTTGATTGAAGTTCAACAATCCTACTTATCGAGTCCAAGACCCTTTTGAATCCAGTCTTAAATTTATACAGAATTTCAGGTAATTAACACATATGTTGCTCACTTTAAATGAACAGCAGATCACTAACCATGTTGTGCTTTTAATTAACGGGTTCTTCCAAGTATAGCAGCGTATTCAAACACAAACATGTAGATTTTTTTCTAGAAAAACCAACTTTAGGTGCTCCTCAGAACTCTCTTTTATTCCCTCTCATTTATGCAGCCCTGCTGCTCCAGCATGACGTCGTTCCTCCTCGACGGCGCTAGCTCTACCTGGTGGCCATTTACAGTACTACAATATTTTACAGTCTACAGTTTTAAAATTGAACAATTACAAAATAACCAAGAGGGGGTGGCTTATTTTAACTGTCTTTATACATATACTGAAAACAAAACGTGTTGGTCGAAGGACAGAAATAAAAATAAAAATACAAATGAATTGATCATATTAATCCCTTACATCTATATCATCATCCATTTTTATCATTGCTTTGAACTTTTTTATGGATTTTTAACATCTTCCATGCTGCTATTCTATTATCTGATCCCCTTTTGTGAAGGTACCATGAAGTTCAGTTTTTTTATGGTTTCATAAATGTGTTTAATCCTCTCAGATGGAATTTAAAATCAGGACCATAAATATTTGGACAGAGACACATCCTTTCTTTTTTCTTCTTCTTTTTTAAACTTGTCCTGTCCAACAGCTGAGCAAGCAGATCAGAGCTTAGTGCCTCTTGGATTGGACAGATTTTATTGTTACAATCGAGGTTTATGGATCTTCAGACAGACTGAGTGTATATTTGTATAAACCCCTTTTGTATTTGAGGCTAAGCTTTATTTATGAAAATTATATTTGTATGCATTCCATGTTGGACCGGACGGAAAAAAGAAACAAAGAGGAGAGAAAGAAACAGAGTGGGATGTCAGAGATAAGTGGGGGGTAGTCGATATCACAAAGTTAAAACATAAAAGTGTCATAAGTAAATTACATAACATAGTTCACATAGCAACAAAACAAACAAAAGAAATAGTTTGCACACAACTATTTACGGGTTAGAAGTATAATCATACATTAATGATTAAAGATTTATCTCCCAAGATTACTGCACAGGTACACACAATACTCAGGAGGACTCTCAAAGGTCCTCCATAGCAGCCTCAGATGCTCTATGTGAGAGTTTTGCAGACCACTTCAGGAGTAAAATCAATGCTATTAGATCTACTCTCTTAACTCAAAAAGGTGTTGATTTTAATGAATCTATAGCATTGTATTTATCAGAGGAAACACTGGAAAGTTTTGTCCTGGTTGATGCTGTGGGACTTGGTCAGGTTTTCTCCCAGTTAAAGCCAACCACCTGCCTTTTAGACCCAATCCCCACATCGTTGTTGAAAACATTTTATGACTTCTTTGAGTTTGAGCTTTTAAATGTAGTAAATGACTCTCTTCAGACGGGTGTCTTCCCTGCTGCATTTAAAACGGCAGTGGTGAGGCCTCTTCTGAAGAAGAGCAATTTAGATCCAAGTAACTATAACAATTATTATCCATTTCTTAGTAAAAATGATTGAAAAAACTGTTTTAATCCAATTTAATGAGTTTTTAAATAGAAATAACATCTTTGAAAAATATCAATCCGGTTTTAGGACAAACCACAGCACAGAGACGGCCCTTGTTAAAATTGTAATTGAAATTAGATGTAATCTGGAAACTCTCAGTTCTGGTACTATGGATCTCAGTGCTGCATTTGACACAGTAGATCACAGTATTTTACTCAACAGGCTAAGAGGTTTGGCCATCTCTGGTACCGTACTAAAGTGGTTTTATTCCTATCTCACAGATCTAAGTTTTTACGCAAGTATGGATACTTGCTCCTCAAAGGTCTTTGGCATCAACTGTGGGGTCCCCCAAGGTTCAATTTTAGGCCCACTACTTTTCAATCTATATATGTTGCCACTGGGGGACGTCATCAGGAGGCATGGCGTTTGTTTCCATAGTAACGCTGATGACACTCAACTCTACATCGCTGTGTCTCCTGATGACAAAGAGTCGGTCAACACTCTTAAAATGCATTTTAGACATTAAGTCATGGATGGCAGAGAACTTCTTACAGTTAAACCAGGACAAAGCAGAAGTTTTAGTTATCGGTTCTGAAGACAAGAGAGAGATTGTTTTATCTAAACTAAAGAATTACAAAACTTCTCAGTGTGTTAGAAACCTGGGTGTCATTTTTTCCCACAAATTAAAAACATAACAAAAACAGGATTTTATCATCTTAAAAATATTGCCAGAGTCCGCCCATTTGTCTCTCTCTTGCCAGCACAGAGGTGCTAATGCATGCTTTAATTACCAGCAAATTAGATTATTGTAATGCCCGGCTCTCTGGTCTTCCCAGAAGAAGGAAATCAAACCTTCAACTGCTGCAAAATTCAGCCACATGCGTGCTGACTAGGACCAGGGGGCGGGAACACATTACACCCATTCTAAAATCACTGCATTGGCTTCCTGTGCACTTCAGGATTGTTTTTAAAGTTCTTTTATTGGTTTATAAATGTTTTTATGTGTTAAAGAGGTGCCGTTAAAATTGGTGGACAGGGGCGATACAGACTCCTCCATTCTACAACAGCGGAATCTGATCACCTGTAAGGATTCAGTGGTTTGGTTTTCTTTGTCATGTTTTTGGTCTCCTTCTTGTCAGTCACACCAGTTTCAGGTTCATCATCCACAGCTGTCTTCAGTTCACTTAATTACCCTCAGCTTATTTAAATGTCTTGGTTTCTGTTCATCCTTGTCAGGTCATCTGCTCTGTTTTGTCACTGGTTTGTTTCTCCCCATAGTTTTGTCATGTTTCAGTTTGTTTATTAAATGTAGGGATGGGAATAGAAGCCCCATGAAGCTTCATTGGGGTTCTTGTAGTTGTGCCGGAAAAATGAACCACCCATTCAGGGCTTCGAAACCACACCGAATAGCAGCATCTGGTGGCGGACTGGATGTATATTGACATGTGTTTCAACTAAACTCCTTGTAACACTTCAATGTGGAAATGATGATGAAGAAAAACGTAGAACAAAACAATGTTGTTAATGACTATTACAAAGAACAACGTAAAACAACACATGTAGGAAACATCACATGAAGAAAAAAAACGCAAAGCAAAAAAAATATTTTTGCCTACAGCTGGTTTCAAACCCAGGACCTCTGGAAGTGACTCCAGTCAATCATTCCACTGAGCTATCACTACAGATGCTGAAGAGCTGTGACATTATAAATTTATTGAAGTCTTTTTTATACACAACAATCATGCATTCTTTTTTTTATTAGGAGAAATCGAGTAGAAACAATCCTGAGCCACAGTATGTTTTTTACTAGGAGTCATGGTGAAGTGCAATGAACTGACGCTGATTCTGATACAGGGGAAACAATGGAACTGACCAGGAAACGTTTGGGATTCTTTTCTTGTTTCTAGAAAATAGCGCGCCCAACTTTTTCGAAACGCAAGTGACATCTGAACCGTGGTTCGACCAAACGAAGCATTTGGCGCATCATACGTCATCAACCACGTGATCTGTGCTAGTTGACACACGCCCCAAAACATTGTGCTGAAACATTTTGTTTTATGAGAGTGAACCGCGCGCCGAAGCGCCGTGTCAAACAGGCCATCCCTAATTAAATGTTTTATTTCCTGTCACCAATCCTGGTCTCCTGCATTTTGGGTCCTCCACCATGACCACAGACAACATGTGGTCAAAGGAGCCATCATTAAGCTTATTTGTAAAGTGCCTGTCATTTTGGTTGAAAGCACAATATGCTTTACACAGAGGCGCAACTTCCTAATTTTATAGAGGTATGCGGCCACGTTACCCACACTCCCACACCCACAAACAAAAATGCACATAATAAAACGTCCCATCCACCCCTCCTAAAGCTATCTAAACACCAACACAACACTTACACTTATTGTTTAAATGTAGAAATCTCATTACTTCATATCTGATTGGAAAAAACCCAGCAGAAGATGTTTGTGAGCTATTTTTAACCGTGCATTGCCTCAATGATTCTCCACATTTGTGTGGTGAAGGCCATTCAGAAGGATCTTCTCAGCAACGCCATGCCCCAACCCTCTCCTCTTTACCTCTCTGTTCTTCTCCCTCTTCATCATCAGCTGATCGGCTCTCTTTCTCTCTATCATTATCCTCTTCATCTGAATCTCTCTCCTCTTTCTTCCCTGTCTGTACTGACTCGTCATGTATGTCTGCACTTGTTTTACTAAAATAAGTGAACATGTGATCAGCAGAAGTTTAAACCAGAATGAGCATCTAGGTTTTTATTATATTTAATTATTCCTACTTTAAGTCATCTCTGCTCTCTTTAATATCAGAAGCATCATCAACCTCTTGTCTGTGTTCTTCTCCCCTAAATCAAATGGCCAAGCAACACTGTTTCATGTTTTAAATCAATGAAACATCTAGCTAGCTCATTTTTTTAAAAATGACAAATACTTTTTAAAAATAACTGACTTGGTATGAACTGGCTTTGCCCCGAATGCCCACCATCAGACTAACCTGTATCTTTCCTCTTTCTGTCCTGATTCTTTCTCTCTTTTCTCGTCTTTCTCTCCATCCTCACAGCTGTTTGATATTAACTTTGTGTTAGGAAGATTTTAAAAGAATACAGAGACTAAACTATATGTTAAAATAGAAATGAGATAGAAACTCGTGCGTTTACTTTGTCCGTTCTTTTTCTCCAAGCAGAAACTCTTTCTTTTGCTGATGCAGCTGTATTATTTTTTTGATGGGCGTATAATCTTCATACGCCGTCATTAAAATCTCAGACTCCTTCTCACTAAAGTATAGCTATGGGATTACATTTCTTCCATTAATTGAAAGAGCGTAAAGACAACTGAGCGGGCGTATTTAGGAACTGAGTGAGTGAACCTTACAACCGCGCTGGCGCAATTCTAACTAAGTGACCCGTATTTTACAACTGAACGGCTGCAATCCTAACTGAGCAGTGATCTTGCTCAGTCAGATCCTTTTTGCGCGCTCACCTGGATTTGCGCTCAGTGTTAAGGGGGCGTTTTTGTCGCTTTGTGGGCAGAAACCTTTCTGGTTGATCTGATTGGCCGAAATTTGCATGTCTAATCAGTGAGGCAGAGGGGCGGAACTTTTATTTTTCAGAGCCGGGCGGCTCTTGAGCTGCATGCAGCTCAAGAGCCGCTTGGCATAGTTTCTAAATACAGTACTTTCACAGCCAGAAGGTGAAAGTTTTACATTTTCTCCTAATGTACAGTCGGCCCTAATGTGTTGTTGTGTGACTTCAGTAAAGATGATCTAGGAGAGAACAGTATGAGAACGATATGGAGAGAGGTGAGGACGTGAAAGAAGACCCCCCCCCCCTTGTACAAAGGTGCAGTTATGAGCATAATGCAGAACAACTTTGTTTGGAAACCCTGGAAATGCAAAGATCCACAGTTTAAACTGCAAGCTATCAGCCACGCGGAGGAACACGGGAATCAAGCAGCTGCAGTTCGGTTAAGTTAGATCTTCACAGATTCAGGCTTCCTGCTTCAATAACTCTTCTGATAAACACTCAAAGGTGTTAGCAAGTACCTCAATCATTTTGTATTAACACAGAGAGTGAACTACAAAAGCATTTTTAAAGATAAAGATAATTTTTATTGCCTTTTAATCAGAATTGTTCGTTTTAAGCTGTGAATGCAAACAGAGCAGGGAGCCAGCTGCTAAGGGACCGTCAATAAAGTGCAACTTCTGTGAAACACCACTCTTTAAAAATCAAAAAACCTTTAAAAAGCGAATACATGTCTATATTTATATGAACTGGTAATGAAGACCCGTCAGCATAGTCATGCTTATTATTATTATTATAATAAATTTTGTTAGAAAGTCAACATCTATTTTATTGCTTGTAGTTTTTTAAATTTAATAGAGATATGAATCATAACATAAATGCTCAGTAGCTCTGAAGATACTTAGCTTTTGTCACCAAACTCCTCTACTGACTAATCATGACCTTATTGTCCTACTGCAATAAAGATTGTCATAATTCACGTTGTTTGTTAGGAGATTTTCATATTTAAATATTGATCAGATTTGGTCAAAAATGCTCAATAGCTTTGAAGATGCTGTAGTTACTGACACAAAACTTACTGTACTGACTAATCATGACCTTATTTTCCTACTACAGTAAAGATTATGTAAATAAAATCTCTAGCATCTTCAGAGCTATTGAGGATTTTTGACCAAATATGATCCATTTGTAAATATGAAAAATTCCTATATATAAACAAAGTGAACTATTGAGATTTATGATATGTATTTTAGTATGACAATAAGGTCAATATTAGTCCGTACAGAATGTTTGGTGACAGTAGCTTCAGTATCTTTATAACTACTGATAACTTTAGTCATGATTCATATCTATTAAAATTTGAAAAAGTAAATGCAACAAGATATTATAAAGATGGACTTTCCTCCAAAATATTTATTGTAACTATTTATTGTAACACGAATATGCTGACGAGTCTTCATTACCAGTTCATATAAATATAGACATTTATTATTTTTGGTGAGATTATTGATTTTTACAGAATGGTGTTTCACAGTTCACAGAGGTTGGACTTTGTTGACGGTCCCTTGGCCGCCGGCTCGCTGCATGTCTGGATTCACAGCTCTAAGAGAACAATTTTAATCAAAAGGCAAAAAAAACGATCTTTTTTCGTTTGAAATTCATTTGTGGTTCACTCTCTGTGTTAATACAAAAGGATTGAAATACTTGCTGAAACATTTGAACATTTATCAGAAGAGTTATTGAAGCAGGAAGTCTGAATCTGTGAAGATTTTTCTAACTTATCGAACCTCAGCTGCCAGAGAATTTAAAATAATGAATCCATGGTTCACAAGTGAGGAAGCTGGAAACAAACTCTGACAAGACAAGAAGACGCAGCAGCAGCTGAGTTTCCGCGGAAAAGGAAAGGCCTGCGTTGGAAGATGGACTCGAGGCTGAGCGCAGCAACTTCCAGAGGTGACGGTGAAAAGCTGTAGCCCAGCTGTTCCAGATCCAGAAGATGAGGACTTTGGATTTTAAATGGTGATTGATGACTGAAAAAATCAATCACAACCAACTCAGTTTTGCGCTCGCTGCCTCTTTAAACACACCAGTATGCATGTTTCAGCGGTATGTGTGTTAACGTTAAATACACAAAAAACGCTCAAAACTGAAACGGCGCCGTTTAATCCAGTGCTGTTGTATTGTAAGGAGAGAAGGGGATTATGGGAAATAAAATGGCTTTAATTGTGTGTGTTTGTGTGTCTGGCAGGTCAGTGTGTGGTGTGGCTCTTTGACTATCACAGTTAGAAGTGTCGGCTCTTTGTGTCAAACTTGTTCGCCCCCTCCCGGCATTCATAGAAAAAAACAACGAATGTAACCTGGATTAAAACATTAACCAATGACCCAAAACCAAGGTAAGAAAGTGCAGCAGGTTTTTTTGTGCTGTAAATTTTTTTCATGTGAAATTCACTGCATTTGTTACTGTTTTAATGCTTTTAATCCAAGTTACGGCCGCTGTTCCTTTTCTATTAAAGATCAAAATGAAAGTCCCGCCCTGCTGCTTGACATGCAAATTTTAGCCAGATCAACCAGAAAGGTTCATGCCCCCAAGTGACAAACACACCTCTGAATACCGCCCCCCAAGTGACAAAAATGCCCGCTTAACACTGAGCGTAAATCCAGGTGAGCGCGCAAAAAGGATCTGACTGAGCAAGATCACTGCTCAGCTAGGATTGCAGCCGTTCAGTTGTAAAATACGGGGTCGCTTAGTTAGAATTGCGCCAGCGCGGTTGTAAGGTTCACTCACTCAGTTCCTAAATACGCCCGCTCAGTTGTCTTTACGCCCTTTCAATTAATGGCAGAAATTTAATCCCATATATAGCGCTCTCTATTTTTGTCCACGCGTTTCCATAGTGACTCCGGAAATCGGTGATCTCTTGAGAATGTCTTTATGTACTTGACGTGTCTTGGTGTGGCTCCTAATAAAGAGGTTTGATCAAGCAAGTTGGCTCAATTTCTTCCAGAATCTAATCACTTCTACTTGGATGACATTCAGTCTTTTGAATGAATAGCCTGCAAAGTCAAAAGTGCAGGAGTCACCTTTAGGACCAACTCTTCCCAGCAGTAAGGTGTTTGGTGTTATGTAGCTAATGCAGTCTTCTCCAGTGTGAGTTCTTACATCTATGGGTCTTTCATTGGTTAGATTGACTGCCTTGTATAGAAAGGTTTGGTATTCTCCCCAGGTAAATATGCCATTCCACCTAGATCATGCAGGCCTCTTTTTAGCACCCAGCTGCTTCGGCTGCTCCGTTTCTGTGGGGTAGTCGGCAGGGTGTATCTTCTAACTCCAATCGGTCCCATGCAGGGCAGCTTCATTTTGGATATCTGACTTTTCCAACTGATCCAAGAACAGATACAGGCTTTCAAGAGCTGTCTTTGCTCCCATGAAGTCGCGTCCAGGATCTGACCAGTTTTTTGTGTGACCTCGGATGGCAGTGAATTTCTTGTAGGCTAACAGAAAACCTTCAGTTGACTGATCACGTACGCCATCAGCATGAACAGCTCTGGAAGCCATACACAAAAAGACGATCCCCCACGCCTGAACTCTTACCATTCTTCTTACTTCATCTTTCATTCCATAGGGCCCAAACAGATTAACTGTGGTAAACTCAAAGGGTTGGGCTGGACATGTTCTCTCAGGAGGAAGGTCAGCCATGATTTGTTTACATTTTTTGGCTTTAGTCATTCTGCACTCCACACAGCGAAAACCACCTTTTTAGCTAGTCTTCTACCTTTAAGAACCAAGGCTCTTTTCCTCATCCTCATGAGTGTTCCAGCAATGTCTTCATGGTTTGCTTCGTGTGCTTCTCGGTGCGAGGAGCGTTGACACCCAGGAGTTATATGGAAAAAGGGGCACTGCTGTCTTGTCCTCATCACAGCTTTGGATTCTTCCACCACAAACTTGGAAGTCCCCTTTCCTCATCCTTGTACACAACAAGTCTGTTCAGAGTGGCATCTTCAAATTTCACCCCTTCTTGTGTGGCATTGAACACATCTCTGAAAGCATCTTGGAATTCTTCCACAGTGAGAGTGAGCTTTTTAATTGCATTTATTGGTTCTTCTTTTAAAAAAGCAACTTTGATTTGTCTCTTTTTTGTGTTATACCGTTTTTATTTCCATATTTCAACAGCTTTCCAAAGCCAAGCAATAATCCTGACTAGTTGCATTAAACTGTTGATTTTTTTCACATCTATGAGTTGTTTGACTGCTGATCCAGCTGAAGGTCTGTAACCATAAACAATCTCCACTCTGGACTCTCAAAATGCCTTCTGTGGACTAGTTTGAAACATATTGTTGAGTGTGTTTATCTGGATTTTTGCCTGAGCTCTTGTGATGGCAGAGGAGTAGGTTTTTCATGGGAGTTTGTTAACTCCTTCTTTGGAACTGGGAGCAATTTCTTTGACTTTATTGGCCATTCAGTCATGGGCTTCCTCAGAAATGGTGGTCCCCTTTGCTAGTCAGAGTCCTCACAAATAATTTTTACGGCCAGTACCTCTTGTTATGCAGTTTGCAACATTGAGGTCTCCTGGTATCCACCATCAATCTTCTATGGGTCCAACCTTTTGGATTTCACTAATCCTGAAGCAGAAATAATTCTAGCTTTGTCTCTGCAGGAAGCCTCACTATTGTGATAATGCTCCTTTCCTGAAGCTTCAGCATCAACAGTGACACTGCTCTCTCCCTCAGGCCGTCTAGTTTGTGAATTTAGCTGTGATTTTGACATGATTGAGACATTTCTTAGTAAAATGTAACTTTTAACTATTTAGCAAAGACAAGGTTCTTGAGAATGGGGGGTGGGGGGTGGGACTGTGGAAATGGTGATGAAACTTTCAGAGATGACATAAGCTCATTTAGGACACAGAAAACAGATGCTTGTGTGTTTATTTCAATGTTAACTGGAAGGACAGTTTTGTAACATAAATATGTCATTGACAAATACTATTTCTTAAACACACCGGCAGGCAGTTCATAATTTAAAATATTAATGTATACAGTGATTAGCCAATGCTGTTTTGGAACACAGACTGACACCTGGGTTACATGTTGCTTCTGTTACTTCTGTGATGGCGGCGCGCACGTGTGCAGCAGCTCTCAGCTCTCCAACATGGCTTTTTGTTCTATTGTTTGTATTTTATTTACTTTTGGATTTTTGCTACACCGATTTTAAATACCACCGCCAGTACCTGATAGACCTTGGGCTGAGACAAACCCAGTCGGTAACAAAGAACTTTCAGCAGCGCCACAACATCCCAAAGAAAATAGCGAGGCTACCGGGGTCTCCGTGGATGGTAAGCCCACCCGGCAAGCGACGAAGGCGGAGGAGAGAGAGGAAGCAGAAGCGAGGCTGCCGGGCTGGCCCAGAGGCCAAGCTACGTAAACAACTGCACAGACCCGCAATTCCAAGCCTCCTCCTCTCAAATGCGAGATCAATCATCAACAAAATGGACGAACTGGAACTACTAACAGCCAAAAACACCTTCACTAGGAACTGCAGTCTGATTATCATCACCGAATCATGGCTACAACCGCGTATCCCCGACGCCGCGATTGAGCTAGCGGGACGCACGCAACATCGTCAGGACAGAGATCACAGCTCCGGTAAGAGCAGAGGAGGGGGGCTTTGTGTTTATGTACACAACGAGTGGTGTAGCAACAGCAGGATCACCGAAAGACACTGCTCCCCGAACTTGGAGGCTGTAGCCATCTTATGCAGGCCCTTCTATCTCCCGAGGGAATTCACAGCTGTTCTGGTGCTAGCTGTTTACATACCACCAGATGCTAACACTAGCACGGCTCTCAACCTCCTGCTAACTATCATCAACAAGCAACAGCTCGCCCACCCTGTTGAACTCTTGATTATTGCTGGGGATTTCAACCAAGCACGTCTTAAAACTGTGCTCCCCAAATTCACACAGTATGTGACGTTTGCCACCAGAGGAGTAAACACTTTAGACCAAGTTTACTCAATCATTAAACAGGCGTACAAAGTCACCCCCCTCCCCCATCTGGCAGGCTCAGATCACCTCTGCTTGTCCCTCACCCCCACCTACACCCCCCTAAGAAGGAAAACAAAGCCAGAAACAAAGACCATCAGGATCTGGCCCGAAGCTGCCCTCACACAACTGCAGGACTGCTTCTCAAACACACTCTAGGACACTTTCTACAGCCAAAATCTGCAAGAACACATGGACACAGTCCTTTCCTATATAAACCACTGCATAGGCAATGTGACTGTGAACAAAAGGATCAGAATTTTCCCAAATCAGAAACCATGAATGACCAGAGAAGTGAAATCTCTCCTAAAAAAATGGGACACCGCCTTCAGGTCAAGGGACAGTGACTGGCTCCAATACAGCGCAGCCAGATCTGCCCTAAAAAAAGGCATAAAGAATGCCAAAATGGCCTACAAAAAGGAGATTGAAGAGCACTTCGCTGACAACAACCCCAGGAAGATGTGGCAGGGGATAAACCACATCACAAATCAAAGGAGCAGCAACACAGTGTCCACTGGAGCGGATGCCTCCTTGGCAAGGGAGCTAAACCATTTCTTTGCCAGGTTTGACACGCAGAGGCCCCCAGCAGACACGCGACAATCATCACCACCCCACACCAACAGTACCCTAGTACTCCAATAGCACGAAGTACGACGGGTGCTTAAATCAGCCAACCCCAGGAAGGCAACAGGACCAGATGGAGTACCAGGCAAAGTACTCAGCGCATGCGCCGACCAATTAGCGGACGTCTTCACCAGAATCTTTAATCAGTCCCTACAACAGTGCAGTATCCCAGCCTGCCTCAAAACCTCCACCATATTTCCGGTTCTCAAAAAGCCAGCAGCAGACAGCCTCAACGACTACAGGCCAGTCGCCCTCACGCCTGTAATCATGAAGTGTTTTGAAATACTGATAGCAAAACACATCAAAGATAATCTCCCACCCACCCTCGACCCGCTCCAGTTTGCCTACAAACCAAATCGCTCAACAGATGATGCTATTTCCACCACTCTTCACTCTGCCCTGAGCCACCTGGACCACCCAGGGAACTACGCAAGGTTGCTCTTTCTGGACTTCAGCTCAGCCTTTAACAACATCATCCTAGACATCCTGACAGAGAAACTGCTTCACCTGGGCCTTTCTTCGCCCATCTCCTCATGGATTAAAGACTTTCTGTCAGAACGACCACAATCTGTTAAACTTGGACCCCACCTTTCATCCACCATCAGCACAGGATCACCACAAGGATGTGTACTGAGCCCACTCCTCTTCACACTCTACACATCGGACTGCTCGCCGACCCACCCCTGCAACACAATCATCACATTTGCTGATGACACCGCTGTGGTCGGGCTCATCTCAGGGGAAGATGAGACTCTCTACAGGGATGAAGCCAGCAGACTGGAAAAGTGGTGTTCAGGAAACAACCTCCACCTGAACACCACCAAAACCAAAGAAATAATCCTGGACTTCAGAAAGGGGAGAGTGGACCTATTTTTATTGTTTAAGCAGCTGGAGAGCACCGGAAATCTCGTTGTCACAAGTTTCTTGTGTAACAATGACAATAAAGGCTTTCTGATTCTGATTCTGATGTTGCCAAGGAGCAACTTTTCCTGCAATGTTGTGTCGGTTCTTTGAATTTAATTTCTGGTTGATATCATCCAGATATATATGTGCTATGTGGGTCGTAAATAAGTGATCCATTAGATAATTCAAATGAAATAGTTTAACAAAGAACAAGCAGAGCCGGAGCCCCAGCAGGGACCCACCACACCCCAAGGCGCACCAGGCCTATACCCAATGTCCTGACCGCTCGAGACCTCCGCCAGCGCCCAGACAAGTGGCACGCCACTGCCTGGTAATCCTGAGCCCCACCCGCCCCCAACCCCAGAGGCATGCCGACACAGCCCATGGCCAGCCCACACTGCGCACCCGTGCAACCTGCCCGCCAGCCCCACCAAGGTCAAGAGGGGGGAAACGGCAGAAACCGACCGCTCCAGTGTGAAAGTGGATGCAGGAGACCGGTGAAGGCCCAAGACAGGGCCAGGGGACGGAGAGCCTGAGGACCAGGCTCTAGTTGCTGTGAGCAACGATGGAAAAGATTGGGCTGTCCCAGTATGCCCAAGAGAGGGGCCCCACCCGGCCCCCCGGGGGATGCCATCTAGCCCGCTCAGATGTTGTAGACTCCCTCCCTGCACTGAAAAAGAGCAGCAAGATCAGGGACGCAGAAGCCCCCAGCGCGCCCAACACCTTGGCAGCAGACGCCGGCCCATCCCACTCACCCTTGGGGACAGGGGACTGGGAGCAACATGACCATCCCCCTCTTGTTGTGTGTGAATGTGTGTTTTAAGAGGTGAAAATTGGTGGACAGGGGCAATACAGACTCCTCCATTCTACAACAGCAGAGTCTGATCACCCAAGTGTGTCCCCCACAGGACTCTACATTAGTGTTTGTGTATGTTGGTGCTTAGTGTGTGGTCTATGTTACAGGAGGGGTGCAATTAATATTGGTGGATGCTTCCACCACTGGTCCCGACGTGTCTAATGCAAACAAAGATTGATTGGGAGGGGTGGGGGGTCTACTTAACCTTATTTATTTATTTCCTCAATTGCTTTTTCCCCCCTCCATTTTTTCTTCCCCTTTTTTCCCTTTGTTTTTTATGTTTTAGTATTTTTTCATTGACTGATTTATATTTGTCTCTTGTTTATTTATCTATATATTTATTTAGTTTAACCCCCCCCCCCCCACTATCAACTTCCAGGCTTTTTGGTGAGGTGTTATGTGTAAATAGGGAGACTTGTCATGCACAACCATGCATGGTATTGTTGTATCCCTGTCCCATCCACCCCTCCTCTAAAGCTATCTAAACACCAACACAACACTTATTGTTTAAATGTAGAAATCTCATTACTTCATATCTGATAGGAAATGACCCTGTCATGGCTACAGAACGACAGAGACCCAGATGCTGGAACCCGGAATGAGACACGGAGTTCAGATGACTTTGGCAAGAAGAAAAGGGATTTAATGATGTTTTGGTCAGGACTCGAGCAGCAGCATTCTGGATGCACTAAAGCTGTTTTACAGCTCGTTTGGAGAGGCCGGTGAGCAGGCCGTTACAGTAGTCTAACCTACTGGAGACAAATGCATGAATGAGTATCTCCAGGTCTGGCTTTGATATAATGTTTTTGATTTTGGCAATGTTTTTCAGATGGTAAAATGCTGCTGATGTTACTAACTTGATATGACTGTTAAAGTTCAGGTCAGAGTCCATGATTACCCCTAGACTTCTGACTTGATTTGAGGGTTTAAGAGACAGAGAATGAAGGTAGCTGCTGACACTTTCTCTTTGTTTCTGTGGGCCAAAAACTATAACTTCGGTCTTGTCTGAGTTTAGCTGGAGAAAGTTGTTCTGCATCCACGCACTGATCTGTTGGAGGCAGTGGCTGAGTGAATCCACCGGCCCATATTCACCTGTTGTCAGTGACACATAGATCTGAGTATCATCTGCATAGTTGTGATAAGAAATGTTATTACTGCGTATTAACTGCCCTAGTGGCAGCATGTAGAGGTTGAACAGAAGGGGTCCCAAGATTTATCCCTGGGGCACACCACAAGTCAAGGCCATGTAGTCTGAGACACAACTCCCAATTTCAACAAAGTATTTCCTGTCTTCTAGGCAAGACTTGAGCCAACTTAGGACAGATCCAGAGATGCCAACCCAGTCTTGGAGTCTGTGCAAAAGGATCCCATGATCAACAGTATCAAAGGCAGCGCTCAGGTCTAGCAGGATTAAGACAGAGACTTTTCCATCATCAGTGTTCAGGCGGATGTCATTGGTTACCTTGATAAGAGCAGTTTCTGTGCTATGATGGGGTCTAAAACCTGACTGGCAAACATCAAATGAATTGTTTGATAAGAGAAAGTCAGTGAGGTGTTGGTAGACAACTTTTTCAAGGACTTTTCCTAAAAATGGCAGATTAGAGATAGGTCTGTAATTATTCGGTGGAGTGGGATCAAGACCGCTCTTCTTTAGGAGGGGTTTAATGACTGCAGTTTTTACGGCCTCTGGAAATATTCCAGATTGAAGAGACATGTTAACTATTTGAGTAATTGGTGGCAACACACTGTTCAAGACAGACTTTAGAAATCTAGTGGGTAACACATCAAGGCAGCATGTAGACGAGCTCAGACGGGTGATGGTCTCTTGGACAGTTTGGTCAGTGACAGGTACAAAGTGAGTCAGCCTAGAGTGAGTAGGTGGCCGTTGGATAGTTATATGTGTTGTGGAGTTGATGGCCTTTTTAATGCCCTGAACCTTGTCATTAAAAAATACAGCAAACTCATTACATTTAGGTTTACAAACCAGTTCTATTGGTAGCTGGGTTGGAGGGTTAGTTAATCTGTTTACTGTTTTGAACAGGATACGAGAGTTGCTGCTGCAGCTTCCAATGATTTCAGAGAAGTAGCTTTCCCTTGTTCTGCATAAGATCTGGTTGTAAGCGTACAACTCCGCCTTCTACATTCCATAATGAACCTTAAATCCTTCCTAACCTGATTCAGGGTGAGGCAGAGGGGGGTTGGAGGGTGGGTGGGCGGTGGCTGGTCTTGTGCTGTGAGTCGTTGGGGGGGGTCCCTTTGCTTCTGTTAGAAGAAGGGGAGAGTGGACTGCTTGGTGCTGAGGTGAAGAAGGGGCCTTGTGGGTGGAGACTGGTGGGTGGAGACTGGTGGGAGCAGAATCAAATCTGTTGAAGAACAGGTTCAGTTCATTTGCCCAGGCTTGGTCACCTGTGACCTGGCGACCATTTCCAGCCTCAGCATGGCCCGAGATGTGTTTCAGACCTCTCCACAAATCACGGATGTTGTGCTGTTCCAGGTGCTGCTCCAGCTTCTTCCTGTAGCAGTCCTTGCACCTTCTGATCTTACATTTCAGGTCCCTCTGTACTCTGCGTAGCTCCTCCAAGTCCCCAGAGAAAAAAATCCCTCTTCTTCTCATTTAGGAGGGTCTTCAGCTCAGGAGTGACCCAGGGCTTATTGTTGGAAAAACACGGCACTGATTTTGTTTTCACTGTGTTTTCCACACAAAAATTGACATAGTCCGTGATGCAGTCAGTAAGACTGCCAATGTCCTCATGTCCTCAATGTGGACTGCAGAGAACCTCCCAGTCTGTGGTGCTAAAACAGTCCCTTAGTCGCTCTGTTACCTCCTCAGTCTAGATCTTCACCGTTTTAACCTGTGGTTTCTGCTGTTTCACCACTGGAGTGTAAGCAGAGGAGAGATGGACCAGGTTGTGATCAGAGCGTCCTAAAGGAGGGAGGGGGGCAGAAGTATATGCATTCTTGACATTAGTATATAAAAGGTCTAGAGTTTTCCTGTCCCTTGTATGACAGAGGAATGTCCAGAACAGGCTTGATCTGTGAAACATGAAACGACGGGTGTACCTTCAGAGCTTTGGGGAGACGGAGTCGGACGCAGGTGGGGTTGATGAGTTTCTCTATGACATAAGGTCCGATGAATCGTGGTGTCAGTTTCTTGGAAGTAGCTTGGATGGGAATGTTGCGTGTGGAAAGCCAAACCCTTTGGCCAGGTTGGTACTCGGGGTCCCACCACCCTGTGACGGTTGACGATGCAGCAGTTGCTCTCCGTGGTGCGGAGGAGAGCGGCCTTCGTCTGAGCCCAGATGCGTTGGCATCGCTGGATGTGATGTTGCCCGGAAGGCACTGCCAAATCCAGTTCCTGTGACGGAAACAGAGGTGGTGAGTACCCGAGAGCGGCCTCAAAGGGAGAGAGCCCAGTAGCGGCGGAGGGATGAGTATTGTGGGCATACTCAATCCACACGAGATGTTGGGACCAGTCCTGTTGGTTCTGTGCCGCCAAGCAGTGGAGAGCTGCCTCCAGCTCCTGGTGCGCTCTCTCCGCTTGGCCGTTGGACTGGGCATGGTAACCAGATCTGAGGCTGACCGTGGCCCCAAGACCGTGCTCCAGTTCCTGGAGGTCCAGAGATTGAGAGACTGCGGCCCGTGGCGTCACTGGTGGATATCCTTGTAGAGTCCAGAGTCGGCAGCGTGGATCCGTCTCGTGAGGATGGTAGCTCGGCAGAGGCTCGTGGTGAGGTCAGAGGGAAACAGACCAGGTGAGGATTCCAGAATACAGCAGGTTCGGGCGACCACTCGTGGCTGAGGTTTCCTGGAGACAGGTAAAGCAACGTTCATTAACTTGCTGGCTTGTGACAAGAAAGCAAAACGTGAACTTGACGTGAGGGCCAATATGCACCATCAGGGGCAACGGACTGGCATTGAAAATGATGATCCTGGAGCTCCTGAAGGCAGGTGAGTCGATGAGGTAAGTGGTCGCAGCTGGGATTAATCAGGAACCAAGCGGAGAGGAGAGGGGGAGGAGTCTGACAGAGGCACCATGACAGACTCAGCAGAACCTTTTTGTGAGCTATTTTTAACCGTGCATTGCCAATGGTGAAGGCCATTCAGAAGGATCTTCTGAGTAATGCCTTGCCCCAACCCTCTCCTCTTTACCTCTGTTCTTCTCCCTCTTCATCATCAGCTGATCTTCTCTCTATCATCATCATCATCTGAACCTCTCTCCTCGTTCTTCTCTGTTGGGACTGACTTGTTATGTATGTCTGCACTTGTTTTCACAAAATAAGTGAACATGTGAACAAGTGAGCAGAAGTTTAAACCAGAATGAGCATCAAGGTTTTTATTACTTTAATAGTTTAAACATTCCTACCTGAGGTCATCTCTGCTCTTTGGACCGGAGCGTGAGATTGACAGGCGTATTGGAGCTGCGTCCATATTTATGCGGTTGCTGTATCGGTCCGTTGTGGTGAAGAGAGAGCTGAGCCACAAAGCAAAGTTCCAGTACTCACCTATGGTCATGAGCTATGGGTCATGAACGAAAGAACAAGGTCTCGAATACAAGCGGCTGAAATGAGCTTCCTCCATAGGGTGGCTGGGCACTCCCTTAGAGAAAGGGAGAGAAGCTCGGTCACCCGCGGAGAGCTTGGAGTAGAACTGCTTCTCCTCCACATCGAAAGGAGCCAGTTGAGGTGGCTCGGGCATCTAGTCTGAATCTCTCTTGGACACCTCCCTGGGGAGGTGTTCCGGGCATGTCCCACTAGACGGAGGCCACGCAGAAAACCCAGGACACACTGGAGAGATTACATCTCTCTGCTGGCCTGGGAACGCCTCGGGGTCCCTCCCCAGAGGAGCTGGAGGAAGTGGCTGGGGCGAGGGAGGTCTAGGCATCTCTACTTAGATTTCTGCCCCCATGACCCGGTCCTGGATCAGCAGAGGAAGATGGATGGATGGATGGATCTTCTGTTGAAGTTCATTGGCAAATTTGGGGGCTGAGCCCACACCCTCGCAAATGAGTAGGGAAATCTATTGATTAAAAAAATCACTGTGGCACCTTGTTTAAAGAGCAATGACATAGTGTTTCTAGCATGTTCTCATAGCATTTTTCTCATGATGAAGGACATATATGAAATAATTCAAGATTAAGACAGTGTTTCTGAGGATTTCTTTATTCAAATTCTGTTGAATGAGGAGCAGCTAAAAGCCAGCCGTATGAAAAAGCTCAGGTGACACGGCAACTACCATGGGTGGACCAAAGCCTCCTTTTTTTACTTCAATTTCGATGCATTAATTTACAGACAAATAGATCCATCTTCATTTTCCTCATCTGAGCCGCCATCTGGCAAAAAAACTGAACATCTGGTCGGCTCCAATATTGCTCGCCGTTTTTTTTGCTGCACCAATGTTAGCTTGGGGTTGTGCTGGTCTGTAGGCTGGTGGGAGAGACTGTGAATAAAGAGACAATGGAGTATCAATTAATAGTCACTTCCATGCCAACAGTCCCAGCCTACACAACCCAGAGGTGAAATTCTTTTTTAATTTTTTTCTCTTATGGGGTCCTGCCACTCTCCAGAAAATATAGTGGAAGTGTTGTTCAGGCTGAAGACATGCAGGTTTTTATCAGAGATCCAATAGTAGATGTAAACCTTGTAGAACTGAAGCAGAAATAATTCTAGCTTTGTCTCTGCAGGAAGCCTCACTATTGTGATAATGCTCCTTTCCTGAAGCTTCAGCGTCAACAGTGACACTGCTCTCTCCCTCAGGCCGTCTAGTTTGTGAATTTAGCTGTGATTTTGACATGATTGAGACATTTCTTAGTAAAATGTAACTTTTAACTATTTAGCAAAGACAAGGTTCTTGAGTATGGGGGGTGGGACTGTGGAAATGGTGATGAAACTTTCAGAGATGACATAAGCTCATTTAGGACACAGAAAACCGATGCTTGTGTGTTTATTTCAATGTTAACTGGAAGGACAGTTTTGTAACATAAATATGTCACTGACAAATACTATTACTTAAACACACAGGCAGGCAGTTTGTAATGTAAAATATTAACGTATACAGTGATTAGCCAATGCTGTTTTGGAGCACAGACTGACATTACATGTTGCCAAGGAGCAACTTTTCCTGCAATGTTGTGTCGGTTCTTTGAATTTAATTTCTGGTTGATATCATCCAGATATACATGTGCTATGTGGGTCGTAAATAAGTGATTCATTAGATAATTCAAATGAAATAGTTACAAAAATGAGAAGTGTGTGATTCCTATACTTCATGTGGATATCCCTGAGGTTTCTTCAGTTTCATTTGAGGAATTTATAAATCACAGACAAGGAGGTTTTGACGGCAGGGATGCCAATTTTAGGTTAATCTGTTTAGTTTAGTTTAGCTATCAGCTGTAGTATTTTATGACAGATTTTATGTTTTTGTTCAATTACCAGGTTGAAGTCCATTGAGACAAATGGGTTATGATTTTGAGCTATATAAATCAAATTGAATTAAACTGAGTAAACCGGTCTTTGAATTTGATAGACAGCATTTTCTCCATGTGGACTCTATGACATATGAACTCTTTTAGTTGGAGACACCAACTACAGTCCCTGACAAAAGTCTTGTCGCTTATCCATTTTGTAGAAACAAAAGCGTATAACCTCACTTTGAATGAATCCATTGGTTTTAGAAATGTCTCATATGAAAGCTAAAACCCTCCCAAATTATGTTCAATATAGTAAAATAAAATTGCTTCAGTGAAGAAAGGTTGATCATTTAATTAACACAGAAAGGTCACATTTTGGCAAGACAAAAGTTTTGTCGCCTTGTCATATGATGCACCCAATCCTAGATTACAGCCTCACCTGTGATCAATTACTGATCAATCAATTAGTGGGTGTGTATAAAAAGAACCCCAGCACACCAGGCCTTCCCATCAACTGACACTTGACCTCTGACATCATGCCTAAGATTCACCCTGAGACCAAAGCGTTGATTATCAAGAGGCTGAAGACCAGATCCACTGCTGAGGTGGCTGACACCTTCAATGTGTCTCAGCGTCAAGTACAAAGAACAAGAAAAAGATTTGAAGAGACTGGAGATGTTTTTGACAAGCCCAGGTCCGGCAGACCCCGCAAAACAACTGCTAGGGAGGACCGTTTGTTGGTTGGAAAATCCAAGGCCAGCCCCTTTTCCACTGCAGCAGAGCTCCACCAGGCCTGGTCACCTCAAGTCCCTGTGTCAACCAGAACAGTTTGTAGAATTCTGTCTCCAAATGGCCTCCATGGTCCAATCAGTGCCCAGAAACCAGCACTAAACAAAAGGCAATTGAACAAACGTGTGGCATTTGCCAAGGCCCACAGCCTGCTAAAAGGATGGACGCTGGAAAAGTGGCAGAAGGTGGATTTCTCAGATGAGTCTTCAGTTGAATGACATCCCAGGAGACCAGCTGGGGCCCGCATGGACCCAAGATTCACCCAGAAAACAGTTAAGTTTGGTGGCGGAAAAATCCTGGTCTGGGGTTCCATCCAGCATGGGGGTGTGCCAAACATTTGCAGGGTGGAAGGCAATATCAATAGCCTAAAATATCAAGAAGTATTAGCTACCTCTTCCATTCCCAACCATAAAAGGGGTCAAATTCTGCAGCAGGATGGTGCTCCATGGCATACTTCCATCTCTACATCAAAGTTCCTCAAGGCGAAGAAGATCAAGGTGCTCCAGGACTGGCCAGCCCAGTCAGCAGACATGAACATCATTGAGCATGTCTGGGGTAGAATGAAAGAGGAAGCATGGAAGGCCAAACCAAAGAATCTGGATGAACTCTAGGAGGCATGGAAGACTGCTTTCTTTGCTATTCCTGATGACTTCATCCATAAATTGTATGAATCATTGTTAAACCGCATGGATGCTGTCCTTCAAGCTCATGGAAGTCATACAACATATTAAATATGGATCTCACAGTAGCACTACTGAATTCACTGATGTTATGCAACATATTTTTGTTTTTGAAGTAAATTATGTGTTCAATTTTCACATTACTCTCTGTAGGCGACAAAACCTTTGTCCTGCCAAAATGTGACCTTTCTGTGTTCATTAAATGATCAATCTTTCTTCAGTGAAGCAATTTTATTTTAGCATATTGAACATAATTTGGGAGGGTTTTAGCTTTCATATGGGACATTTCTAAAACCAATGGATTCATTCAAAGTGAGGTTATACGCTTTTGTTTCTACGAAATGGATAAGCAACAAGACTTTTGTCAGGTACTGTATCTACTTCCATGGTTCCATCCAAACTGTCTGTGTAAGATGTGTATCTATTCAGATGTTTGATAATCTGATAGCTGACAAGTGCGATCTGAGGATTTATGATTGATCTGAAGGATCTGATGAAGTGAACAGAGAAGTGGGCTGTTGGACCTTTGTGGAGAGATAAACTGGGTGGTTAAAACTCAGGCAGAGAGACGTGGCACAAAAGCTCAATGCCTTGCTTTTGCAGTAGAGGAGAGTGGGGACTGCTTGCGGTCCCTAAAATTGTACAAAAAATGGATAAGAAATTGGAAAAACCTTCCACCAAGATTGGAGGACACGAAATCCAATTGCCTAGGATTTGGGGTAAAAAGTTCCTCACAATTAGACCACATTAGGTCACGGCTGGCAGAAGGAAAATAAGTCAGCTGGCACCAAGAATTGTTATTTAATCGGGCTCTCCTTAGCTAGGCCTTAATCACAACATCTCTACAGAGGGTGATGATGCAGACTGTTGTAATCAGACTGGGATTGAAAGAACTGTTTGGATTAGGCCGATTGTGTTTGAATAAATTCCCAGGCTAAATAATTGAAAAATACATTTGATTCAGAATTTTATTTCTAGAATTTCGCCATTTTTACCTGAGAATAAATAAAGAACCTGTACTTTTGGGTGTTTACTTGGATTGATGACTGCTGTTGATACTTTTGTGCTTCTGTGGAATCTAAGATGCTTCATATGTTTAAACCTGTCTGAAGTTTCCTCATCACAGCTGACAGTTGGCAGGTGACAGACACCCCCCCACCTCACCAAAAAACGAGGTTGTGTATAAAAGACCAAACCTGCTGAGACGTTTTATTCCTGCAAAGGAGATCTGCTCAAGAGTTTGTATCCTGAACTCACAGAGGTAAGAAAAGCTCTTTTCAGATCACCTGGATATCCTGGAAAACCTTAAGTCAAAGAAAACTTTATGTCAATCTCTACAATGTTTTCACATGCATGGAAATTGAAATTCCGTTTCTCATCAAATACTGATCATTCATTACTGCTGATGGTTGTTGTTTTTCAGAGATATTGCATTTTGAGACAAAATGGTTGACTACACAGTGACTGTTTGGACCGACAATGCATCCCCCCCCTTCATCTTACGCTGGGTCTACATAACTCTGCACGGCACAAAGGGGCAGAGCCAAAGGACAAGGCTCTTTCATTTGTTTGAGTCATTTAGCAAGGGAAATGTGAGTGAGCTGATGATCATGCAGCTCTGAGCTCTTCCTGTGTCAGCTATTCTGAAGCTTTTTCTCCTGATTTGTAGACGTTAAAATTCACTGTGAGCTGCTCTGAAGACATCGGAGAGCTCGAGATGATAAAGCTTGAGAAAGGTTGGATCAGTTCGACTCAGTGGCTCCCTGGAAAGGTGGAAGTGGTAACTCCCAGTGGAAAGGTCTACAGCTTTCCCATCTACCACTGGATCTCTGATGGCAATATCAACTTGTTCAGAGAGGGAAAAGGTTTGTGTGTTTGATTCATATTGAAATAATTGAAAAAAGTCGCTTAAAAATTACCAGAAGCACAAATGAAGAAAGGCCCAACATCCATCAACAACAAGAAACATTTGTGTTGTTGTCTTTTATTTAGCTGTGTTGGACTTTAAGGAGACAGATGAAAAGCTCAGAACTGTCCGGAAGAGGGAGCTCCGGGAGCAGCAGAGCATTTACTGGTGAGAAAATCTACTCAATGCATTTATCTCATTCATTCACATTTACATAATAAAATAAAATTCTTTTAGTAAAATGAAAAGAAGTTCCAAACTTATCCTTTCTGTTTCTTGAGTATGGATGTTTTAGTGGTTATACTCTTTTGTTAGACTTTTTTAAAGCTCTGCATTTAGCTTCCATCATGGCTCATGCCTCCTATAAGGCAAAATGAGCCAAAGTGTTGACCTGTGTCTGTGTCTTAACTCAGTTTAGGCTCCAGTCTGGTCTCTTTCTGTGTTTTTGTTCTTCCTCATTTTTTGATTGTGCAATTGTTTTGAAATATTCCTGCTCTTCTGTTTTCCTCAGCTGGGATGTCTATAAGGGTGGACTGCCAGAATGTGTGAAAGAAGACTCAATTTGTTCACTGCCTCATGATGACAGGTCCACCATTGCCAGTATTATTTCAACTGGAATCGAGGACTTTAAAGTGTAAAGCCCCTTTTTCTTTTCTGACTGATCATTTTTCATGTCAAAGTTGTTCTAGGTTTAGGAATAACTTTTCTGTTGATTTTTTTCTTTGTAGTTTCTATGAAGCAATTATTGGACTTCTTAAAGGTAAAAAAACATGGACCAGTTTTGAGGAAATCAAGGATTTCTACAAACAAGTAGTTACTCCAACAGCAGGTATTTTTTCTTTGTTCTAGTCATATATCAGTATAAAACTTTATAATGTTATTGATTGATGTCTTTAATAATATTCAAAACTTTTTTTTCTACAATTGTAAGGCGCTTCTGTCAGAGCATGTTATTTTGTTTACAAGAAGTGTCACCATGTTTCAAACATGTTCTTATTCTAATAAGTTGTTGTACTTTAAGGAATAGCTGTTTTTCTAACGCCACTGGCCTAAAGTGCATTTTGATCTGCCCAAAAAGTGTAATAGTTTGGCATACCAAAAGAAACTGTCATAGAACAGCTGATAGTTTAGCAGCTGACTGGAAATAAAGTTGATGACAAGACAGAAAATTGATTGTAAAGCTTTCCAATGTGACTGAAGTTTCTTGTTAATGGCAATACTTTCTTAATATTTTAATTTGTCTTCCTGATTACTCATTGTGTTATGAGTCTACATCAGTAAGAATCCCGGTTTTGAAGCTCAGCATTTCAGGACACAGAAGTCAAGCTAACTATTTCTTTCAGTTCTTGAAAACTGGAGGAAGGACTCCTTCTTTGGATACCAGTACCTGAACGGGGTCAACCCCATGGTGATCAAACGCATTACAAGCCTTCCTGAAAACTTTCCTGTCCCTGACAATGTCATCCAAAATGCTGCAGTCAGTCTGAACTCAGAGATGGAGGTAAACATCTACACAGACAGACACTTTGCTTGAGTTTAGATTGTCCACGCTGCTTCACAGAGCGACTCTCTCCTGCTTTCATTTCAACAGAAAGGAAACATTTTCCTGTGCGACTACAAGATTCTGGACGGAGTGGAAAAAAACACCATCAACAAGAAGAAGCAGTACTTGGCTGCTCCACTCGTCCTGCTCCACCAGACTGAGGAGGGGATGATGCCCATCGCTATTCAGGTGATCAAGCAAGTGCTGAAAGATATAGACAGATATGGAAACTCAGATCTCTAGTATCCCAGTCCACACAAATGGAAACCTGCTGGAAACATGTAGGTTTGAGTCTTCAGTAGGGTCTCACCAAAGTCTTGTAAAGGTGAGATTCCTCACTGTTCAGATGACCAGTGGAGTGTTCCACTACAGCAGAGAAGAGAATGCAGATAGCCCCTGACAGTATGTATATCAGTCTACACGTAGTGAGATCCATGGAGTGGAACCTTGTCTCTACCTGATTGATGATCATATGAGAGTCTTTCAGCGATGCTGTGACTGCTCATACAAACGTTTCCATGGTAATGGATCACAGGAGGATAAATCTCAGACTCAGGTGTTTGACTTTCAATTGCTCTCCACTCTGTTCACTATTCTTCATTTATCACAGAGATTTATGAAGCCACCAAGATGATAACATTTAAATTAACAACAGAAAAGCAACAGGTGTGTAACTGTTTCAGGAAGAGCACATAAGAAACCAAAAATAAACAGTTTGTTCATTTATTTGTTAGAATGTTTATTTTAACACCCCTAAAAACACTTCTAACACACTTATCTGGGTCTCGTTATGCAGCACGCACCCAGAGCTGCTGTGACGTCACCCAAAAAGTTACCTGAACACAATTTTTCTAAACTAATGCCATAACACCACAACAATGAGACAGCGACTCATTGAAATGTTATCGGATGAATTCAGACTAATTGAAACCATTTTTAACATGATCCACATCACTTCTCACTGTTTACCCCACAATCTATATGTCATAGACACCTACTAGCATGCCTTCGTACCCATTGTCTCTTCAGCACTGCAGTTGCTAGTGTCCTCTGACTGACAGCACACACGTCTCCTTGCCACTAACCACCTTGCAGCATAAACTGCTGCACCAAAGTCTAAGTATTTCGTTTTGCTCCAAAACTTGTAATCAAAATATATAATTTCGTCCCGATATGAATTATAAAGTGCGGCACGTCCGTCTTACACTTGATGTTTTGACCCGCCCTTGTAGTTCCCCGCCAATGACTGAAGAGATCTTTAGTCACATGGTTTTGTTTACAAGCTTTGGTCCATAACAGAGTGGGCCACTTGATTCCAGTCTGAAAACAGACCAAACGGAAGGTTCTGGACTTGATCAAAGGATTTTTCCAGACTGAATACACCCTGAGATTCATTATCACTGATGATTATGGTTTGTTGTGTTTGATCTTCTCCTGCAGCTGAAGCAGAAACCCGGAGAGGAAAACCCCATCTTCCTTCCCTCTGACTCTGAGTGGGACTGGCTGTTAGCAAAGCTGTATGTGAGAAGTGCAGATTTCAACCTGCATGAGCTCAACTATCACCTGCTGCGCACTCACCTGCTGGCTGAGGTCTTTGCTGTTGCTCTAAAGAGAAACTTACCCAGAGTTCATCCTGTTTACAAGGTACCTGGAGCTGATGCAGCAGTGTCTTCATGAGCAGGAAGACTCCATTCCTCAGTAACCATTGCTGCACATTTCTGTTTCAGATCCTCATCCGTCACACACATGACACTCTGCAGATCAACGTCTTGGCTCGACAGAGTCTCATCTCTGACGGTGGAGTTTTCAGCCAAGTGTGTAGAGAAGAAGATCACACCACTTCATCATCTAACTCTCAGGGAAAGTTAGTAACTTTTTTGTCTGTTCTGTAGTTTGTTGTTACCGGGGGAGATGGTATGGTCACCGTCCTGCAGAGATCTCTCTCCAACCTCACCTACAAGTCTCTCTGCATACCTGATGACATCGAGGAGCGAGGTCTGAAAGATGTGAAAAACTTCCACTACAGAGATGATGGACTGGAGCTGTGGGACATCATGCACAGGTTTGCAGGACGTTTCTATCCATCATCATAGTCCATGTTAGAGAGCATAGAGGGAGTTCAGGGTTTCTGCTTTGTGTGGATGAAGTGATGCTTCAGAATGAGCTGAGGTGGAGATGATCCATGAAGGAGCTGCAGGTCTCACAGTCTGAAGAACAGAAGTTAGAGAGGAACAGGCCGGCCTGCTGAAGACTCACCTCCTCTCTACTCCACTGTTCTCCATTTTAAGCTAAATGCAGGTTATTATGGTCTGTGTGTCTGCAGCAAACTGTAGCGCTTTCTTAGCTTGCTCTGACCTACAGAAGATTTTGTTCGACTCATGGAGCCCAGAGTGTGTGGATAGAAGACGCAACACAGGGATGAAGCAATCAATTGACTGTATTAAAACAAAGAAAGTAAATAACAAAACAATAAGTTGAGTCAGTGGAGAAAGGAGTGTCCAGGGATCCACAAGGATATTTTTCCAGTCTTTGGTTTCCAAAGTTCTTTTTTCCTTTAGGTATGGCGTCTTTTGCAAAGTTCCTTTTTCATAGGTTCATAATTCAAAAGGTCTCATTGAGAGTTCCTGGGTAGCTCACCATGCACCATTTCTGAATGATGCAGATCACAATGTTCCAATCAAGGAAAGAAGTAGGGGTGGAAAAACCTGACCTAAACAAGGTCAAAATAAATTATAGATTAGACACATACAAGACAGGACATTATTTACAACATATATTATTTACATTACATTTATTTACAAAAAGTACAGTAGTCAACTGTATGTGATAATTGTAAGAAAAATAATAATCAAATAAGGTCCTAACACAATTTGTAGAAACCTACACTCAAATTTCAGGCCTATAAATCAATGGGTTTCAATGGGTTCCAATGTTTCAAAAATAAAGTGCACTTTTAATCATTTAGCTTTAGCATTAATCAATTCAATATAAATCAGGAAAAAAACAATGAATGAATTCAAAACCAAAATGGCCGACCAGGCACAAATACAAAAACAAGTTGAAAAGTCCTAAAACAGACAAACTGAAAACAATTATTAACTGAAATATTTCCAATTTCAAGAGAAAAAAAAACTGATCAAAACTATGTATGTTGTAGCCACACTAGCATGGCATTTCTGTGAGGTAGAAAGCCTTTGAAATACTAATGTACTGCTATGTGTGTGACCCGATCGCATAAACTCACCGAAGAGTAGTTAGTTCAAAGTGTGGTTGTTCCAGTGAGATGTTACAAAGTTTGGGGTAAAGTTGAAATAGCAGACAGCCATAGGAGATGCAGCCAGCCACAGCAGATCAGCAACAGCCAGAGCATGGATGACAGGAAGTGGCTATGTGACCCGGATGTTAATATAGGGAACTGGCCCCACCATAATAAGAGCGCTCAGGTGTTTCAAATCTGGTAATGCAAGTGGGGCACTGATCCGGGTTACACGCTCCCCCCCTTGTTCACATGTACGTCCCTGTACATGTTTTGTCTTGTGAAATTTCCCCGTCGTCCTGAAGGGCGAATAAAAATGCAGAGCTCAAACCTTGCAGAAGTGTTTGGATACTTTTCAGAAGTGGTTTTCCGGGATGTGCATATTGAAGGCGATCTGGTTGGGTTCTGGTCCGTAGTGTCCGCCTGAGAGTTGGCTGTTCAGGACTGAGAGGTTCGGACACAGATGGCGAGGGGGGTTCGGCATGGGGTTCGAGCTGAGGTATGGGATCCACAGTCTGTGTAATGGCATCTGGTATCCCAACAGAGTCAATTGGTTCTGGTTGAGGCTCTGGTTTTATAATTTCTACAGCCACAGGTTCTTCTTTGAGCTCTGTCACTTCTTCTGTGTTGACCTGTACAATTGATTCAGGTGACAGTGCGGCAACAGCGGGTATTGAGACAGCTGGTGACTCGACAGCTGGTAAGTTTTCAGCAGGATAGGTTGTTTCTGGTGGCTCAAACCTGACATCCGGTTGCTGGATGGCAGATGTGTCTAGAGTTGTGGAGCTTACTGGTTCAGATGAGACTTGAATGTACACATCATCATCCGAAAGGTCTTCCTCGATGGTGGGTGTAGGTGCAGATACAGAGGGTGTTCTGGTACTCTGCTTGGGGAGTTTCTCTTGAGGTGAGGGTAGGAATCCACAAGGCAGTAATAGATCCCTGTGTAAGGTACGAAGGGGTTTGGGCTGGTTTTCCGGTCGGACTGTGTAAACAGGGAGGTTTTCTGCTTTCCTTACAACGATGTATACCGTTGACTCCCACTTGTCAGCCAATTTGTGTTTACCCCTCTGGCGCACATTCCTGACGAGGACCCTCTCTCCGATATCCAGATCTGCAGTCACAACATGTTGGTCAAAGCGGGTTTTGTTGCGTTGCATGATTTTAGCTGCGTTCTCAGTTGCTAATCGTTGGTTTTCATCCAGATGTGATCTTAGCTCCTGGACATACTGCCTGTAGGAGGGTGATCGGGCCTCCTTCAGGGGCAAGCCAAAAGCCAAGTCCACAGGCAACCGAGGTTGACGGCCAAACATCAGTTCATAGGGAGAGAATCCTGTAACGTCATTTTTGGTACAATTGTACGCATGGACAAGGGGTTTCACAAATTCTTTCCAGTGTTGTTTCTCTTGTGTAGACAAGGTTCCGAGCATGTCTAACAGTGTCCGGTTGAACCTTTCCACTGGGTTGCCTCTTGGGTGATAGGGCGTTGTTCTTACTTTATGAATTCCTGCCACTGCACAAAGTTCACGGATGGTTCGGCTTTCAAAATCCGTGCCTTGGTCACTGTGAAGCTTCTCCGGGATGCCGTAGTGAACAAAGAAGTTGTCCCACAGACACTTGGCAACGGTACGGGCCTTCTGGTTAGGAGTGGGTATAGCGACAGCATACTTTGTAAAATGGTCTGTGATTACAAGGATGTCCTTCGTCTTTCCATCCGGTTCGAGAGAGAGGAAATCCATGCAGACCAGTTCCAGTGGATGAGTTGTTTTGATGTTCACTAGGGGTGCAGCTCGTTCCATAAGCGACTTCCGCTTGACACATCTTTCACAGGTTTTTATCTTATTTACAACAGCTGCTGTCATCCGGGGCCAGTAAAAACGGGAACGAACTAGGTCTAGCGTCCTTTCAATTCCAAGATGGCCCATCTTGTCATGAAGATGGTATAGCACCACAGCTCTGAACTCCTCTGGTAGCACCAGCTGGTATGTGATGTCCCCTCTGATCTGTCGTCTTCTTACGAGAAGGGTGTTAAGGAGCTCCATTTTGTTTACTTCTCTTAGAAGGAAAGGCAGGTCAGGGAGTTGGTCTTTTACAGCTGGTGGTGGCGTGAGTCCGTGTTCAAGCTGGGTAATGACATGCCGGATTGTAGGGTCAGCACGCTGTTTAGCTGCAAGATCAGAGGTGGAAATCTGGGGTAGTGCAGTGGTCGTGAACTGAATATCATTTGTAAACCCATCAGGCAAACTGTTCGCATTATGGGAAATGGACAACACAAGAGCTTGGTCTGGATCTGGTAGAGTACTCAAAATGATATGACGGTCACATATGGCTCTGGTGATGGCTTGATCAATGCTGGACTGGTCACTGTTGACATGTTGGGTGAACCTCTGAATACGCTCTAGCTCTTTGTTGGAGACAGGATCTTCAGAGGGTTCACCATGTGGTCGACGGGATAGTCCATCAGCATCTGTGTTCTGGTTTCCAGCTCTGTACTCAATTTTAAAATCAAAAGTGGACAAAGCAGACAACCATCTATAACTGGTGGCATCAAGCTTTGCACTTGTGAGCAAGTAAGTGAGGGGATTACTGTCTGTAACTACCTTGAACGATGCTCCGTACAGGTAGTCATTGAATTTTTCTGATACAGCCCACTTGAGGGCAAGGAATTCCAACTTGTGAGCTGGGTATCTGGATTCACTTTTGGTGAGGCCTCTACTGGCATAGGCCACCACTCTGTTCTTCCCCTCACGCTCCTGATAAAGGACTGCACCCAGGCCGGTGGAACATGCATCTGTGTGGAGCAGATAGGGCTTCTGGGGGTCCGCAAATGCCAGGACAGGAGCAGAGGTGAGCTTCTGGATGATGGTGTTGAAGGCTTGTTGACACTCTACCGTCCAACGACCTCCAAATGGTTCTTTTGGATTGTGGTATTCTTGTTTCTTGATTAGGGGTTTCTGTTTCTTTTGAGAAGGTGGGTATCCTGCAGTGAGGTCATGCAACGGCTTAACAATAAAGGAATAACCTTTCACGAATCTCCTGTAGTAACCAGCGAAACCAAGGAAAGAACGTAGCTCCTTTAAGGTTTTGGGTACTGGCCAGCTGGTGAGTGCTGAAATTTTTTCTGGATCTGTGCTTACGCCGTCTTGGGAAACTATATGACCCAAATATTTGACAGAGGTCTGGAAGAAGATGCATTTATCAATTGAGAGTTTAAGACCATACTCCTTTAGTTTGTTTAAAACTCTCATCAATCTCTCTTCATGTTCTTCGAGGGTTGGAGCAAAAACAATAATATCGTCAATGAAAACAAGTACCTCCCTCAGGTTCAGTTCCCCCATGCACTTTTCCATCAGGCGTTGGAATGTGCTCGGGGCGTTGGTAATGCCTTGGGGCATGCGATTGAATTCCCAGAACCCGAGGGGGGCACACGAAAGCTGTTTTTTCCTTGTCCTCTTCTTCCATCTCTATCTGGTAATATCCAGACTTTAGATCCAAGACAGTGAACCATTTTGACCCAGAGAGGGCAGTGAATGTGTCCTCCAACTTTGGCAAAGCATATGCATCCTTTATGGTCTGTGAATTTAGTTTTCTGTAGTCAATACAGAGGCGAACACCTCCATCCTTCTTCCGCACAACAACAATTGGAGATGCGAATGGTGAGGTGGATTCTCTGATGATTCCAGATCCTAGCAGATCTTGTAAATGGTTTCTGACGCTATCCACATCTTGGGGGTGAATTGGTCTGGGTCTCTGCTTAAATGGTGTTGGATCAGAAAGTTTGATCTTGTGTTTTACTTTTTCAGTTTTTCCAAAGTCGAGATCATGTCTTGAGAAGACTTCAGGGATGCTGTTGAGTTTGCTAATTATTCGTTGTCGCCATTCTGGGCTTATAGGCGAGTCTTTGAAGTTATATTGTGAAGTTTGTTCTGTTGTTGGTCCAGTGCTCTGCTCTTTTGAAATGACATGTTGGTAGTTGCTGGCTTCAGCTATTGTGACATTTGCAGGAAGTTGGATGGCATGGCTGGACTCATTGCTTACCACAACAGGCAGGTGACATGGCCGGTGTTGTGGCAAGTTAATGAGACAGCTTTTTACTATGAGCCCACCGGGTAAAGAGCCAGACTGGGGATGCTCAAGGAGAACCGTCTTTTCGCCTTGCAAGCCTTTGACCAGATGTCCATCCAGAACTGCGGTTTGACCTGCCTGGATGATGTGTGGCTGCCCTGACAGTAGTGTGACAGAGGCAGTCTGGGTGTCTTTGCTGTGGTTGAAACGGTGTTGGAGGATCTTGTAGACAGCAACATAACCAGGTGAAGTTGACTGCGATTTGTCTCTCTTTAGATGCTTTGAATAAGCGGCGTCAAGGGTGTTGGTACCAACAAGGATCTGTTGTGAGGACTGGTTGTGATCTGGTACAACTAATGCCAGTGTGTAGACATTAATGGCAGAACCAAAAAGGTCAGCTGGGAAAGTCAAGTTTAATTCGATGTACCCCAAGTATGGTACAGCTTGTCCATTTGCTCCTTCAATCTCCAACAGGTCAGTGATGGGATAAATTTCAAGGTCTGAAAGGTAAGTGTTGTAGAACGAGTGAGGGACAGTGGTCACTTGTGATCCAGAATCAAGAAGACAGTTAAACAGTTGTCCATTTATTTCAATCTGACCAGTACTTTTGGCTCCAATAAGACCTCTTGGCAGGTGTGGCATCCTCTCCTTGGGACTTTTGTTGTGAGCAGCTCCTGAGTGTCCCACCACAGGAGCAGAATCTAGTTTAAATGCTTGTATTTGACATCCCATGCTTCTTGTTTTTGGCGTAGGCACTTTTTCTTTTGCTGGACCAGCGTTGGATTGGATCGATTGCTGCAGGTGGAGGAGACATGTCCATCTTCACCACAGTTGAAACAGTACCATGGCTTTGGCCTGTTGGCAGGTGGTGTTACAGGATTGCTGGGTTTGTGTTGACGCGTTGTGAGTTGGGAGTCAGATGTGGGTTTTCTGGATAGGAGCTGTGACATCTGTTGCTGAAGTTTCTTTACTTGTAGCCTCATCTCCTTCAGCTCTTCATTTGTATGAGTGCTGTGGTCACAGGAACAAGTGCTCTGCGACTGTATGGTGACTCTCTGTTTGGATGTGCCAATATGTTGCTTCATGAGAGACTCTTTGGCAGTCTGTCGGTCTTCTTCTGTTCGAAGTTGGAGCAGCAACTCAGGGAATGGTGGAGGGTTGTCCTTGCGTTGCTCCAGTTGTAGCTTGGTTATTAAAGCATTGTCCCAACAGCCACGACAGAACTGCTTCAGGAGATGTTTGTCCACTTCATGTGCTGAAATTCCACCCTGTCTGACAACAGAGCAGATGGTGTGTTGCAGTCTTTGAAGGTATGAGGACGACCTTTCTCCAGAGTTTTGAAGGGTGTTCAGGAACTGGGCAAATAACTCTTCCCCGTCTTGGACCGTTCCAAAGGCTGAGTCAAGCACACTCAGAAAAACAGAGGGCAACGTCTCTGGGTTCAGACCTTTTACCACGTCAGCAGCAGGTGACATCAGGCTTTCTATGATTCTCCGAGTGACACTGAGTGCTGAAAGACTTGGATCTGCAAGGAGAAGATTTATTTGAGAGCGCCAGGATTCATAGTCCACTTCATTACTAGGTTTTGGACTTCTTCCAGAGAAGGAGCGAAGACGCAGCGAAGTGGCTGTGAGGTCTGCGTTTTTGACGACATGCTCAACAACAACTTTCTGGACTGCTGGTGGGTTTAATTGATTTGTTGACAAGGAGATGCGTTGTGAGGCTCTACTTTGACGAGGGCGTGGCCCCTGCAGACCAGCATTTAAAGTTGGTAAAGGTGGGGAGGATGCTGGCATTGACCGGGCTGATTCACCATCATCCTCTTCCTCCTCATCCTCTTCCTCTTCCTCTTCGTTCTCAGTATTGAGTGTTGTTCTGGAGTAGCTTTTGAGAGTTGTACCTGCTGCATCCAGGTGCTGGCCGATCTGGGTCATCACTGTTCTCAGAACCTCTTCAAAACTGCAGCCGCTCTGGTCTGCGAGTCTTTTTAGTTCGACTAGGTAATCAGGGGGGTGGCTGCTGCTGTCCACTGTGGCGGCGCACTCTGAGGCTAACGCGGTCACATGGTACTCAAGGTTAGTAGTAGCCGAAGTGTAAGTGTATGGTAGCAATGGTTTTAAGGCAGAAAACGCAGCTGTGTCTATGAACTCTGCGACCAGGTTTTTATCAAAAGAACTATTGGGATCGTTAACATAAAATGTGCGATTTAATTTTCCATAACCACGCAACCAATCAAGTATCTCATCATGTGATGTGTTTGCGGTGCCCGAGATTACGACAGAAACTGAAACGTCAACACCAGATTGAGTTATAAAATCCATGGTGTCGGAAAAAAAAAAAGGAGAAAACAGAAAAATGAATATCCACACACTCAGGCTCCTAGCTAGCTCACCACTTTGTAGCGCTTTCTTAGCTTGCTCTGACCTACAGAAGATTTTGTTCGACTCATGGAGCCCAGAGTGTGTGGATAGAAGACGCAACACAGGGATGAAGCAATCAATTGACTGTATTAAAACAAAGAAAGTAAATAACAAAACAATAAGTTGAGTCAGTGGAGAAAGGAGTGTCCAGGGATCCACAAGGATATTTTTCCAGTCTTTGGTTTCCAAAGTTCTTTTTTCCTTTAGGTATGGCGTCTTTTGCAAAGTTCCTTTTTCATAGGTTCATAATTCAAAAGGTCTCATTGAGAGTTCCTGGGTAGCTCACCATGCACCATTTCTGAATGATGCAGATCACAATGTTCCAATCAAGGAAAGAAGTAGGGGTGGAAAAACCTGACCTAAACAAGGTCAAAATAAATTATAGATTAGACACATACAAGACAGGACATTATTTACAACATATATTATTTACATTACATTTATTTACAAAAAGTACAGTAGTCAACTGTATGTGATAATTGTAAGAAAAATAATAATCAAATAAGGTCCTAACACAATTTGTAGAAACCTACACTCAAATTTCAGGCCTATAAATCAATGGGTTTCAATGGGTTCCAATGTTTCAAAAATAAAGTGCACTTTTAATCATTTAGCTTTAGCATTAATCAATTCAATATAAATCAGGAAAAAAACAATGAATGAATGAATTCAAAACCAAAATGGCCGACCAGGCACAAATACAAAAACAAGTTGAAAAGTCCTAAAACAGACAAACTGAAAACAATTATTAACTGAAATATTTCCAATTTCAAGAGAAAAAAAAAACTGATCAAAACTATGTATGTTGTAGCCACACTAGCATGGCATTTCTGTGAGGTAGAAAGCCTTTGAAATACTAATGTACTGCTATGTGTGTGACCCGATCGCATAAACTCACCGAAGAGTAGTTAGTTCAAAGTGTGGTTGTTCCAGTGAGATGTTACAAAGTTTGGGGTAAAGTTGAAATAGCAGACAGCCATAGGAGATGCAGCCAGCCACAGCAGATCAGCAACAGCCAGAGCATGGATGACAGGAAGTGGCTATGTGACCCGGATGTTAATATAGGGAACTGGCCCCACCAAAATAAGAGCGCTCAGGTGTTTCAAATCTGGTAATGCAAGTGGGGCACTGATCCGGGTTACAAAACACAACTGTCCATCAAAAGGGTTTCAGTCCAAGTTCAGATCAGAAAATAAACCTCACATTTCCTCACAGTTCTTCCATGTGGCTACATAAGAAGTAGAGTCCTATTCATTGTTTCAGTGATGAATAATGAATGAGTAGAAAACATTTTGCTGACTGTTTCTGTTTCTCAAAGCTTTGTGAAGGAAACTCTCAGCTACTACTATAAGGAGGACAGCGACGTTGAAAAAGACGAGGAACTGCAGAACTGGATCAAGGAAATCTCTGAACATGGATTTCTGAGTAAAACAGAAACTGGTGAGCAACTCCTCTAGCTGTTTACCTTCAGGGGGGCGAAACAGTGTAACCCCCAGGTCCATTTACCCCACTTATTCATCTTTTTCTCTTAGAGTAACTGTTTTCCATTCCTTCAGTACACTAATTAATTTAATTTTTGGTTTATGTCTCTGGTCTCTTCTTACAGAATAACTCCCCTATTTATGTAACTTTATTTAAAATATGAAACAAATATTTATCAATTTACCTAAACGTCTTAAGGTGTTTTTTTTCTAGAATCAACTGAAATAGGAAAGGAATCATCACCTGAAGAAGAGGCGTCCTCAGAAGATCCTGGTGAACAAATCCTCTCAGGTACTTTCATCTTCCTCCCTCAGGGGGTGATACAGCTAATCTCCAGGTTCCACTGACTCCCCTCATCTTCATCATTTTCTCTGCCATGAATTATTTTCAAGTCTTTCAGTGGATTTATCAATTCTATTTTTTGGTTCTGGTATCTTTTTACAGAAATTCTTTTAACTTTTTTAACTTTTCATGTTTTGAAGTATGAATCAAATGTTTATCAGTTTACCTAAATGTCTGAAAGTGATGCAGGTTTTTGTTCAAATCCACAGAAATCAAAAATAAAATAAATGGCATTGAGGCCGTTTGTGCACAGACACTTCATAGTATTCCTACACTGAGCTTCACACTCAGCTTGAACCTGGTGACCTACATCTATAGCTTATAATGGCATTTCTCCCTGATTACATATTTCAAATGTAATCTATTACTGTATTCCATCCACTGTAATTGACATTTTCAGTTACTGTAAACGTATTAATTTCTTGCACATATATTACAACTTCTCCACCTTTTTTGTTTACTCTGTATTTTACCTAAACGTCTGAAGGTGTTTTTTTTCTAGAATCAACTGACATAGGAAAGGAATCATCACCTGAAGAAGAGGCGTCCTCAGAAGGTCCTGGTGAACAAATCCTCTCAGGTACTTTCATCTTCTTCCCTCAGGGGGTGATACAGCTAATCTCCAGGTTCCACTGACTCCCCTCATCTTCATCATTTTCTCTGCCATGAATTATTTTCAAGTCTTTCAGTGGATTCATCAATTCTATTTTTTGGTTTATGCTTCTGGTATCTTTTTACAGAAATTCTTTTAACTTTTTTAACTTTTCATGTTTTGAAGTATGAATCAAATGTTTATCAGTTTACCTAAATGTCTGAAAGTGATGCAGGTTTTTGTTCAAATCCACAGAAATCAAAAATAAAATAAATGGCATTGAGGCCGTTTGTGCACAGACACTTCATAGTATTCCTACACTGAGCTTCACTCAGCTTGAACCTGGTGACCTACATCTATAGCTTATAATGGCATTTCTCCCTGATTACATATTTCAAATGTAATCTATTACTGTATTCCATCCACTGTAATTGACATTTTCAGTTACTGTAAACGTATTAATTTCTTGCACATATATTGCAACTTCTCCACCTTTTTTGTTTACTCTGGTCACTTAATTAAGTTCACATTTTTCCAAGTCAAAGTCTCAGCTTCAATTTTTTCCTTGCTTCATTAAAGCTGTTTCCAATGAACAAACTTTAAGATGATGTCTGGTTTCTCCTGGGGAGCAGGCGGCAGATCTCAACGAATATTATATCCAAAGAAATTCTTTGAGAAATGTTTCACCTGTTTCTCCACAGAGCTCTGCTTCTGCTCCTCAGATCCTGAACATCTTCCTGGTTGTAATTTCTTCCAGAAGGAAATTAAGCGACTTATCATCAGATTTGTCCGTCGCTGTGGTTATTTTCGGAGGGGGGGGCATGATCAGGAAATGCTTTTTGAGATTTTTACACTTTTTGCTATAAATCGAGTTGTGAAGTTCAGCTGCTCTATGCCTCTGTGGCGTCGTGGTTTCTTCCCAGAAGTCCAGATTTATGATGATGAAGAAACATTCATCATCACAAAGAGAAAACACAAACTAGACCCGTTTACCTCGATCTAGAAGAGTGATGCAGTCATTTGTTCCAATCCTCAGGAATCCCACAGAAGTTCACCACTGTGGATGAACTGGTCAAGTTTGTTACCATGGTGATGTTCACCTGCTCTGTGCAGCATGCAGCCGTCAACTCTGGACAGGTGAGTGCTGCACAATGCTGTATAGCGGTTAGCACTTTCACCTCACACTGAGGAGGCTGTGGTTCAAATCCCAGCTGTGCCCTTTCTGTGTGGCGTTTGCATGTTCTCCTGCTGCATGTTTGGGTTTTCTTGGGCTTCCTCCCTCAGTCCAAAAACATTCTTCATGGTTATTTGGTGTCTTTTAATGTTCCTCAGGTGTGAGTGCGTCTGGTTGTGCGTCTCTGTGTGGCCCTGCAATGTCCAGGGTGAACTCCAAAAACACCAAAGACCTATGGGATCAAATGAAAAAAGTGAAAAAAGTGACAAACATGAGTTCTGTCAAAACACAACCAACAACTTTGAATAGTGCAGACAAAGCAAATGAATTGAACAAATTCTTTTTGTGGTCTGATTTACATAACGAGGGGCACATGGATGACTTTAATTTTCTTAATTCTGGTGAATGTAGTCCATGTACCGACTTTATAAATCCTGACTTGGTAATCAATGCTTTTAGCAAAGTACCAGAGTAACAACAAATCAGCAGGTCCAGATGGCCTAACATCATTTCTGTATAGGAACTGTTCTGAAGAGTTGTCAGAAGCTTGGGCTCCAGTATTCCAAATGTCAATGCAGAGCTGTAAGGTTCCGGCTGTATGGAAAAACTCTGTCATAATTCCCATTCCAAAAAACAGCAGTCCACAGTCTGGAAATGATTTTAGACCAATCGCAATGACATGTATAGCAATGAAGTGTTTTGAAAAAATCATGATTGCGTGTCTTAAGGAAGAGGCGTCACCATTCTTGGATAACTTGCCATTTGCATCCAAACAGGGCAGCAGCACTGCCGATCCCGATGCCGGTGATCAGTGCATCTCACCTCATTCTAAAGCACTTAGAGGCACCTAACTGTACTTACGCTAGAGTGTTATTTGCAGACTTCAGTCCTGCCTTTGATACTGTTCAGCCAGCGATACTGGTCAAAAAGATGATGGAAATGAACGAAATGATCCAGACATGGTTAAATGTTTTTTTTCACTCCTGACTGATAGAACACAAGTAAAGCACTTTCAAAAGTGTTACGTTTTAATATCGGGATACCACAAGGGGCAGTGAGTTCACTTTTGCTCTTTACTCTTTACACTAACAGCTGCCAAAGCAGCCACACCCAAAACAAAATGATAAAGTTCTCTGATGACACAATTATTGCCAGTCTCCTTTCCGTTGCAGATGACCCTTCAATTTACTTTGATGAGGTCAAACACTTCAATAAATGGAGCAATGATCATGATTTACTCTTGAACACAACAAAAACCAAAGAGATCATATTTGATCCAAAATGTGTCACCTCACACGTACCTTTAGTAATTGGGAGCAGTCAGATTGAAGCAGTAAACTCTATTAAATATTTGGTTGTCTGGATTGATAACCAACGGAAATGGACTGTTCATGTATCTTTGTGGAAAACTCGCCTAAAGACTCTACTTTTAGAGAAGGCTGAGGCTGTTTGGTGTCAGCTCTAAGATAATGATCACATTTTACAATTCAGTATTGGAAAGCCTAACGAGATACGCAATGGCAGCATGGTTTGGGGCACTTAGTGTCAAAGATAAAAATAAACTTTACAAGCTACTCAACGTAGCCGTCAAAATCTGTGGCTGTAAGGATCATCAAAAATTGCAAGTCACATATGAGGAAACAACACTTAGGCTAACAAAGAAAATGGTAAATAACCCCGGTCACTTTCTGATCCCGGAATTTGAGCTTTTACCTTCATGCAGACGATTTAGAGCAGTCACATACAAAACAGTTCGATTCAGATATTCCTTTATTCCAGCAGCAGTTACCCTCGTGAACAAGAACTGATTAGTTGTATTTGCAGAGGGAAATCTTTGTAGATCTGTTGTCCTAGAAATAACTAAATTGTTCTTCTCACTTGTTGTAAGGAGCTTATGTATTTCTTATGTTGGGTTCCAGCCCCTAGTTTTAATAGTTGTATTTTTATGGAGAGTTTTGTTATGCAAATTGTAAATGGATTTTATTTAAAAAAAAAACTTTTGTAATGTGGTAAAGGGATCGAATTAAACATTTTACTTTTTTTTAACTTTTTACTATTCATGTTCTCGACTGTGAGGGTCAGGCCTGGGGGGTAAATCTGTACACTCTGTTTTTATTTATTTACAACGTAATCCCTTTATGCCCTTTAATCATGTACGTGTTGGGTGAACGTTGATGGATGTTGTAACAGTTGGCAGCTCTGTGGCCCACAACAAATTTCCTCTTTGAGGAGATTAAATTGACCTTACCTTATAGTACTGTATATTATATTTTTGTAAAATGTTTTCAAGCTTTCTCTGCACCTCAAAAAGAATTGCCCCTCAGGGATAAATACACTTGTTTTAATTAAGTTAAATTGTTGGCTGGACATGTTTGAGTGAAAAAAAGAAGATTTAGCTCTTCAACTATGGACTTAAAGAATTTCACAGCAAGTCCATCACTTTTACCTGTGATGAGCAGCTTTGAGGTAAAAACATGCGAACCACAATCAACTCCAGTCAACACTAATACAATCAGGGGTGAAAGTAAACATTTTTACATTTTTGGTACTATAACAAATTACATCAACAAATCTCCTTAACAGCAGTAAATGTAGATTAAAGGTGTAACGAGTAATTGATGAATCAATTAATTGATTTATCCAATCAGATTGATCTGTTATAGGCAAGAGTTTAATTGAATTAAACCGCTATAAAATCGTTTCAAAATGAAATCAAACGGATTATAATCGATCTAGGAAACTTGAATTGAGACACGGTAAGTGCATTTTATTAAAATGTAAAACCGACCAATCACAGCAGACGACACACGTGTGATGTCATCAACATGGATCAGTCCATCATTCCAGTCCAATGTGTGGACAGACTGTGAATATAGTCATGTGACCATCCAGTGTCTAGAATGTTCTAAGAATGTTCCCTTTGGATTCTCTGGATGTGGAAAAACAACAGTGGTGAACTTTAGGAAACTACCATGTGAATGGATCTGACATTCATTCTAGTTGACTTGTTTGTTTGGACACAGATTTCATTTCCACTTGATGATCTGGAAGAAATCCAAGAATCTGGAAAACTTCACCTTCTAACAGCTGACTCAGAAATTCTCATAGTTTTTTTTTTTGTCTGACATTTCTGCAACTTTAGGAACAATCTTCTTCTGAACCAAATGTTTCTGCTTTTCATTTCTGCAGAATGACTTTTATGGATTGATGCTAAACGCCCCCTCCACCATGCAAAAGCCCCCACCTACCAAGAAGGGAGAGGCGACTAAGGCCTCAATCCTGGAAGCACTGCCTGACACTCAGACCACAAGTCACATCATGGGGGTAGTTGGGTTGCTCAGCAAAGCTCCCAGTGATGGTGTAAGTGACATGAACTTCATGTTAGGAAGGTTCTTCATTTCTGTAAAGAGGCTTTGTCTGTAAGTCTGACAAATGTTTGTTTCCATTTTGACTCAAAGCTGGTTTTGTTGTTTCAGAAATTTCTTCTGGACTTCGATGAGGAATATTTTACAGAGGAGGGTCCTTGCAGCGAAATCCAAAAGTTCCAAGAAAAACTTAAAGCTTTGAGCAAAAAGATTGAAGAAAGGAACGAGGACCTGCTGCTGCCGTACAAATACCTGGATCCAAAGTCTGTGGAGTGTAGTGTGGATATTTAGAGACCAGACCACAGCAGGAGACCAGCTGGAGACCACCACTCTTTCAGCTCACTGATCAGCTTTCAGGATGATTTCATTCCTTCTTTCCCGTTTCTTTATAAAGAAACTTGTTTGTGACAGAAATCAATTGGGGTGTTTCTTTGCAGAATTGGTTCATGCTGCAGTTTGTGTTTGATGTTTGAGGGTTTGATGTGTTAGAACAACATTGTAGTTCAACAGTGATTTATTCCTTTAAGAGTTTCTCCTCCTAAAAATCAAATGTGATCTTTCCTGAACTTTTGAAGCAACAACAAATAAACCTTCTGGACAAAGTTCTTCTGTGTGATGCTTTAAGCTGGATAAAGTTGTAAAGAAGTGACGACGGAAGTTGTTGGTGGGGCGGCTAAAGGGGGACAGGAGGTCTAAGCAGGGTGACAGAAGAAAGAGCTGACATGATAAAACACATCGTCAAAACGTACAATAACTGCTGATACTGATGATAGTCCCTGTTTTTGTACAGACTATCATAAGGTCAATACAGTTACAGTTCTGGATTTGTTTCTGCTGCCTCAGATGGAAGATTGCATTGACAGCATTTGATCATCTAGACCAGGGGTCGGGAACCTATGGCTTGCGAGCCATATATGGCTCTTTTGATGGTCACATGTGGCTCGCAGACAAATCTTTAATTATCCTTTTTTTTTTCATTAGACCAGTCCTTCTCGTGTGTGATGCGATGCCAGAGGGGCGCGCAGTAGTGGCGGTGCTTGGAGAGAAAAATCTGCGCCAGTGTCAGATAAATGCATCTAGACATTAAAGAAAGACACAATTATAAACAAGAGATCACAACAAGAATCAAGTTTCTCATGCACGAGGGAGAGGAGCAAGAGTGACAGAAAACGTCTACCACGCTTCTCTTCTCAAAGGGTCTGCCTCTCCCTGTGCACCTTTTATTAAGAACACAAGAAGGAGGTAACAATTCAAGACAAAGAGAAAAGTTCATTGGGGGATGTCGTATAATGACCCAGTTGGTGCATTCTAACTTCAAGTCCTTATCAGCTAAGGACAGTGTCGTAAAACCCCCTCAGTATTGCTGGGATGAGAAGCAGATGAACAAACACACAAAGCTTTCTAAAAAGGTAAAAAAGGTCAATCTGAGTTAACATTTAAACATAAACATTTAAACCAATGATAATAATAAAACAATTTCCTTCACATTGTCCCTCCTGTTTATCATTGATAAATGTTAAAATCTCCCATCAAAAATCACATCTCTTTTCAGTTTTCTGTGACATTTTGTCATGTCTGCTGCAGCACTCACCTTGTTTGGCCAGGCTTCCGGTGGAGCAATCACGCTCTTTGGAGGACACCTGGTCATGCCCCTTCTTAAGTCCACGCCTGTGCTGCAGTCATTGCCGGAACATCAGTCTTCTCTGATTTATTCCAGCTAGATTGTCCACGCATCCGCACGGATCGTAAACTATCGTCACGTCAGGTCACATCGCCATCGCCCTCGCCTCGCCTCGCCTCACCTTGCCTCGCCTCGCCTACCCTTCGCCATCCACACGGATCTGCATTGTAAGCCAAGACTGTCCATTGACTTTATAAAGTGGAGATTCCTCTGCCGAGGTTTCCTATTGTTTACATCTTCATCACCGGCATCCAGGCTCTCTCCCCCCTCCCAGCTCGGTCTGCTCATTTCCTCTCACGGCTGTGAGTCTACTAAGTCCTGCTCCCCCTGCTGGCGGGAGGTTTCCACTATCCTTTATTACTGCAAAACTTCTGACCAGGACAATAAACAGACTATTTAACCTTTACTCTTGGGTTTGCTTTTTGGCTGTCCTCGACAAAACCTGACAGAACGTTCCGGCCATGACGGACCCAAAAGCAACTCAGGATTGGAAGGCACGAGTGGAGTCTGCAATCTACAGCTCCGAGACTCAGCTGGGGGAATTATCCTCCGAGTTAAAAGAGATCTCCAGAAGACTGGACAAAGCCAGTATTGCCGCCAGTGTGACACCGGCCGGACCAGTAAGTCAACATGCTCCTGTACCTCATACCCACCCTCCGGAGAGATATGATGGGGATCCTACTTCATGTCGGACCTTTTTGACCCAGTGTGAAATCCAGCTTTCCCTGCACTCATCCTCTTTCTCCTGTGAGAATGCCAAGGTGGCATATGTCATCTCCCTATTGACGGGCCGTGCTGCTCAGTGGGCTACTGCTGAATGGTCGAGGGGTTCAGAGGTTTGCTCTTCATACCAGGGTTTTTCAGCGGAGCTGAGTCGGGTTTTTGATCCAGTGAAACCCCGGCAGGACGCAGCACACCGGTTGTCCCGTTTACGCCAGGGGAAAGACTCTGTTAATGGTTATGCCATCAGGTTTCGAACACTGGCGGCCGACAGCCAGTGGAACAATTATGCCTTGTTTGACATGTTCTACCAGGGTTTGTCTGAGCAGGTTAAGGACGAATTGGCAGCTCGTGAGCTGCCTCAAGATGTCAAAAATCTCATCACTCTAGCCTCCCGTATTGACCGGCGGATCCAGGAGAGGAGAGAGGAGAGGGCGCGAAGACCTGTTTCTCACAGTTTTTTCCAGTCACGTCCTTCTCCCTCTAGAACATCACCTCTGGTTCATCATCCTGTGGAGGAGGAGCCTATGCAATTGGGTCGAACCAGTCTCTCCCGGGAGGAGAGAGAGAGATGCCTTAACGAAGGACTTTGTTTTTACTGTGGTTCTCCAGATCACCAAATCAATGGGTGTCCAGTAAAAGACATGGCTCCACGCGCAAAGAGGAGAGCCGTTCAATGTCCTCCTTTTCTGGTTCAGATCATCAGACCCGGGCCTTTTTTCATGTCGGAGGTGAAGTTTTCCCAGAGACTGTGTTCATTGATTTCGGTTCTGACAGTAACTTCATGTCTGAAGATTTCGTCAGAAAGTGGGGAATCAAGGTCTTCTCCCTACCTACACCACTATGTGTCAGAGCCATTGATGGGCACGTCATCACATCTAGTCATCAGCTCACAGAACCAATAAGGATGCAGATTGATAATCACTTTGAGCAAATAAAGTTTCACGTCATTAAACAAACTAACTCTCCCCTTCTTTTGGGCTTAACTTGGTTGAAGGAACACAATCCTCAAATCGATTGGTTGTCTGGAAGAGTCTTGGGTTGGGGGTCTGAGTATCCTACTAATTGTCTTTGTGCTGTGGCAACGCCTTCACCAGGTCAGAAAGTCACCACCATAGAAACCTATCCTGATCTATCCAGAGTTCCTGCAGTCTACCACGATCTCAAAGAGGTGTTTAACAAGATCAAGGCCTCTTCATTGCCTCCTCATCGTCCCTATGATTGTCCCATCTACCTGCTACCAGGTACGTCACCACCTAGGGGACATTTATATTCTCTGTCAGGTCCTGAGAGGGAGGCAATGGAGAAGTACATCAAGGAATCACTGGCAGCAGGCCTTATCCGTCCATCCTCTTCCCCGGCTGGTGCTGGCTTCTTCTTTGTCAAAAAGAAGGATGGAGGCCTACGCCCCTGCATTGACCACAGAGGCTTGAACCAGATCACTATCCGCAACAGGTACCCTCTTCCTCTAATGTCATCTGCTTTTGAACTCCTCCAGGGAACCAAAATCTTCACCAAACTGGACTTGCGCAATGCTTACCACCTAGTCAGAATGAGAACTGGAGACGAATGGAAGACTGCCTTCAACACTCCCTCAGGTCATTTTGAATACCAGGTCATGCCTTTCGGTCTTACCAATGCACCTGCGGTTTTCCAGAACCTCGTGAATGTTGTCCTAGGTGATATGATCAACAAATACGTGTTTGTCCACCTAGATGACATCCTGATATTTTCTCGCTCCAAGGCTGAACACATGTCCGTGCAGTTCTCCGGAGACTTCTTCAAAATCGACTGTCTGTCAAGGCTGAGAAGTGTGAATTTCACGCTTCTACCACATCATTCCTGGGCATGGTTATTGAGGGGGGTAAGGTAAAGATGGACCAGAGTAAGGTCCAAGCAGTCCTTAGCTGGTCAAGACCTGACAACCGCAAACAACTCCAACGCTTTTTGGGTTTTGCCAATTTTTACCGGCGGTTTATAAAGGACTATAGTCGGGTTGCATCTCCATTGCATGCCCTCACTTCCTCCAAGAGGGTGTTTTTCTGGGATGAGGCTGCTGACAAGGCGTTTCTAACATTAAAGGACCTATTTACTTCGGCTCCAGTACTGATTACTCCTGACCCTACGAAACAGTTTATTGTAGAGGTGGATGCATCAGACATTGGAGTTGGGGCGGTACTATCCCAGAGATGTGGTCTTGACCAAAAGATCCACCCATGTGCCTTTTTTTCACGGCGGTTGACAAGTGCAGAATACAATTATGATGTGGGTGACAAGGAAATGTTGGCCATTAAAGAGGCTTTGGAGGCATGGCATCATTGGCTGGAGGGGACTGAACTTCCTTTTCTGGTTTATACCGACCACAAGAACCTGGAGTACCTGAAGTCTGCCAAGAGGGTTAACTCTCGTCAAGCTAGATGGGCGCTTTTTTTTAACCGTTTCAATTTCACCCTGTCCTACAGGCCCGGATCGAAGAACACAAAAGCGGACGCCCTGTCCAGGAGGGAGGGGGAGCCAGTAGCAGTGCCACCACCAGAATTTATCTTACCTCAGTCGGCACGAGTGGCTGTGCTCAATACGGACATTGAGGAGGAGGTAATGGCAGCTGCCAGTAACACTGGATCTCCATCTGCCTGTCCCACAGACTGCATTTTTGTTCCTGACACCCTGAGGTCCAAGGTGTTAAACTGGTTCCATGCGTTTTGCCTGTTTTGCCATCCGGGTTTTAAGCGCACTTACACTCTCATCAGACAACGTTTCTGGTGGCCAACTCTGAAAGAGGATGTCCAAGAATATGTATCTGCCTGTCCTGAGTGTGCCCAAGTCAAACCTACTAATAGACCTCAGGCAGATTATTTGCATCCCCTTGCGGTTCCCCGGCGACCATGGTCCCACATCTCCATGGATTTTATCACTGGTCTGCCCCTTTCCAACGGTAACTCGGTTGTCCTGACGGTAGTCGACCGATTTTCCAAGATGGTTCACTTTATTGCCCTACCCAAACTTCCTTCTGCTAAAGAAACGGCTGAGGTGCTCCTTCAGCATATTTTTCGTTTACATGGCATTCCTAGGGATATCGTTTCTGACCGGGGCCCGCAGTTCACCTCAAGATTTTGGTCTGAGTTTTGCCGTCTTCTCAATGTCTCTGTCAGCCTGTTGTCCGGTTTCCACCCACAGTCCAACGGCCAAACGGAACGACTGAACCAACAACTGGAGACCTCTCTGCGTCTTTTGTGTGGCAGTAACCCTTCAACCTGGTCTGGTAACCTCATCTGGGCAGAATTCGCTCACAACTCTCTTCCATCTTCTGCTACTAGACTGTCCCCATTTAAAATTGTCTATGGTTACCAACCCCCTCTGTTTTGCTCCCAGGAGGTGTCTGTGTCTGTCCCTTCTGCCCACGCTTCAGTCCGGCGGTGCCAAAGGACTTGGAGACAAGCTCGACGAGTGCTTCTACGCACTGTGGAGGGTTATTGTAAGGCGGCCAACAAGAGACGGACTCCGGTGCCCTCTTATCAGGTCGGCCAGAAGGTCTGGTTGTCTACAGCGGACCTGCCCCTTCGAGTGGAAAATGAGAAGCTCGCACCCAGATTTATTGGGCCTTTCCCTATTACCAAGGTGGTAAATCCTGTTGCAGTGCGGCTTCGATTGTCCAGACCCCTTCGTGTCCATCCAACCTTTCACGTGTCTAAAATCAAGCCGGTCTGTTCTAGTCCTCTGGTTCCCCCTGCTCAGTCACCGTCTCTGCTCGGTTCATCGATGGTGGTCCTGCCTACACTGTGCACTGTCTCCTACGATCCCTTCGCCGTGGCCGGGGTTTCCAGTACCTGGTGGACTGGGAGGGCTACGGCCCGGAGGAGCGATCCTGGGTTCCCTCTCGTTTCATCCTGGATCCGGATCTTGTTGCACAGTTCCATCGTGAGCATCCTGAACAACCTGGTCGACCGTCGGGTGCCGGTCGTTGAGGAGGGGGTAATGTCATGTCTGCTGCAGCACTCACCTTGTTTGGCCAGGCTTCCGGTGGAGCAATCACGCTCTATGGAGGACACCTGGTCATGCCCCTTCATAAGTCCACGCCTGTGTTGCAGTCATTGCCGGAACGTCAGTCTTCTCTGATTTATTCCAGCTAGATTGTCCACGCATCCGCACGGATCGTAAACTATCGTCACGTCAGGTCACATCGCCATCGCCCTCGCCTCGCCTACCCTTCGCCATCCACACGGATCTGCATTGTAAGCCAAGACTGTCCATTGACTTTATAAAGTGGTGATTCCTCTGCCGAGGTCTCGTATTGTTTACATCTTCATCACCGGCATCCAGGCTCTCTCCCCCCTCCCAGCTTGGTCCGCTCATTTCCTCTCACGGCTGTGAGTCTACTAAGTCCTGCTCCCCCTGCTGGTGGGAGGTTTCCACGCTCCTTCATTACTGCAAAACTTCTGACCAAGACAATAAACAGACAATTTAACCTTTACTCTTGGGTTTGCTTTTTGGCTGTCCTCGACAAAACCTGACACATTTTCATTTTCATAACACTTTCAATTTAAACTCAGATGAGAAGTTTTTTTTTTTTTCCTTCAAGTCATTACAGTTTCAAAATCATTACAATCATCCTGTTCTCCCTTTAATAACAAGTTGTATTCTTGACTTAGAAAAACACTTTGTACTGCACCATTCACTGCTCTGGAAATCATAGATTTAATACAAGGAAAAATGCACATAGTGAACACACAACATATGATCAGTACCAAAAGGATAGGTGTCACTATTTTTAATAAAAGTTGCCACCAAGAAACAAAAGCAAGCCAGGAGAAAAAAATCCCAAGATTGGGTTTCTTGTCATCCTGCATTGCCTGCTGAACCTTTTCAAGTTGATGTAATGCTTCAGTGATGCTGTGACCTTCATCGGTGTTGTCAGGAATAAATGTAACAGGTATCATTTAACATTTTACAAACACCTCCCTCCTGAGCAACCAATAAGTCCAAAACCAATCTTTTCTGTAGAAACATAAGTCTCATGCTTGACAGTTCTTCATTATAGCCTTTAAAGCTTTAATTGTAGCGTTAAAAATAAACCTAACCGATAATCAATGGTCTCAATTCTGAGAGCGTTTTTAGCTGTTCCTACCCAGGGAAACAATGCCATAGTTATCTTTTTCCCCGCATTCCAGAGTTTATGGTCTTCAGTAACATCTGATCCCCAAATGCAATCATGTGGCTTGACATCAATAAGGTTACGTCTGTGGCGCAGGTGAGGCTCATGGACTGCAGAAACTATGAAAGTGTGATCTGTGACCTTTACAGAAGCACAAATCCCACTCCAGTCTCTAGGCAGACTGAGGTAGAGGGCCTGCCCACATAACCAAAACATTTGATCAACCACATAAATACCATTGTTACCTGGAATTAAATCTGGATTAGATTCAACACAACGTCCTCCAGGGCAGGGAAGTGCATAACCATGGGAAACTCTGTCATTGATTATCTGGACTGTGAAGGGAACAAGAAGTTCATGACACATCTTTGTTGGCAAAGTTCCTAAAAACTCTGTGCCATTGTTAGTTACGCAATGTGGAAACACATTCTGGTTCCTGGATCCACACTAGCATATGGAGCTAATGATTTTTTCAATTTCAGTTTTTTAAACTGATACAAACTCTTACAACTCGGTCTTACAAGAGTTCCATTTGAAGTGGTGACAGCTCCAGTACTAACATACCCTTTAGTACTATATTCAATAACACAGTCACTTTTCCACTCAGAAAATTGCTTTGCCTGTAAATTAGGATGTAGAGATGAAGCTGGGATTACAGAACAAACATAGCAATCAGATCTATTCCGTTCCTTAGCTAGTAACATAACATACCTATACCAAGAATTTGTCATATACAGGTGAGTCATGTTCATTTTTGGACTATTCACAACATCATGTTCATCAATACTCAGCCATCGTCAAGAAATTTTTCTTTTCTCGTTGGTGGTTCCTCTTGCAGGTGGACATTGGTTCCAAAAGAACAAAACCCATGTGGTGGCACCTGCTGTGAGTAGCAGGAACAGTAAACAAAATAACTGTTTCTTAGTTGAACACGCCATGGTGGAGTTGTGCCTATCTTTGGGAGGGAGAGGTTACTAGCACATCACCTCCTCAAGTCCTCTAACAGCATAGGATCCGTGTAGTGCAAAAGAGATCTGGTGTGCTTTCTTTCCTAAGACTAGGTGGATCTCCCGGTTTCACTGACGTTGAGACAAGCAGCTTCTATACAGCTGCCTCCCTTTGTAGTCAGACTTCCCCACCTAGCAGTTGGAATTAGCCTCACCCAGATGCTTCTTCTTGCAGTGTGACAGGTGGATCCAAGATGTCCTTTCAGCAATCTTTACAGCTGTTGGTGTAGTCAGCAGGACTTGGAATGGCCCTTCCCCCCGTGGGCTAGACCAACACTTCCTTTTTATGGCCTTCACAAAACCCCCAATCACCAACCTGCACTGGTGAAGTGTCCTGTGGAGATAAGAAGGAATCTGGCAGAGAGGAGACACGTGATGCTGTAGTATCGCGAGAGCCGACGAGAGGAGTGTGGTGAGTTTACTTGGCGGTGCGTAAGTTGTGAACAAACATTTTTGATTTATTTCATTACACCGCCATATTTAAATAATCCAGAAAGTTAAAAAATAAAAATCTGAAAAAGTTTGTCAAGCATTTGTCAGCCTGGATGACCTGGAGGATCTGGAGAATTACATCGACGAGTGTTTCAATACCTGCGTCATGAGGAGATCCAACACCGCCACTCTGTCCACCAAACAAGGCTGCGTCCTCCCCAGGCAGCAACATGAGTGATATCCTGGATTCAATTGATAAAAAGCTCTCCAGCCTTGATTGCCGTTTATTTCTGCTGGAGATCCTCCATAAGGAATTCCAAGGTCTGCGAGAGTCTCTGGAGTTCAGCCAACAGCAGGTGCAGGAGCTCGCAGCAGAGAACCAGGCCCTCAGAGAGACTGTGAAGATCCTGGGCAACGACACTGCCCGTCTTTCTGAGGACAACCGATCCATCAAAAAACCCTCCTGGATCTTCAGGCGAGGAGCATGAGGGACAATCTAGTGATCGCAGGGATTCCAGAAGAGGCAGTAGAAGACCTGGAGAACATTGTTAAATCCTTCATAGAGGTCCACTTGAAGCTCCCCAAGGAAGAAGTCCAGAAGATTTCCTTTCACAGGGTTCACCGGCTCGGAGGAAAAAGGCCGGACAATCAGCGTCCCCGTCCTGTTGTTGCTAAATTTGAACATTATAAACAAAAGGAGCTGGTAAAAAGCCGAGTCCGGGACCTAAAAGGCACGCATTACAGCGTGAATGATCAGTTTCCAGGCGAGATCCTCCACCGGCGGAAAAATCCTCTTCCAGCTGAGGAGGAAGCACCTGTCTGCTGGAGCCCGTGGTTGCCGTTGATAAACTTTTTGTGAACGGCAAGCTGTTCCAGGACCCAGAGGTAACACCCTGGCTCTGTGCTAAAGGCTTTCAGAGGTGCACTGACATCTGCGCCGCCCAGAAGAAACCCGCAAACTTATTTAATTGAATAGGAAATAATCGGATCATCAATAATCCACACCTCTCAGGAAAACTGTCTTTTCTTTCTCTCACATTCCTGTTTCTGTTGTTGTTTCGTTGTTTTTGTTTTTTGTTATTTCTCTTTTCCTCTGTCTTTTCTCTTGCCCCCCCCCCCTTCCCATTTCCTCATATGTGAATCAGGTAAAGTCAACGCAACCAAGGTGAGTATTTATTTATGCACGGAACGGGCGCGCGCGCATAAGAGCATGCACACGCGATCCCGCACACACACGTTGATAAACTGCAAAAACCTCACTTAGACTCACACAGGACTTACGCAACATGCAGCTCACAGCCAAGAAACGTTCACCCACAACGCACAGCGCTTCTCGGTGTAGCAGGCACACACAGTGGGCACGCGCACACGGACGGGCACACGCACTATTTAGCCTTGCACTCTCCCGATTAGAGCAGCTATGAACAGTCTTAACATCGTTAGCTGGACTCTGCGTGGACTTGGCTCTGGGCTAAAGAGATTGAAAGTGTTAAATCACCTGAATGATCTTAAAGCAGATATAGCTCTACTGCAGGAGACCCATTTATCTTTATCAGCTGGTCATCTCCTGTGCTGCTCCCGGTACCCAGTTATGTATTCTGCCAGTTTCAGCTAAAACAAAGAGGGGTTGCAGTTTTGATTAATAAAAATGTTACATTTACTCATAAGGATACAGTTACTGACCCAGAAGGCAGATTTGTAATTATTAATATATCCATCCAGAATAAGGACTTTTGCATAGCCAGTATCTATGGCCCGAATGTTGACGACTCTTCTTTCACAGATTCTTCACTTCACTCTCAGCTCACTCTGACTCCACAATCATTATAGGAGGAGACTTCAACCTTGTTTTGGACCCTGAACTTGACAGACTCAGCATAGCAGCAAATCAGCGTTCATGGCGCTCTGCATGTATCCGACAGCAGTACATGAATGATCTGGGTCTCTGCGACGCTTGGCGCTCATGTCATCCAAACACTAAGGGGTTCACCTTTTTTTTTGTCCAGTTCACCATTCACACTCTCGTTTAGATTATTTATTAGTCAGTAACTCTCTTTTGAAAGAAATTAAAAGTTCCAACATTCATCCAATTATTATCAGTGACCATTCACCAGTTTCTGTTACTATTTCAAGTACCCACACCCTCGGGTTCAACCTGGAGGTTTAATACATCTCTGTTAAAAGACCAGGAATTTATTGAATTCTTTAAAAAAGAGTGGGCAACCTTCTTAGAATTCAACAATACTTCTGAAATATCACCAAGTATTCTTTGGGAAACAGCAAAAGCAGTCATAAGAGGGAAAATCATCTCTTATTCAATGCATAAAAAACGCAAAGAGAAAGCAGATTTATTAGAACTAGAAAATAAAATCAAAACCCTGGAGACTGCTTATGCTGCTTCTGCACAGGAACACATACTGAGCGACCTGAAAAATTTAAAGCTGCAGTTAAATGACATCATCAATAAACAAACACAATTCCAGATACAAAGGCTTCGACTGGAAAGATATGAAAACTCAAATAAATTGTAGAAATGGCCTTCTACAATCCTACAAAAATCTACATGATCCAATGGAATTACACTGATCTACAGCCTTCAAGTGCCTAATCTACAAACTCTTAAAATAACTGAAGAATATTCCGAGTTAAAGCTGGATATTCGGTGGAATATTGGGGAATCAATTCACAGGCCTGTTCAGCCTGAAGAACACCTGAACCATCAAGACAAAGCAGCCTCACCAAATCTACCTACAAACTTGGACACGTGTGAGTAGTTTGGACTGTAAAAACAATGGCAACCAAAAAATTGTCAGAAGAGATGGAGGAAATTAAAAAATCACTATCCTTTATGAGTTCTGAGATAAGCAAAGTCGTGACTCAGCAAAAAAGCCTCATGGATCTCCCTGAGGATATCAGGCAACTGAAAGAAATAATTATTCAAAAAGACCACAAGATTGAACTCCTGGAGCAAAGGATTGATGATCTGGAACAACTAGCAAAAAACAAAGATGTTATCATCACAGGATTTGAAACTAAACATCGCAGTTATGCCAAAGTAGCATCTGGAGTGGATGAAGGTGAAGACGCTCCTACAGAGGAATTAAAGTCACTGGAACAACAACTCCTGCAATTTCTGAACACCAAGAATATCACTCTGGAAAAGCAAAACATCTCCAGCTGCTACACGATTCCAAACAAAAATCCTAAAATGAAACCATCTGTTGTTGTGCAGGTAATCTCTGTAAAGCAAAAAATTGAGCTACTGAGACAATCAAAAAAATTAAAAGGCTCTGGAGTTTACATAAACGAAAGTCTTACAAAAAAAAATGCAGAAATAGCAAGATGTGCTCGACTGCTAAAGAAGCAAAACAAAATTCAAGCAACTTGGACCAGGAATGGGAAAATTTACATCAGACCCAACGGGGTGGAATCTACACGCTCAGTGATAATAAGGAACATGAAAGAACTGGACCGCTTCAAATGACTGAAATAAGAAGGTATGCTGGGATCGGGTTTGGGACTGTTCAAACTGGACTGGATGCCTGATAATTATGACAGACAATACAATGAAAAATAAAACAAGTTGCAAAGTTAACTCAGCTACAAAGGATCACTTATTGCTGTGTACAGAAAATCAGTCTGATTCATACATCCAAGATCAGTCTGAAAACACCAAGCATGACTTTGAAAATGACATTGACCCGGACTCAAACTATTATAATGATCTTGAAATTAGTTGTAATTATTATACAGTGGAACAGTTTAACAGCAATGTGGACACTCAAGAAGGCTCATCAGTTATTCACTTCAACAGCAGAAGTTTATATAAGAATTTTTCTTCTATAGAATTGTTTCTTAAATCTTTAAAAAGATTTAATGTGATTGCTGTATCAGAAACTTGGCTTGATGATAACAAGATGGTGGAAGTTAACCTTGAGGGGTACGAGCTTTATACTACCAATAGAAATAAAAGAAAAGGTGGAGGAGTGGCTTTGTACATTGAACAAACAATAAATAGCAAAATTGTCGACGAATTATCTTACACTATTGATAATGTTCTGGAATGGATCACAGTAGAAATAGAAGATGGTCTTTCAAAAAAGATATTGATTAGTTGTGTGTATAGACCACCGGGAACAAATATGGCCAACTTCAATGAAAAAATGTCTGACGTTTTAAATACTATGGGCACAAATAAAATAAAAATAGTATGTGGTGACTTTAATATTGATTTAATCAATCCAACTGGTTTAAATCAAACAAGGGAGTTTATCAACTCAATGTATGGCAACTGTTTATGCCCAATAATTAATAAGCCAACACGTATAACCACAGAATCAGCAACGTTGCTAGATAACATATTCACAAATAGAACAGATAAAGAAATTTTGGGAGGCCTTTTGTTTTGTGATATTACTGATCACTTGCCTGTGTTTGCAGTGTTGAAAAATGTGTCTTCAAAGAAAATGTATACACAGACCCAGGAAAAATGTACAAGGTGTTGCAATCCTGATAACATTGATTCATTTAGAAGGGCTCTATGTAATCAAACATGGAATGAAATATATGCTTCTACCAATGTGAATGAAGCTTATGATGCTTTTCTGCAACGATACATAGAGCTTTATAATTTAAACTGTCCAAAAATTAAAATTAGTCATAAAAAAAATAATGAAAAGCCTTGGATAACCAAAGGTATTGAAAAGGCTTGCAAAAAGAAAAATGCACTATACAGACAGTTTGTAAAAGAAAAAAGTAAAGAAGCAGAAAATAGATATAAAAATTATAAAAATAAATTGGTGAATATAATAAGAAATTCTAAAAAACAGTATTATCATAAGTTAATTGAGCAACACAAATTACACATGCAAGAGACTTGGAAAATAATAAACAAATTAACCAAAAAAAACAATAAGAAACAAGAGTATCCAAGTTATTTTAAAAAAGATGATATTCATATCAGAAACCCAATGCTTATTGCAAATGAATTAAATGAATACTTTGCTAATGTTGGAAATAAACTTGCAATGGAAATAAAAGAGCCAATAAAGAAGTTGAAAGAACTTAGTATCCAATCAAACAAGTTCTCAATGTTTCTGTCTGAGGTTAGTTCAAATGAAATACTAGAAATTGTAAGAACATTTCAAAATAAAAGATCCAAAGATTGGAATGACATTGATATGTCATTAATTAAAAACACAATTGAGTTCATTGTTGAACCACTAACTCATATATTTAACATGTCTTTTAGGGAGGGCATTTTTCCAAATAACATGAAAATAGCAAAAATTGTTCCCATTTTTAAAAATGGAGATCGCCATATATTTACAAAATACAGACCAATTTCATTATTATCCCAATTCTCCAAGATATTAGAAAAACTTTTTGTTAAAAGAATGAACAATTTTATTGGAAAGTTTAATTTATTGCATGAGGATCAATATGGTTTTAGGGCTGGTAGATCTACTTCAATGGCGATAATGCAGTTGGTTGATCATATTTCTTCCTCGATAGAGAAGAAGAAATTTACTGTAGGCGTTTTTGTTGATCTTCAAAAAGCATTTGATACATTAAATCACACTATGTTACTTAGTAGGTTACAGAAATATGGTTTTAGAGGAATAGCATATTCCTGGTTAGAAAGTTATCTTATAAACAGATGTCAGTATGTTTATTTCAATAACGAAAAATCTGATATGTGTCCTGTTACATGTGGAGTACCCCAGGGGTCCCTATTGGGTCCCATATTATTTATTTTATACATAAACGACCTTTGTAAAGTTTCTGATTTGTTAAATTGTGTTTTATATGCTGACGACACTACTTTGTATTTATCAGGAGATAACCTGGAAAAGCTTCTTTCAGACATAACAAAAGAATTATCCATAATCAAACAATGGTTCGATTCAAACAAACTGTCTTTAAATAAAAATAAAACCAAGTACATTATATTTGGCTATAGAAAACGGGAAAACATCTCTGAGTTAAAAATTGAGGATGTTGTTCTTGAAAGAGTAAATGAAATAAAATTTCTGGGAGTAATTTTAAACCATACATTATCATGGAAACCACACATAACTTATGTTCTCTCTAAATTGTCCAAATCAATAGCCATCCTACATAAAGTCAAATATTTTTTAAACACAGCTACATTGTACATTCTATATTGTTCCCTCATAATTCCTTATTTGACCTATTGTTTAGAAATCTGGGGGCATAGTTATAAGTCAAATACAAAACCTATTTTTACTCTGCAAAAAAAAGCAATTAGAATTGTAAACCACTCTTCATATAATCAATCCACAAAACAAATATTTCCTAAATTAAGGGCAATTAAATTTTTTGATTTAGTAGATCTTAGTACTGGAATTTTTATGTTTAAAGTTAAAAAACAATGTGTACCCGCCAAAATACTGAGTTTGTTCGAAATAAAAGTTGATAATTATGATTTTCGAGGTAAAGATATGTTTAAAAAGAAAATGGTCAGAACTAATGCATTAAGGAATAGTATTTTTGTTCAGGGGGTCAACATGTGGAATTTATTACCAGACGAACTGAAAAATGCAAAATCCATACTGCACTTTAAGAAAATGTATAAAGTTAAAATGTTTCAAAAATATCTTCTGGACTGAGAGACTTTGGTGGTTGTGAGGTCATTTTGAGAAGTGTTTGTTTTGTTTTTTCCTCTTCTTTTTTTTTTCTTTTCTGATTTAAGGTTCTAACAATTTGTAGGTAGATGTGATGTTTGTATTCAGGGTTGGGGAAATAAGCCTTGGCTTCACCCAACACCTTTTTCGGTTAATGTTGTTCAATGTTTTCAATGTTTATGTTATTTTTAGTTATTTATTATTATTATTATTTTTTTTTTCAATGTTTATGTTGACATTAATCAGTGTCAATGTTTATGTAGATGTTTTTAGAATTGTTTGTTTAACATAACCGAAATAAAGTTCTCATCACTTAAATCTGGCAAATTTCTAGCTAATCAGCATAAAATTAATAAAGAAAAATCGACAATCACTTCTATTATGGACCAAACAGGGAATGTCACCCATGACCCGGTAAAAATTAATAATGCGTTTAAAGACTTTTATCAAAACTTATACACTCCACAGATCAATCCATCAGAACAAAGCATCAACTCATTTCTCAACAATGTAAACCTGCCCAGGTTAAACAGAGATCAAATCACAAATTTAGACTCTCCGCTCTCGTTGTCTGAGCTTCATGAAGCTCTGTTACTTATGCCTAACAGCAAAGCACCAGGACCCGACGGCTTTCCTGCAGAGTTTTATAAGGAATTCTGGGAACAACTGGCACCAACATTTTATAAAACGGTAACATTTATCAATGAAAGCCAATCTCTACCACCTAACATGAACTCCGCCAACATTATCCTTCTTCTAAAACCAGACAAAGACCCCACGAGTCCTTCAAGCTATCGCTCCATTTCTTTAATCAATGCAGATGTAAAAATTATCTGCAAAGCACTAGCACAGAGAATAGAAAAAGTCACTCCTCACATAATTCACTTTGATCAAACTGGATTCATCAAAGGCAGACACTCGGATGACAATGTTCGCAGACTCGTTAACATAATAGACTTTGCCACCATCAAAAACAAGGAAATGACCATACTCATTGGATGCTGAAAAAGCCTTTGATAGAGTAAATTGGAAGTTTCTCATTGCTGCCCTCCATAAGTTTGGGTTTGGAGAATCATTCATCAATTGGATCAAAATATTATATCACAACCCCAATGCATCAGTTAGAACTAATAAACAGACTTCCAACAGGGTTTTTTCTTGGAAGAGGAACTAGACAGGTTTGCCCACTCTCCCCCTCTCTTTTTGCAATATTTATCGAGCCTCTAGCTGCAGCAATAAGACAGAATGAGAGTATTAAAGGAATTAAAACCAAACACAGCCATCATAAAATTAGTCTATATGCAGACGACATATTACTGTTTTTAAGTAATTCACGTTCTGTAGATGAAACAGCAACAACCATTAATGAATTCTCCTCCATATTAGACTACTCCATTAATTGGAATAAATCTGTTTTATTACCACTGAACAGTAATGTGGAGCAAGGACTCACTATACCAGTTAATTCAGGCAATATCAAATATCTAGGTATTTATTTTTCCCCCAAATTATCAGAACTGGTGCAGTTAAACCACACCCCGTTACTGAAAAGCATACAGGACGATCTAACACGCTGGGTTAACCTGCCTCTGTCCCTTATGGGCAAAGTAGCCACAGTTAAAATGAAAATCGTACCCAAAGTTAATTATCTCTTCTCGATGATTCCCATACAACCGCCACTAAAATGGTTCAAAGCATTAGACTCATCCATATCAAACTTTTTATGGAACAATAAACCTGCAAGAATTAGTCTAAAAATTTTAAAATCTGCAAAAAGCCGTGGAGGCTTAGAATTACCTAACTTCCACAAGTACTTTCTTGCAAATAGATTACGATACATCTTAAAATGGTTAAAAGATAATCCAGAAGCCAACTCATGGTTAGACTTGGAACAGGCGATATGTGGGAAGATCAACCTGTCAGATCTACCATTTATTAGCCAAACAGTTAAAAAACAGGATTGTTTCAAAAGTATTATTATAAACGCCACTTTTACAGCCTGGTGGGAATTTCTAAAAATATCTAACTCGTCAATCCAACCGTGCAGAATGACACCCATCTGGAACAACCCAGACATCCTCATAAGCAAAAAGATGATACACTTCCCAGCTTGGCAAGCAGGGGGCGTGACGTTACTAGAGCACTTAATTATTGACAGAAGATTCATAACTCCCCAGGAACTACAAGACAAACATGGAATAAATAACTTCTTGGAATATCAGCAACTCAAGTCTATTATTACTAAAAAGTTTAAATACAGAGACAACGATTTACAGCTACCAGATGTAGTTACCGCTCTGATTAACTTTTCAATGAACAAAACTCTCTCCAAAATATACAAACTTTTATGTAATTTAGATAATAATATTTCACTTCCAATAACAAAATGGGATGCAGATTTGAGCATCAGCACAGATGGAAACTTTTGGTCAGAACTTTGTCTAAACACCTTTAAACTGACAAATAGTCCAAATTTGCAGCTAATCCATTTCAAAACTCTTCACAGGATTTACTACACTGGACAAAGGATGTTCAAGATGGGTCTCAGTAACTCAGACATTTGTGAACACTGTGACAGTAATCTACCCGACAGTTACATGCATGCACTGTGGCTCTGTACACCTGTCCATGCTCTCTGGGAGCAGGTATGTGCCGATCTATCAGCCTGGCTTAAGGTTTCAATCACGGCTTCACCGTCACTTTGCGTGCTTGGTGACATGAGTGCCATCGAGGTAGAAGGAGAATTATTAAATATCATTTTCATGACTCTTTGTATTGCTAAAAGAAACATCTTAATAAATTGGAAAAACAAGAAAAATATAAATATAAGTCAACACAGAAATCTGCTTTTTGATCATAACAGCTTGGAAATAATGTCAGCCCAAAGTTCAAGTAACTTGGAAAGAATTCAGTCTCTCTGGTCTCCCATAGCTAACTCCATGACTTAGGGGGGGGGGGTGGGGGGGCTGGTCGTCGCTGCTCCCTGCCTTTCTGCCGTGGTGCGGGGTGGGGGTCGGGGCCTCTGCTGCCCGGTGGGGGCTGGTGGGGATCCCATTCATTGGGGGGTCGGTTCCGGTGCCTGGGCGGGGCGGGCTGGGTGGGGCGGGCTGGGCGCTGCATGGTCTTCTGGGCTTGGCGTGGGGGGGGGGGCGTGGTGGGGGGGTTGGGTGGTGGTCCGGCTTGGCTTGGGGGGGTGGTCTCTTTGTCCGTGCTGGGGGGGTCAGCGGGGGGTACTGCTCGGGGAGGGTAGGTCCAGCGGCGCTGGATGGGCTGCCCGTCTACACCTGGGGCTGGGATCAACCCTTCCCTGGCTCTGGGGCGGGGCAGGGCAACCCTCTTGGGGCCCCCGGTCGCTCTGGGCGTCACCCGCTGTGGCTGCGGGGTCTTGGAGGGTGTGGGGGGGGGGGTCTGTCGGCCTTGTCTTGTGGGGGGGCTTTCCGGGGGGGGGGAGGGCACCATGGGTACGGGACCTGTGGGGTTTGACGGGTCGGGGTCTCCGCTGGTGGTGATTGCCCCGGCCGGGGTTGGCTGCCTTGGTCCCGTCGAGGCCTGACCAGAGCTCCCTCGGGGCCGGCACCTGGGGGTGGGGGCCTGGGCTTGCTCCGGGGGGGCGGCGCTTTCTGGCTCCTCTCTCTCTGTGTGGGGTGGATCGTGCTGGGCCTGGGGTGTCGGTGCCTCGGGGGATGGGGCCCCGAGGTTGGGGGACCTGGGCCCTATGCTGGGGGGGGGCTGGGGGACGGATGTTTGACCACTGGGAGACAGTCTACCAGCTGTCCCCAACTCACCCCCTTCCTCATATAATCTCATATTAGGGTGAGGGGGTGGGGGGTTTAGCCTGCGATGCGCTTTGGGGGGGGGCCACTTGGCAGTGGTCCCCCTCCCATGGTTACCGTATGGAATGGGCCCTCCCTCTCTCGGTTTTATTTGCACCTTAGACATGTAGGGCCCTTGGTAGGGGGGATGCTTGGACATCACTGTCAGCAAGCCGCAGATGTCCTCTTTGCACCCTACCCGCCAATTTTAACCGCACCTCAGACATTTAGGGACCCTTGGTGGGAAGGGTGAGGGGACATTACTGTGAGTAATCAGGGAATGTCCTCTCTGTGCCCTACCCACCAATTTTAACTGCACCCCCCTAGTACACACACCTTTTACTCCTCATAATATACATTCAAACACAAACACACACACACGCACACATACACCCTTACGAATACACGCACACACATTATACAAGGAAGGTGGGTCCAAGGTCCATCTGTCCCCTACCCCATCCCTGGTGGGGGGTACTGAGCCCTTGGCAGCGGTGGCCGTGTCCCCTGGGTGCCGGTTTCCTGGGCCCGGCGGGGCTCTCTCCGCGCAGGGAGGGGGTTCACATTACACCTGAGCTGGGGGTGTCCGTTTCCCTGTGGGGTGGGTTCGGGTTTTTGCCCCTGGGCGCTGGGCCCCGCCCACATTCCAACTGTGGCCGAGCCTGGTCGGGCCACGTTTGCAACGCCCCTTGTGGGCCCCCCTTTTCTCCGGGGTGTCCCCCTCCTGGGCGGGGCCGGCTGTCCCCTGCCTTGCTCCTTCCTGGACCAACCGTAGGCCGGGTGGGTGGCTGCCTGGAGCGCAGAGCGGGTCTCCCTTGGGGTGTCCTGGCTCGTACCTGGGGTTGGGGCGGGGGGATACCCAGAACTCCTGGGTGGTGATGGGGTGCTCGTCTGGGGCTGTGGGCGCTCTTCTCGGGTGGGGCCCTGCGTTGGGCCCTAACGGCGCGGCGGGGGGGCTGCTCCCCTGGTTGGGCTGGGGCGGCGCTCTCTTCCCCCCATGCCTCCCAGCTCTCTGGCTCTGGGGGCCTCGTGGTGGTCCTTCTGGCCCTAGCCTGGGTGGCGGATGTGATCGCCAGAGGGGTGGTTCTTCTCTGCCTGCTGCTGGGTGGCATTGGGAGTTCTGGCTGCCGCTGCTGCGGCGGGGGTCTTGGTGTGGGGATGGCTGGTCACCCTCCCTCCTTCTTTTCATATTCCACCATTCATTTAGAAGAACATAAACACTCACCTGAGCACAGGTGTTAGCTCACCGTTGCACTAATAATTTGCATGATTGAATGAATGAAATATTTCACACTAGTTTGTTTAAAGGCATAAGTATGCGTGTGTGAACAATATCTGTATTGTGTGCATGTTTTGTGTACATGTTGACATGTGGACATCTTTGCAGTTAACAGGTGTGTTTACAACATCTGAATGTGTGTGTGGACAGGCCCTGCCCTTTGAGATTTGTATTACACTTGAACCTTACCGTAATGATAAACATCCAGTAAAGTTGTTGCTTTAGGCTGCTTCATGGTTCTACCCCCCCCCCCCCCTCCTATTATCACCCTCCTATCCCCCCTCCTCTCTAACATCCCTCTCTCTTCTTCCCTCCTTTCCTTTTCCGTCCGGTCCAACACCAAAGATTTTCAAACATGATGGAATTTAATAAAGTTTGGCCTCAACTACAAAAGGGGTTTATTCAGACATTCCTCTGGTTTGTCTGAAGATTAATAACCCCTGTTTTTAAAGTAAAATCTGTCCAACACAAGAGGCCTTCAGCTCTCATCTGTTTGCCCAGCTGTTGGACAGGACAAGTTTAAAAAAAAAACAAAAAAAAAAACAATAAGAAGGAATCTGGCAGTTGATTTGTCCTTTGCACATCTTTAGTGGTAAACATTTTTCTCAAGTAATCCACTAAATTTGTATCATCATCTGGAGAATGTTGCTGTGTAGGATCAAGGTCTGGTAACCTATAAGAACATCCATACAACATTTCAAAAGGCGTTAAAGGTTGACCTGCTGTGCGTGTGATACGCTTTCTTAGTTGAACTAAGTCTATGCAGTCAGGCCACCGTCTGTCTGTCTCTTCCATGCATTTCTTTAACTTTGATTTGATAGTACCATTATCACTCCTTATGACTTGTGGTATGCCAAAAGTTGGGATTATTCTTTTACAAATAGCTTTAGCTACTGTAATAGCATCTTGTGTTGCACATGGAAAAATTTCAACCCATTTGGAAAATGCATCAATAATCACTAAAAAATATTTCAATCCTTTGCTATTATTTAATTCAATAAAATCCATATGGATTTTATGGAAAGGAAAAGTTGGTTCAAGAAATGTTCCTCTCTTAAGTCTAACATTGCCTTGGGGATTATGACGAATACATATAACACATTGTTTACAAAAAATTTTGAATAGAGAATAAATTCACAAGTTGTATAATATTTCTCTAATAAGTTGTATAATATTTCTCTAATAAATTTATCATTCCCTCCTGTTGAATCATGGCAAGGACCATGACTCAAAATTGCTGCCCATTTGTACATTGTTTTTAGCAAAATAGGTTTTCCATCTGTGCTGGCATAAAGACCTTGTTCCAACTTTGCTCCCTTTTTTTAACCATAGATCTTTTTTCTTGTTTTGGTGCACTGTTATATTTCTTTTAAAACATCAGCGGTTGCATATGCAGTCACATCATCATTTGTGCATATTTCTGCATCTTTTGTTGCAGCTTGCTTTGCTGTTGCATCTGCAAAAGGCATTTCCCTTAGAAATATGATCTATTTTTCGTGTGTTTGCCTCACATTTACATATTGCCACTTTAGATGGTAACATTGCAGCAGTCAATAATTCTTTCAGTAAGTCTTCATGCGTTACTGGTTTTCCTGTTGATGTTTTAAAACCCTCTAAGCAAACGCATATTGGTTATCAGTGTAGATGGTAACTGGCTCATCTTTAAACAGTTTGCATGCTTCAGTTAAGGCTGTCAATTCTGCTGATTGAGCTGAGGAATGTCCAGGCAGGGGTCCTGCCTTCAAAACCTTATCTTGAGTTACAAAAGCATAGCCCACTTTGTTTCTGCTTGTTTCATCTTTCTTTGCTGACCCATCAACAAAAACTATTTCTCCTTCAGTGAGATCTAAACATTCATCACTAATTGGTTGAATTTCTAGTTCAGATTAATCATTTATCTTGTCATTTTTTCTTACCGTCTGGTCAATCGGATTTCTTCTTTCAAGACAATCTCTTGTCCAATGATCTTTCTGTCCACAAATCCAACATCCATCATCAACCTGCTCTAACCCTCTGTTGCAACTTCCTCTAAACCTTCCTCTAAAACTTCCTTTTCCACGACCACGATTCTTCCTCTCTTCACATTCCTTTTAAAAAACACATCACTACTTTCCTCCTGCCAAAATGTATCTGGACTTTGATTTCTAAATTTCTTCTTATTCACCATCACTTTTTCTGCATGAACAGCAAATTCATAAAATGTTGAAGCGCTCCTGTAGGCTGATCTATGTAATGCTTCCTTATCCAGTCTGCAATCTCTGGTCTCATAGCTTGCAGTAAACTTGTTTCAGCTGCTGTCTATAGGAACCATCATCATTTCTGAGTCCACTGTTAGCTTTAAAACTTCTTTAAATCTGACTCTAAAATCAGACACTAACTCTCCATCTTTTTGCATAGTTTGACCAATCTTTCCATAATCAGGTCTCATTGGAAAGGCTTCTCTAATTCTTTGTCCTAAAAGTGTAAGACTTTGAATTAACTCTTGACTGTTATGCAGAAGAGGTCTGGGTAGATCATCATCATCCATAGTGTTCCTAAACACAAGAAGTGTAGGCCTCTGTCCATCTTCCCCAGCTCTGGGATTGGACACTTCAATGATTGGAAATGTCTCTGCAACTTTAGATGACTCTCCAGCTTCTTCCAAACCAACCCCCATAGTTTTACTCCATTCAAGTTTTTTCCCTTTTCCTCCTAACATTATTTTTCCTTTTTCTGGTTTATTTAAATCAGTCACTGTTGGGCAAAAACCCATAAACAGAGGAGCATTTGTCCCCTGGTAAGGAGGAGGTCAGCTGGATTCTGCTCTTCCCCCCTTTCATCCTGCTCCTGCTCGGTCTGCAGCCTGCTGCAGGGTGCTGTGTCTTATCACAACTGATTCATCATCCTCTTTTTTAGCAAACAGACATGCTTCCCTAGTTTTACTTTTCTGAATGCCATTCTTTCTTTTTGTTGCTTCATTTAACCACAGTTTTGCACAAATTAATTCTTCACTATTTTCTTTTTCTGTTTTATGTTTTTTATTCTGTTTTTAATTTGTAACTGTTGGACTAATTCAGTACATTCCCCTTAAAATCGTAGTTTTTAAAACCATTTTCTCAAGAATGTAATTGAACCTGTATGAACTCTTTCCATGTATTTTGAATCCCCTGTTTAATTCTACTTTTCTATTAGAATTCCCCCTTTTTTTAAATGTTTTTTTTTATTTACGTTAGTCACAGAGTGTGATCAGAACCAACAGAGAATTTCTCTCAGGACCGAATGTCACTCCCCGTGCAACAAGCTTCTAGGTCAGACCTATTGTCTGATCCGGTCACACGTTTAGGTTCCTCCCAGGAGCAAAACCCGTTTTAGACTCTGGATTCTTTTCACCTAAAGCCTAATGAGATGAAATCTTGTTCTACTTCAACAAGCAGCCTTGTGTTAACACCGCAAGGTTTCCAGCTGCTCACTGCTTCGAACAAGTTCACTCCTTTCACTCATGCACACACATTCACACCAAAAAAAAACTTTTTTTCTTATTTCAATAGGCCTTTTAGGGACTGGAACCCTCTTACGCGTTTTAGGCTGCAGGACTCAAAGCCACACCTTTATACAGAATTTCGGACCTTCCCGGGACTTCAAACCCACACGTGTTTTAGGCAACAGGACTGGAACCTGTCCCTCAGAATTCTGGGCCACTTCGGGGACTCGAACCCCTGAATAAACGTTTTACTTGCCTTGTCGTTGTGGTCTGACTGGTTCACGGATAACGTCAATCCTGGATCCAGGGATCAGACCAGTCGATTGGCCGGCGTAGAATTCACTACGATGGACTTTCCTCCGGAGACCTAGTCTCACGGGCTGTGCACAGACTTCAATTGGCATGGTCCTCCCCCAAGGATGCAGATATGTTGTAATCCGGCTCGAAGGACCAAAGAATGTCAGATAAATGCATCTAAACCAGGGGTCGGCAACTCAAAATGTTGAAAGAGCCAAATTGGATGAAAAAAACAAAAAACAAATATGTCTGGAGCCACAAAATATGAAAAGCCCTATTTAAGCCTTATAATGAAGGCAACACATGCAATATGTATCTATATTAGCTATATTAGCCTACTATCAAAATGACTAAGTTGCTACAAATACATAATGAGCATTATTAATGATTAAATGTTTATTTGCCCTGGGGTTCATTCAGCGGAGAACAACGCGTCACGTGACTGCTCTGATCTGCGAGTTTAACTTCATTGCATATCAATGAATTATGTTTCATTGCTTTGATAAAATTAAAGAAATGTAAAAAAAAAATCTGATTTTTGATGTCATTTTTATTTTGAGGATTCGAAAAAAAAAACCAATAAAATGGAACGTGCATGACGCGCCCCTCTCTGGGAATTAAACCGAGTGCAATAAAATGCAGCCTGCATTTATAAAAAAGAAAACAGCAGCCTTTTGAACAGGTAAAGTATATAAAATCAAATTAATACAGTTAAGTTTGATTTCTGTGCAAATGCCAAGCAAGTCAGTGCAAGCGTAAAACGCAGCAGCATCCTCTTCTTTGGCTGTACATCTCTGGTAAAGACAGTCAGCTGCGCTCGAACAGACAGAACAGCTTTAAGCATTTGCGGCACCTGCAGACTTTCATTCAGCTCGTTTAGGTGGCTTTTCACAGTCACATCCACCACAAAATGCAGCTTTTCGAGCCACTCAGTATCTTCCAGTTGCGGGTAGTTCAGGTCTTTGCTTTTCAGGAATGTTTTCACGTGTTCGAAACAGACGATAAAGTGATGTAAAACCTCCCCCCTGGACAGCCATCGGACTGTGTTGTGTAGCAGGAGATCAGAATATTCACTTTCAACTTCATCAAGCTGTAATTGTTGCCACTGCAGATGAGTTTCAGTGCATGACGTAAAGACTGAAAACTTGGTTATTTATTAAATAGTTTTATTTTGATGGGTGGAATGTGTTCCAGCGAGGGAGGCGGAGCGGCCTCCCGAACACTCATTTATCCTCCAGAACATTTCTTTTTTTTGCTAGCAAAACTGCAGGACTTGGGTTTAAACTGTGGGTTTTTGTATGCATTGTGTATTTGGGGAAATTGGGTTTTTGATGTTTGAGTGTTGGGCGAAGTGTTTAATGTACGTTTGTCACGCTCACACAATACACGGCTGCATAAACAAACTGCTGTGAGTTTTTTCATCAAGCAGAGATCTGATTGGCTCTCTGTTCTGTCGCTCAGCCTGTTGTTAGGTAGTTTGGACCAATGGGGTTCAGCTATGGGCCGAATAAGGGAAATGGGAGGACTGGAGCGGGAGAGGGTGGAATATAAAGTTAGGAGAAGCGCTCTCGTCTCAGCGGGAGAGATTCAGGAGTTGATTAATTAATTGTACAGCGTTGGTTGCAGTCTGCAGTGACCAGAATAAAGAACCTTAAAAGAGGTTAAGTCTCCGTGCCTCAGTGTGGGACAGGGACACTACATTATTGTATGGCTCTTTCGAAATTACATTTAAAAATATGTGGCGTTTATGGCTCTCTTCGCCAAAAAGGTTCCCGACCCCTGATCTAGACCCACTAGACCAGGGGTCGGCAACCCATGGCTCCGCAGCCACATGTGGCTCTTTCATCCTTCTGTTGTGGCTCCCTGTGACTTTGGAAAATAATGAGTATTTTATAAAAATTCAAATTTATTTTAGTTTGTTCATTTTTCATGGCATTTCAAAGGTGCTGCTGGCTCCGTGCGAGGCACGTGCCACGTAAAAAACAGCTTCCTTGGTGGGCTCGTGTTTGTCGGGCGAGGGCTGCGGAGCTGATAGCAGGAGGACACGCGGGGCGGCTTCTATAAACACTCCGGGTGTGGAGTGATTTTCTGCCGGGGCTTGGCGTGGCGCAGAGCAGGTAGCGGCTTTCTGGTGACGGAGAGATTGCGCCGGTGTTTTGGACTCGCGTGAGTGGTGATGTGTGTTTCAGAGCAGGGGAGCTCGTCGCGTCGGTCGCGATCAACCGGTCATCTTCGGGGATGTGGGGGAGATTGAAGGGTAAGAGAGTGCTTCTTGAAAATCCACCAGCCAATCAAAATCCTCACCGAAACGTACGGGACTTGATTGACATGCAGAATGGCCAATCGGACATCCTCTTACACATACGTCACTGCAGACGCGAGTTTAAATTCACTGAGCGCAGGCTCTGTCTTCAGAACGTCTTTTTCTGCCCCGCGGCACATCATGTCCCCGGTAGAAGTCTGGCAACCGGAGTTTATTAAAGCCGCCCGCGTGTCTCCTTCTGCTATCAGCTCTGCAGTTCTCGCCCGATAAATACGAGCTCATCAAGGAAGCTGCGAGGTACGCGCTTCATACCACGAGAGAGAAGGAGAGGGGCGCGTGCAGGTGGAGATGGGGGTGTGAGCACGGAGCGGAGGTGTGTGCGTGAAATATATTGTGTGTTCGGAGGACGGAGCACTAAATTAGTAGTCATCGTTCCCAGAATAACTGTTTTGGAGTCATTTTTAATCCGCTCTGAAGGTTGAGAGTTCGAACAGGGAAGTGAACCCCGAAGGAGAATTGCCTTTGGCCCTGGAGGAAATCTCTCCTGCGCTTCTGACCACGGTCGGAAAGACGAGAGAACAAGAGAAGTCATCGCACTGCAAAAGGTTCATCAACACGGAGCCAGCAGCGCCAAATGCCTCATAATATGCCACGCTCCCCGCATTGGACCGTTTACAGCAGAGCATGAATACGATGGTTGCTGCTTTCTGTCTTTGTAATAAAACGCTTCATCTATTAATACAAAAGTATATTTATGTAAACTCACTGTGTAGTTTTTAATCATCAGTACATAAACAATAATGTTACTAATAAACATGTAACTAATAAACATGACGATGGAAAGAAAGAAGTACTTTTTTTAAAAAATCTTTTCTGGACCGTGATCTACACTCATGTCCTTGAAAATCGATTGCGATCGACGTAATGAGCACCCTTGATATAATATATACATGCATAATATATTGTAACAACCCAGGGTTTGGACAGAGCTGCAGGTGGCTGGCGCCCCCCTCTTTCTGTTAGTTGCTAGACCACAGTGTGTCAATCAGCGGTGGGCTGGTGACTGATGGGAGAGAGGGGGCGGGGTCTACCTGTGGGCGTGTGTGTGTGCGTTTGGTGAACTCTCTCGCTGAAGATTATAGAAGCTGTTGTTGGTTCGTGCTGTAACAATTTGGAGGTACCGAAAAAGTAATAAAGAGCTGTTTGACAACCGGCCGCCTAAGGAGCTTCCTTGCAGTCATTACACTGGTGTCAGAAGTGATTTCGGACGTGGGGCGGCGTACTGACGGTCAGACTGGTTCACGTCGGCGCTCGGATTAGCTGTGCTAGCTGGAGCTAGCTTGGAAGCATGGCCGTGCGACGGAAGACTAAAGTAAAAGAACAGGTGAGCGGAGAAAAGGGGGAAGACGGCGCATGCGGCTGGTCGGATGACACAGTCAAGGAGTTCGCTAAAGCGACATGTGAAGCAAGAGACCGCGTGAGGGAGGCAACAGCCTGTGCTCCAGTGGGTTGTCGCTCAGCAGCAGCCACCGTGGGAGGAAGTGGCAGCACTATCCACCACAAGCAAGGGGTTTTGGTCTAAGTTTGAGGCTCTGCGGTTAGAACAGGGTGTCCTGCAGCGGGCATGGGTGGCGCCTGCAACGGGCGAGAAGGAGTGGCAGATCGTGGTCCCAAAGGGCCTTCAAAGGGAGGTGCTGCGGGCCATGCATGGAGTGGCGGGGTCTGGACATTTTTGAGTTGCAAAAACTCTTCGCCGACTCCGTCAGGGTTTCTATTGGGGCAGATGTAGGAGTGACGTGGAGGACTTTTGCCGTCAGTGCGACCCCTGCATAGCCCGCAAGGGTCCTTCAGGCCAGTCACATGCTCCTCTCCAACTATTTCAGGTGGGAGGGCCGATGGAGAGGGTGGCTGTTGACATCGTGGGCCCGTTGCCGCGCTCTTCTAGAGGTAACCGGTATGTTCTTTCTGCTATAGATTATTTTACTCGGTGGCCAGAGGCGTACGCATTGCCTGACCAGGAGGCAGAAACGGTTGTGGATGCCCTTCTGGGGGGCATGATCAGCCGTTTTGGGGTTCCGGAGACCATACACTCGTACCAGGGCCGGAACTTTGAGTCTCGGGTGTTTGCCCTCATGTGCAATCGCCTTGGTGCCCACAAGACTCGCACCACCCCCTTGCGACCGCAGAGTGATGGATTGGTGGAAAGATTTCACCGCACCTTGGGGCAGCAGCTGGCTATCATCACATCAAAGCACCAAAAGGACTGGGATGACCACCTTCCCCTGGGTCCTAATGGCATGTCGGTCAGCTGTGCAGGAATCCACATCCTGTACACCTGCTCTTCTCATGTTGGGAAGAGAGCTCCGTACACCGGCCATGATGGCTTTTGGCCGGCCACCCGATTCTGAAGACACGAGTCTGGGGCCTGAGTATGCTCGGAAACTTCAGGAGCGCCTGGACTCCGCACATACTTTTGCTCAGGAACAGCAGCGAAGTGCCGGACGGAGACAAAAGCGCCACTATGATGTGAAAGCTAAAGGAAGACATTTCGTAGTTGACGAGCCAGTGTGGGTTTCACAGCCCCCAACGAAAGAAGAGACGATGTCCAAAGCTGGACAGCCAGTGGATTGGGCCGTGCAGGGTCCTAGAGAGGCTAGGAGAAGTCGTTTACAGGGTGCAGTTTCCACACAGGGGGAGAAAGGTGATTCTCCACAGAGACAGACTGGTTGCTAGACCACAGTGTGTCAATCAGCGGTGGGCTGGTGACTGATGGGAGAGAGGGGGCGGGGTCTACCTGTGGGCGTGTGTGTGTCCGTTCGGTGAACTCTCTCGCTGAAGATTATAGAAGCTGTTGTTGGTTCGTGCTGTAACAATTTGGAGGTACCAAAAAGGAATAAAGAGCTGTTTGACAACCGGCCGCCTAAGGAGCTTCTTTGCAGTCATTACAATATATAATGATGTCAAAACGGGTTTTGGCTCCGGGTGCTTTTTTTTTCATTAGGGGCGGTCCCAAATGGCTCTTTGAGTAAAAAAGGTTGCCGACCCCTGCACTAGACAGAGCTCTGAACCTTTTTTCTTCAATGATTTGTGATCTTCACTGGTGTCCATGGATTACATGAAATCCTCTCCACCTTTATCCACCTTTGTCATGGTATGGAGAACACGTCAATGGTCATCTTGACCCCATAGGATAGCACAAGGGTTAAGGTCGTTGATGGGTCAGAAGATAGACATTAAAAAAGTTGCAGCAGTAGCATACAAATAAACAATTTAATTAATTAATAAATAGATCTTAAAATTTTATAAATTAATTAATTTTTCCAGACTTCTCTTTTAGACTTCCACCTAAAAGGTGAAAATGTCAGAACCCCCATGATTTCTAAGTGGGATTATTTTGCTTTATTTATCCGTCACACCTTAAAAGTAACACGATTGTTGCTGGATTGGCTCCAGCAACAATGTGACCCTGAACAACAGAAAATTGTTTCAGCAGAATAGGTGTTTTTTTTTTCATTTAATTATTATTATGGCCTGCAGCAGCAGTCACTGACTGCAAGGACCATATTGTTTTCGCAGTTGGAACGACGACTTCGCCGCCTTTCAGCGAGAATGTGACCCCCGCCGCATGCTCGAAAAGTCACCAAAACGTGCACACACCTGGGGTAAATTGCAAATGAATTTTCCACAAAGTCAACCCCACCCACCCGAAGATGATGACATCACGGCCAGCGATCCCGTCAAAAAAATGAATGGGCCAAAAATCGCGTATGGGGCCCATATTGTACTTCAAAATACAGTTGCGAAACCAAAACACACGTGTCTGGGATATCCCAAAGAAGTTTTGAAATCATTATGGGACAGCCACACGACCTACAGCTTGGCGGCCATTTTGTGGCGAACTCTGAAAATTGGCGATTTTTGTGTTTTCCCACGATATGGGAAAACGACACTTTTGTTTGAACGATTTTCACACAATTGCACACACTTGCTGCCAGCTCCAGTCTACAAACACCACTGAAGTGTCGTTGACCTTTGACCTTGAGAAAAGGCCGCCATCTTGAATTTTCTCAAAAAAGCACCTTTAGCACCAGATACAAACGAAAACTCGTCGATGAAATTTTCATCAATCGTTTCGTAACTTTTAGGCATCAACGGCCAGCTACTCTGGACAAAATGTTGGAATTAGAAGTTGTAGATTTTGAACGGCGTGCGTGTGGCGAGCTAGCAGAGTGGTGCACTGTTATAACTCCCATGTTTTTCATTGGATTACAGTGAAAATTGAATGCATGCATCCATGTCAGGAACTAAACATAATGAACAAAACAGGACATGGACATATAAGGAATGTGGATGTGGTCAGCATAAAACCACTGTTGCTAAGGACAACAAAAAGTTTACTTTTTCCGATTTATCTAAAACTGTTGTCAATCTGTTCGTCATCAAAAGGCGACCGAAACACAAAATGGTTGCTATGGAGATAAAATCAACAGAAAAGCCGCCATTTTGAAAAAAGTGTTTTTTTTTACTAACTTATGACATATAGCTCTCACCAATTGAGCAATGTGTTTTTCTGAGTCAGCAGATGATATTGATCGCTATGCTAGCACTTTTAGCTATGTTAGCATACCTAACATAGCATAATTAGCATCTTAAACAATGTGTTTTTCTTTTTTTTTTTTTTTTTTAACTTGTCCTGTCCAACAGCTGGGCAAACAGATGAGAGCTGAAGGCCTCTTGTGTTGGACAGATTTTACTTTAACAACAGGGGTTATTAATCTTCTGACAAACCAGAGGAATGTCTGAATAAACCCCTTTTGTAATTGAGGCCAAACTTTATTAGATTCCATCATGTTTGAAAATCTTTGGTGCTGGACCGGACGGAAAAGGAAAGGAGGGAAGAAGAGAGAGGGATGTTAGAGAGGAGGGGGGATAGGAGGGTGATAATAGGAGGGGGGGGGGGTAGAACCATGAAGCAGCCTAAAGCAACAACTTTACTGGATGTTTATCATTACAGTAAGACTCAAGTGTAATACAAATCTCAAAGGGCGGGGCCTGTCCACACACACATTCAGATGTTATAAACACACCTGTTGACTGCAAAGATGTCCACATGTCAACATGTACACAAAACATGCACACAATACAGATATTGTTCACACACTCATACACATGCCCTTAAACCAACTAGTGAAAAATATTTCATTCGTTCCATCATGCAAACTATTAGTGCAAAGGTGAGCTAACACCTGTGCTCAGGTGAGTGTTTATGTTCTTCTAAATGGATAGTGGAATGTAAAAAGAAGGAGGGAGAGCGCCCATCCATCCCCACACCCAGACCCCCACCGCAGCAGCAGCGGCAGCCAGAACCCCCAACGCCACTCGGCAGCAGGCAGAGAACAACCACCCCCCGGGCGACCACATCTGCCAGAGCAAGGAGGCATGGGGGGAAGAGAGCGTCGCCCCAGCCCAACCAGAGATGCAGCCCCCCCGCCGCGCCGGAGGGCCCAATGCAGGGCCCCACCCGGGAAGAGTGCCCACAGCTCCAGACGAGCACCTCATCACCACCCAGGAGTTCTGGGCATCCCCCCGCCTCAACCCCAGGTACGAGCCAGGACCCCCCAAGGGAGACCCGCTCTGCGCTCCAGGCAGCCACCCACCCGGCCTACGGTTGGTCCAGGAAGGAGCAAGGCAGGGGACAGCCGGCCCCGCCCAGGAGGGGGGCACCCTGGAGAAGAGGGGGGCCCGCAAGGGGTGTTGCAAACGTGGCCCGACCAGGCTCGGCCTCAGTAGGAATATGGGCGGGGCCCAGGGGCAAAAACCCGAACCCACCCCACAGGGAGACGGACACCCCCAGCTCAGGTGTAATGTGAACCCCCTCCCTGCGCGGAGAGAGCCCCGCCGGGCCCAGGAAACCGGCACCCAGAGTACACGGCCACCGCTGCCAAGGACCCAGTACCCCCCACCAGGGATGGGGTAGGGGACAGATGGACCTAGGACCCACCTTCCTTGCAAAATGTGTGTGCATGTGTTTGTGAGGGTGTATGTGTGCAAGTGTGTGTGTTTGTGTTTGAATGTATATTATGAGGAGTAAGATGTGTGTGTACTAGGGGGGTGCAGTTAAAATTGGTGGGTAGGGCACAGAGAGGACATTCCCTGATTACTCACAGTAATGTCCCCTCACCCTCCCCACCAAGGGTCCCTAAATGTCTAAGGTGCGGTTAAAATTGGTGGGTAGGGTGCTAAGAGGACATCTGCTGCTTGCTGGCAGTGATGTCCAAGCACCCCCCAACCAAGGGCCCTACATGTCTAAGGTGCAAATAAAACCAAGAGAGGGGGGCCCATTCCATACGGTAACCAAGGGAGGGGGACCACTGCCAAGTAGCCCCCCCACCAAAAGCGCATTGCAGGCTAAACCTCCCACCCCCTCACCCTAATATGAGATTATATGAGGAAGGGGGTAAATTGGGGACAGCTGGTAGACTGTCTCCCGGTGGTCAAACAGCCGTCCCCCCAGTATAGGGCCCAGGTCCCCATGCCTCGGGGCCCCATCCCCCGAGGCACCGACGCCCCAGGCCCAGCACGACCCACCCCACACAGAGAGAGGGGAGCCAGAAAGCGCCGCCCCCCCCCCCCGGAGCAAGCCCAGGCCCCCACCCCCAGGCGCAGGCCCCGAGAGAGCTCTGGTCAGGCCTCGACGGGACCAAGGCAGCAAACCAGCCGGGGCAACCGCCGATTGGCACCAGCGGAGACCCCGACCCATCAAACCGCCAAGGTCCCGAACCCATGGTGCCCCCCCCCCCAGGAAGCCCCCCCACAAGGCAGGGCCGACAGGCCCCCCCACACCCCCCAAGACCCCGCAGCCGCAGCGGGTGACGCCCAGAGCGACCGGGGGCCCCAAGAGGGTTGCCCGGCCCCGTCCCAGAGCCAGGGAAGGGTTGATCCCAGCCCCAGGTGTAGATGGGCAGCCCATCCAGCGCTGCTAGACCTGCCTCCCCCGAGCAGGACCCCCCGCCAACCCCCCCCAGCACGGGCAAAGAGACCACCCCCCCAAGCCAAGCCGGACCACCACTCAACCCCCCCAACCACGCACCCTCCACCCGCCAAGCCCAGAAGACAACGCAGCGCCCCCGCCCGCCCCGCCCAGGCACCGGACCCGATCCCCCAACGAATGGGATCCCCACCAGCCCCCACCGGGCAGCGGAGGCCCCGACCCCCACCCCGCACCACGGCAGAAAGGCAAGGAGCAGCGACGCCCAGGCCCCCCATCCCCTAAGTCATGGAGTTAGCTATGGGAGACCAGAGAGACTGAATTCTTTCCAAGTTACTTGAACTTTGGGCTGACATTCTTTCCAAGCTGATAAGATCAAAAAGCAGATTTCTGTGTTGACTTATATTTATATTTTTCTTGTTTTTCCAATTTATTAAGATGTTTCTTTTAGCAATACAAAGAGTCATGAAAATGATATTTAATAATTCTCCTTCTACCTCGATGGCACTCATGTCACCAAGCACGCAAAGTGAAGGTGAAGCCGTGATTGAAACCTTAAAACAGGCTGATAGATCGGCACATACCTGCTGCCAGAGAGCCTGGACAGGTGTGCAGAGCCACAGTGCATGCATGTAACTATCAGGTTGTTACGGGGGGAATGGGAAGTACCCAGGCGCAGAGAAGGAGAGGAGGCAGGAGGTTGCAGGAGAACGGGGTTTTAATAACAAAACTAAAGACAAAACCAAAACCACTGCATACGGCAGGCTAGAATCTCGAAACACTAAAAATGCACTAAGCTCGAAAAACCGGGGAAGAATACAATATGGACCAGCACAGGAGGAAGGGAAAGACAGGACTTAAATACATACAAGACAACAAGACACAGGTGGAAACACTCAGGACTGATGGGGCAAGGTAAAACTCGAAACAACAACGGAACAGGAAATACTACAAAATAAAACAGGAAGTAAACTGAAAACATCACAGAACAAAAAGGAAACAAACCACAAGGGCAAAGAAAAAAAAACCCTAACACAGGTAGATTACTATCACAGTGCTCACAAATGTCTGAGTTACTGAGACCCATCTTGAACATCCTCTGTCCAGTGTAGTAAATCCTGTGAAGAGTTTTGAAATGGATTAGCTGCAAATTTGGACTTTTTGTCAGTTTAAAGGTGTTTAGACAAAGTTCTGACCAATAGTTTTCATCTGTGCTGATGCTCAAATCTGCGTCCCATTTTGTTATTGGAAGTGAGATATTATTATCTAATTTACATAAAAGTTTGTATATTTTGGAGAGAATTTTGTTCATTGAAAAATTAATCAGAGCGGTAACTACCTCTGGTAGCTTTAAATCGTTGTCTCTGTATTTAAACTTTTTAGTAATAATAGACTTAAGTTGCTGATATTCCAAGAAGTTATTTATTCCATGTTTGTCTTGTAGTTCCTGGGGAGTTATGAATCTTCTGTCAATAATTAAGTGCTCTAGTAACGTCACACCCCCTGCCTGCCAAGCTGGGAAGTGTATCATCTTTTTGTTTATGAGGATGTCTGGGTTGTTCCAGATGGGTGTCATTCTGCACGGTTGGATTGACGAGTTAGATATTTTTAGAAATTCCCACCAGGCTGTTAAAGTGGCCTTTATATTAATACTTTTGAAACAATCCTGTTTTTTAACTGTTTGGCTAATAAACGATAGATCTGACAGGTTGATCTTTCCACATAACGCCTGTTCCAAGTCTAACCATGAGTTGGTTTCTGGGTTATTTTTTAACCATTTTAAGATGTATTGTAATCTATTTGCAAGAAAGTATTTGTGGAAGTTAGGTAATTCTAAGCCTCCACATCTTATTGCAGATTTTAAAGTTTTTTAGACTAATTCTTGCAGGTTTATTGTTCCATAGAAAGCTTGATATGGATGAGTCTAATGTTTTGAACCATTTTAGTGGCGGTTGTGTGGGGATCATTGAGAAGAGATAATTGACTTTGGGTAAGATTTTCATTTTAACCGTGGCTACCTTGCCCATGAGGGACAGAGGCAGGTTGGTCCATCGGGTTATATCGTCCTGTGTGCTTTTCAGTAATGGAGTGTGGTTTAGCTGCACCAGTTCTGATAATTTGGGGGGAAAATAAATACCTAGATATTTGATATTGCCTGGTTTAACTGGTATTGTGATTCTTTGCTCCGCATTACTGTTCAATGGTAATAAAACAGATTTATTCCAATTAATGGAGTAGTCTGATATGGAGGAGAATTCATTAATGGTTGTTGCCGTTTCATTTACAGAGTGGGAATTATTTAAGAACAGTAATATGTCATCTGCATAGAGACTAATTTTATGATGGCTGTGTTTGGTTTTAATTCCTTTAATGCTCTTATACTGTCTTATTGCTGCAGCTAGAGGCTCGATAAATATAGCAAAGAGAGAGGGGGAGAGTGGGCAACCCTGTCTGGTTCCTCTTCCGAGAAAAAATCTGTTGGAAGTCCGTTTATTAGTTCTGACAGATGCATTGGGGTTGTGATATAATATTTTGATCCAATTGATGAATGATTCTCCAAAACCAAATCTATGGAGGGCAGAAATGAGGAACTTCCAATTTACTCTGTCGAAAGCTTTTTCAGCATCCAGCGACAGTATGGCCATTTCCTGGTTTTTAATGGTGGCAAAGTCAATTTCATTAATGAGTCTGCGGACATTGTCATCAGAGTGTCTGCCTTTGATGAATCCCGTCTGATTGAGGTGAATTATGTGAGGAGTGATTTTTTCTATTCTCTGTGCTAGTGCTTTGCAGATAATTTTAACATCTGCATTGATTAAAGAAATGGGGCGATAGCTTGAAGGGCTAGTGGGGTCTTTTTCTGGTTTAAGGAGGAGAATTATGTTGGCGGAGTTCCTGTTAGGTGGCATTGATTTGCTTTCCTTGATAAATGTTACCATTTCAAAAAACGTTGGTGCCAGCTGTTCCCAGAATTCTTTGTGAAACTCACTAGGAAAGCCGTCAACCCTGGTGCTTTACCATTAGGCATAAGTAGTAGGGCTTCATGAAGCTCAGACAACGAAAGCTGTGAGTCTAAGTTTAACATCTGATCTTCAGTTAATCTGGGTAGGTTTATATTATCTAGAAATGAGTTGATGCTTTGTTCTGATGGGTTAATCTGTGATGTGTATAAGTTTTTATAAAAGTCTTTAAACGCGAAATTGTAAACCGCACAGGAGATGCTTCAGTGAATTAGATAAATGGGTCTCCTGCAGTAGAGCTATATCAGCTTTAAGATCATTCAGGTGATTTAACACTTTCATTCTCTTTGGCCCAGAGCCAAGTCCACGCACATTCCAGCTAACAATGTTAAGACTGTTCATAACTGCTCTGACTAGAAAGGTGTAAAGCTAAGTAATGCGTGTGTGCCCGTCCGTGTGCGCGTGCCCGCATTGCAAACCCGCTGCACAGAGAAGCGCTGTGCATGCGTGCGCGTGAACGTTTTCTGGCCATGTGAGCTGCGTGTTGCGTGCGTCCTATGAGAGCCTGTGTGAGGTGATTGCAGTTTGTCGGCGTGTGTGCGGGATCTATTGTGCACGTCCATGTGTGCGCGCACCCGTTCAAATAAATACTTACCAAGGATGCGTTGTTTTTCGGTGATTTACATATGAGGAAGGGGGAGAGGGGGGGGACCAAGGAAACAAGATAGAAAACAAGATAGAAAACAGAAACATGAGTGGGACTGAGGTGAAGAAAAAAGACTTTTCCTGAGATGGAGGTGTGGATTATTGATGATGTGATGGGATTAGTGGGTTTCTTCTGAGCAGCGCGGATGTTCTCAGCGTGGATCTGAAAGTCTTCAGCACAGCCATGGTGTGATCTCTGGGTTCCGGAACAGCCGCCCATTGACCTATAGCTTATCAACGGCCACAACCGCTCGAGAACCGGCAGTCAGATGCTTCCTCCTCAGCGGGAACAGGATCTTCCTTCTACGGAGGATTTCTGCCGGGAACTGGTCATTCACGCTGTAATGCGTGCCTTTCAGCTCTCGTCCGCGGCCCTTCACCAGCTCCTTTTGTGTAAAATGTTCAAACTTAGCGACAATGGGACGCGGGCGCTGGTTGTCGGACCTTCTTCCTCCGAGGCGGTGAACCCTGTGGAAAGAGATCTTCTGCACCTCCTCCTAGGGGAGCTTCAGGTGGACTTCAAGGAAGGACTTCCCCGTGGCTTCCAGGACCTCACCTGCCTCCTCTGGAATCCCGGAGAACACTAGATTGTCCCTCATGCTCCTCGACTGAAGATCTAGGAGGGTTTCCTTGATGGATCTGTTCTCCTCGGAGAGACGGGCGGTGTCATTGTCCAGGATCTTCACGGTCTCTCTGAGGGCCTGGTTCTCCGCTGCTAGCTTCCGCACCTGCTGCTGGCTGAACTCCGGAGACCCGCAGGCCTTGAAATTCTTTGTGGAGGATCTCCAGCAGATTAAGGTGGCAATCAAGGCTGGAGAGCTTTTTATCAATGGAATCAAGGATTTCGCTCACGCCGCTGCCTGGAGAGGAGGCAGCCCCGGGAGAGTCTTCAGGCCGTGTTCGCTTGGAGGAGGGGGTGTTGATGTTGGGTTTCCCCATGACGCAGGTATTATAACACTCGTCAATGAATTTCTCCAGGTCCTCCAGGCTGACAAAGGCTTACTAATCTTATCAAGTTATGTTGGTTGCTTGGATTAAGTTAATATCGCGGAATATTGAAACAAGATCGGAAATGTTTGTACCACTGCTTACGTGCCGCCAAGTTGACTCACCACACTCGTCTCGTTGGGTCTCGCGATACTACGGCATCAGTGTGTTTTTCTGAGTCAGTTTATGATGCTGATCATTATGCTAGCACTTTTAGCCACATTAGCGTAGGTAGCATAGTTAGCATTATTAGCATTTTAGGTAATGTGTTTTTCTGAGTCAGTTGATAATGGTGATCGCAATGCTATCACTTTTAGCCATATTAGCATAGCTACCATAGTTAGCATAGTTAGCATTTAAGGTAATGCGTTTTGCTGAGTCAGTTGATGATGCTGATCGCTATGCTAGCACTTTTAGCCACATTAGCATAGTTAGCATAATTAGCATTTTAGGTAATGTGTTTTTCTGAATCAGTTAATGATGCTGATCGCTATGCTAGCACTTTTAGCCAAATTAGCATAGCTAGCATGATTAGCATAGTAAGCATTATTAGCTTATGCAGCTTTTCTTATCCCTCATCAAAGGTGGGCAGTGAGGGCGGTGAGGGCGGCAGTGGTGTGTAGAGTTGGGCATGGAAGGTGGGTTGCGTCTGCGGGCCATACAACGCCGCTTGAGGCATAAATTATTATTATTATTTCTTTTATTATTAGTTATTAGTAGTAGTAGTAGTATTTATTTTTTATTATTATTTATGTTTTTATTTTTAATCTATTTTGGGTTCTCCCATTATTTTTTTGGGGGGGGGCGCCCTGGGAGGGGGGTGTGTGCTAGTCCTTAGGGAAGTCAGGGCATGAATGGTGGGGCTGGACCACCTGCCCCTCTGTTTTGGCATTGGGTCCCTTCTTTGCTGACTGTCTCTCAGCGCTGGCAAGGCTCTGGCCTCTATCTGCAGCTGGCTTGCCGCCTCCTGACTGCCTGGGGGGGCAACCGCCGCGGCCGGCTGGGGGGGCGGTCGCTCGGGGGAGCCTTCTTCCCCCGGTTTTGCCCATCCGCCTGCTGCTCCCCGCTCCCACCCAAATAAATGTTGCACAGGCACATAGGGCTCCGGGAACTGGATTGGTGGGATATGCTGGGGGGGCTTACTGGGGGGGTAACTTTCTGGGGCTCACTGGGGGGGTAACTCTCTGGGGTCGCATCGGCGCCCGCCCTACATCCCACTTTTACTCACATATTAGACACCCTGATTCATCTAGGACCTTGTAGGGAGGATCTGGTGGATGGGGGCACGGTGAAAAATCCGTGCTCATATTTCACTGGTCCCCCCCACAATTTTAACTTCCCCTTTAGACACACACACTGCATGTTAGCAGCACAAACAGAGCAAATACACACCACCATACATTGGTGGGGTCGGAGAGGGGCAGCCAGTCTTCTCCCGCCTGGTCCTCTCAGGGCGGCTTGTGGGTATCGTGTTGGCTGCGGTGGTTGTCAGGCGTGCAGTGCTGGGGGGTCGGTCGGCTGGAGGGGGTTACTGCGTGGCGACGGGGGGCAACCAAAAGATTATGAGTATGTGTGCGAGAGTGCATGGGTGGGACACACCTGGGGGCTGGCTCGCTGGGATCCTCTGGGGCTCTCCCTCCCCATCATAGAGTGGGGAGGGCATTGGGGGGGTACGGGAGGAGGGGTCAGATAATATGGCGGGTGAGGAAGGTTGCAGATTTTAGGTTTTTGGGGGGGGGCTGTGGATGCGCGGTGATCTCTGGGTTGCTCGGGTCGGGTGCCGGGGCTGGCTTGCGGAGACAGGGCTAAGGTTGGGTGGTTGGGGGCTCATGGGTTCCCGGGGCCCTGGCCTCGACCTAGGCCCTTGGATGTAATATTTATCTTTCCAGCAGATCTGGTATATTTGTTACAGCTTCAAATAATAACTTACTCCAATCATTGCTTGCATCCCCACTTTCTCACCTCTGTCATAGTTAGTTAGGCTAGACAGACCCAGATGCTGAAACCCGGAAGGAGGACAGGGGGTGAGTTGTGATAAGTAAGAGTTTTTATTTTACTCCGCTGATGAGGATGTTCCGGTGCGGCAGGGGGGCAGCGTGGCTGGAGAGGGTCCGTGGGTCTGGGGCGAGACTTGAGGATCGATGATGGTTTGAGACGTGGCTTGGAGGTCCGACTATGGCTCGTGAGGCGAGGTTCCACCGTAAGGTAAGTGTGTCCAGATGGGCTCCTGCTCGGCGTGTCCAGCTTGGACATCCACTCGTGGGCATAAGGTTCCTGGAACAGGACAAAGAGTTCGTCGGGTGAAGGCGAGAAGTATAAAACATGAAACTATGGCCGCATTTGAACTGCATGGTTCTAGTGACCCAATTCCAATTTTTTCTTCTCATGTGGCACAGGTCAGATATGACCGGTGAACCTGTAAGCAGGACAAAAGCGCATGGATTCCGATTTTCTCAGAACAGATACAGGCCTCATTCATATCTGGAAATAAATCGGATACGAATCAGATCCGTGCATTAGCATGTGCCATGTAAGCAGAAAAATTGGATATTCCCCAGTAAATGCGAGTCGTACGTCAGTGACGTCAACGCAGGACACCACCAACTGAGATCACATGACTTATTAAAGTGCTTTTGTGCTGATTTTGCTGTTCGAGGACACACCGGGACGAATATCGGCGCACGTTATTCGCCTGCGTTTTTCAACACGTTTTTTGTGTTCACACCCCAGTGATTTTCACTGACGATGAGCCGACTGAACATGTAATTTCATTCCTTGACATTAGATGGCGCTTAATGTAAAACAGAAATACCCCCTGTACACAAGGTGGCGCTGCGCAACTTTACGCTTCTTAAACTCGTTTTTCACTCAGAAGAAGAGAGCCAGTATTTACGCACTCGTCAGAATAATACAAAGAAAACATGAATATTTCAAGCACCAGTAGCTCCAGCTCCAGTTCCAATGATGAAGAAATTATTGTTCTGTTGAATGAAGAAAGACGCCGGAAAAGACGCCGATTTTGGGTCCATCCCATAGTTACGAGAAGAGAAGAACATGGGGAGTTTTATCGACTGGTACAAGAGCTGAAAATGTATCATGAGCGATTTCTGGGATATTTAGAAGGCATCTTCTTCGTCTTCTTCGCGGCAGTGTAGACGCTACTTGGAGTATATCTTCTCCGTTACGTATGTGTGCTCAGCAAAACAGTTTTGTGTTTGAGCGCCCCCAAGTTGTGTTTTACTTTAACTTCAGAAGCTCCAGACACGTGTGCAAAAGCGCCATTCTCATTGGTCGTATAGTTTTTGACGCGGCGCGTCAAACCAAAAAAACGAACCCGAGGCATTTTTTAAAAAGTGACGCTTTTACGCATGGCGTTTTTTGCGTCGGTGTGCACACTCACATTGGTGCCCTTTGTTTAGTCACGAGGCGTTAAACGTCAGCGAATATCGCGCGCGAAATTCGTCCCCGTGTGTACGGACCTTCAGGCTTCACACCGTAGTCGAAAACCGCTGTTATTTCCGGTCCGGTTCCGGTCGGGACGCATTCCATAACTAATGAAGCGGGACACCGTTCCTCTGGAACAGGCTAGAAGCCGTTTATTTCTTTGTTTGGATCAAACTGTTAGTGCAGCACAACGTCTGCAAACACTTCCTCATTCAAAACTCAGAAAGCGCACATAAGCCGGCCGAGCAGCCCTCCTTTTTCTTCTCCCAGGCGTCCCCTCTTGTGCGCCTACTGGCGCATCCTGGAGCACCCAAGGCAACGCCTCCCTCCATGGTTGCGTTGCCTCCATGACAACCGCAGTCAAACAAACAAACACAACAAAAAGGGGAGGGTTTCGCCATGCTAAACGTTTGCCATTTGGACCAACACACATCTTCTAATGTCCTTTTATCACTGTTATGATTAGTATTAAGGGCCTGCTCGCTCATAATTTTTCAAATCTGTGCGGTCAGTGCTCAGGTCCGCAGAAGGCAGAAATGCTGCTACGTTACGTAGTCCTCAGAACGTCTACGTATGATAGTTTCGGCATTGTATGGTGTAAATGCAAAAATCGGATACGGGTCACTTTTAAAAGATGTAAGCGGGTCGTCAAAAAAATTGGATTTAGTCAGAAAATCAGATTTGGGCATCAAGACCTGCAGTGGAAATGCGGCCCAAATGACATGACATCTTCAGTTGAGGAGGTAATTGTAAACTGGATTGATTTAATAATGTGAAAAAATGTATTATTTTCTCAGTAAAAAATATATTTTACATTGTCTAAAAGACTTTCAAAAGTTGTATGAACTGTAGAAGTGGCTTCTCCAAGATTTACCAGATTTTCTGCAATTGTATCACTAATGTCTGAGTTGAAAATGAGACTTAAATTCTTAATCTGTCTTGCCTGGAGAAATAAAGGTTAAATAAATGTCTTCCTGTTAGTCCAAGAACAGTTATCTCATGTTCCAAAAATCCATTTAGAGGTTTGCAAATGGATGATAATCAGTTTACCAACATCAATAATCAGATTTTCTGCAGATTAATCTTTTTTATCACATAGAATCACATAAGTATTTATATTGGTTTTATACAAAGGTAACAATAATAAAGTAAGAGCTATTAACAATGTATTAACAAGTCAAACTGCACTGTAAAAAAAAGTCTGTAAAATATACAGTTCAATATTGTAAAATACCAAGATAATTTAACTGTAATTGAGAAAAAGAACAGAAAGGTGTATTTTTTTTTTTTTTTTTACATATGTAGCATTTAAAATAACAAAATATCCTAAAACATGTTAAATATGCAGATGCTTCCTTGTAAAATAAACGGGTCACAATAAACTAAACAGTTAATTTGTCATTTAGAGAACAAAATAATTTCATGCCACCAACAGCATAAATATGTGAAAAATACGTTTGTCCTTTGTTAAGAAAAGACATTACTGTGTCTAAATGTTTTTAAGTGCTAATAAAGTTTTTATTTTCTGGAGACCACACTTTAATAAGTACAGTATATTAGTGGTTTCTACCATGGTAGTGTTTTTTTTGTTGTTTGTTCCGGGGAATTTGGTAAACATGGCCAACAAGTTTGCTTGAAGGCCCATCGAGCGTTCCCGTCACAGTCACATTCTCTCATGCACACACACATTTACACACTGATGGCGGCTCCACTGCCGTGTAAGGCGCTTACCTCTAACCACCAGGAGCAAAGGGAGGTTCAGTGTCTTGAACCTCACTTTTGGCCAAGGCGGGAGCTGAAGCTGCAAACTTCTGATTAGAGGTCAACCACTCTACCACAGCACCAGAGAGTGAAGACAAAAAAAAAAATAGCAGAAAACCTCACACTGGAAGGAGGTGAAACAGCTGAGCTCCAAACGGACAAACTCGAGGACCTACTGCACGACTAAAACCAGAACTCTAAACTCAACAATGTTTACGTCATCGGGCTGCAGATCAAACCCCCAGGATGCACACGTGGTGACCCGGAATGAAGATGAAGAGGAAGAGTGGAGAGGAGCTCAAAGGAGCAGCAGGTGGAGGCTTTTGTCAAATCTAAGGGATTTCACTGGATGTAAAGAACTTTGAGACCTGCAACGGAGCCTATCCCCGCCACTTGGGCGAAGGGGACACTCTGGACAGGTCGCCAGTCTGTCACAGGGTAGAATGTCAACAATCACACACCCATTCACTCTCACATCTATGGACAATTTAGAATTGCCAATTAACCTATGAAGCATGTTTTTGGATGGTGGGAGGAAGCCGGAGACCCCGGAGAAAACCCACACATACACGGGGAGAACATGCAAACTCCACACAGAAAGGTCCCCCATTGATGTTGTGTTTTTCACGTCCCCCAGCCGGGTCTTGAACCGGGGGGCCTTCTTGCTGTGAGGCAAGAGCGCTAACCACTGCACCACCGTGCAGCCCCAGAAGAAAATTCAGAAACTGTGAAATGTTCCTTAAAACTAAACAGACCACCAGAGCTGACCAAGGTCAGGTCAAGGTCATCGTCAGAAATGACGACAAGCAATAAACATAGAGCAATAAATGAATGTATCTGTAGAACGCATGCTATGAGTTTATATCCAAATTATATACAAATTGACAATAGATCAAAATCTAGTTTGAGTGGGACTTTAAAGAAAACTCAACATTGCAAATGGAAGTTTTAGGCTTAAAGAAGGCTGAGCATCCGATCAATTCTGAGACAGAAGTTTTGATTCATACTTTACTCATTTTTTGAACTATTACCATTTTAAAGCTCCTGAAAGAGCAGCCTCAGCTCTTTATTCCATGTCACAAATGAACACAAACTGCCACACAGCAGTAAAATGATCACACACTTTCTGAAAATGCTGAACTTCAGAAAAAAAGAGCATTAGCTCCACCTATTGTGCATTTGAAAAAATGTCTAAAAATAATCCATATATATAAATGAAGTAATCTTTTCTTTAAATTACTGATTCCAAACGTTCGACAGTTAGGCGATTGCTCCTCTTAACTCAGAAATACACAACAAACAGGAACGCAAAAATGACAAAACATCTACTTCAAGGGTTTAAATCTGAATGTAATTATATTCTGCATGGGTTTACGTCAGTAGAAAAATGCTTTACATAAACACTGTTCCCTAAACAAAATGTCAAAATGTATATATTTTAAATCTAGAATAAATAAATTAATATATGATAGATTAATTTATGTAGAAATTAATTAATATATGTTTCATTTATAATTATATTGTGCAAAAAATAAATGTATTTTTAAAGAAAGGTATTTAAATTAATTTTTGGGGGAAAATATTGGAATTACTTATTATGGTTGAGGCAACAAAATCTAGAGCAATGTCTCAAATACCACTAACAGTTTAAAAAATACTAAAATACAAACTATTATTGTAAATAAAACCATGAAAGGAAACGATTGCAATATTCTGAGTAGGACAAACTAAAAGTACACACAGGAAGAATTAAATGCACCTCCAGTTACACAGGGAGCGCTGAAACTTTTCAGTAACACAGACAGAGGAGAAAAGCCCCGGAGGAGTCATGGAACGAGGAGGAATCCAAGGGGAGGCAAACTAATCCAACATCTGTAATCCAGAGGCAGAAAAAGCAGATTAGAACCCTCAGACTTGATCTTAATCCGGGACAGAGAGAGAGAAAAAAAAAAAAAGCAGATGAGCAAAAACTGAAACATAAGCTAAGACAAAACGAACTGGCAGAGTGAGAAACTGAAGGCGACACTCTTCAGCTTTTCTCCTTCAGGGGTCGCCACAGTAAATCAGCTTTCTGTGATTCACACATTTAGGCTTGGCAGAGATTTTACATCGGATGTCCTTTTTGACATAAAACTTGGTGTTAATCCAGGCTTGGAAGCGGTACAATGAGACCCTGGCTTGGGTCCCCTTTTTTTTAGGCAGGAGTGTTGCTCATTGCACCTCACTGGGCATTGAACCCTGATTTCCCATGTGCCAGTCCTGCCTGTAACCAACCTAGCTGCTAAAGAGCATGAGGAAGTTCCAGTCCTGAATGCTGCAGCTCACAGGTGGGATGAACGGCAATAATCAGACGAACCAGGTGAGGGTGGAGGAATCAGAGCATGGAAAGCAAAGAAGGACAATCTTTAAGTTTTTGAAGTATTTTGGTAGAAACAAACTATAAATCAAATCAAATAGACAAAAATAAATAAATGAATAAATAAATGTGTTGCTCAACTGAAATAAAACCCTTTTAGATTATTTCATGAGTCAAAACTATATTTTTAATCCTTCGTAATAATACAAAGAGGAGCTGTTAAACTATTTGACAGGACTATTCAGTCTCTTTCTTGTTTATTTCCTAACCTCCATGTTTCGGTTCACAGCCGTGTCTGTTTTATGCAGAATCTAAATGAGTGATAAATATGTTTCTGCTGAAACATGAAGTGAAACAGGTAGGAAACTGCTTCTGTAGTGTGAAGTCCGGCCTTAAATTCTGTATTTTGATTGAAATGAAAGCATTAAACATGACATGAGTCCTCCGTCAGCATTTCCTGTCTTCTTCCCGCTGCCTCTTGCAGACTTTAGGTGTTCCTCTGACAGAGACAACGCCTGCTCTCTGCAGGGTTCAAGTCTCTGCACGCCGACTTTCAGGAGAAGCAGTTGGGTTTTGAACAAACACGAAGGGAGCAGTTCCAGTCGGGCCACAGAGCACCTTTTTTGGTGTGTGTGCGGCTGCAGGTTGTAGCTGTGGAGGAGCGGCTGACACGCCCCCTGACAGGTCTGAACCAGCCTGAGAATGTGGACAATGTCAGCTGTGGCCTGACTGCCTTCGATAATCCGGCGGGTAGCAAACGTGGTTGGAGGGAAGCTGCTCTGCTGCAGGAGCTTCTCATTTGAAAAGTTTGGCTTTAAAAAGTACAGTTTTCAAACCAACAACACTTCTCATGTTCTAACCTCCTCCTTTTTCAGCTCTGAAGGGACTTTTGCTTCTAAATCTGTGCTTTCAACATAGTAAAAGCCAGACTTTAGAGTAAAAGTAATAACACCATAACTCTTTGGGATAAAATGCAATTTTTTTTTATTTTGATAGAATCAAGTCACATTAAGTCAACCTCTGAAGAAAATGTTTCGTATAGCCTTATGGGGATCATAAGAGTGGATATCAATTGGTTTCCAGTAGAAAAATGTTTTAGGTTACTAAAGTCTGCTAATTTTGTGCTTGCTTTGTAACTTCATGCCATGATGTAACAGAAGTGGAGCGCCTCTGTAGCATGTCCATATAAGGACAACATGCGTCTGAAAACACCTTTCCAGGTAAAACCTCCGGGCGTTCAGGCCTGCTCGCAGGTTTCTCTGGTGCAGATTGAGTTCTGGTTTAACACTGATTACAGCATCCGCTGTCATGGACAGTGGTCTGCTGGACGCAACACAAGGAGCTGGTTGGTAGAAAGAACACTTTGAAAGGAAATGAAACATGACTTCACAAAAACAAACCCTTACATTAACGGGACCTGGCAGAAAGGTTGAGACACAAAGAGGAAAACTGGGTTCAGCATAAACACAGCAGAAAACCAGACCTCAATGGGCCATAGAGCAAAAACCCAGATAAAGTGAACTAAAAAGGCGACAGGTCTCTAACGAGATTGTCCTCAGTCTAAGCTCCTCCTCTCAGACATTAAAGGAGTTTTCTGGTTTTTATTTTAAACAATTTCCATATGACACACAAGAGCATGAAGGCAGTGCTTTGAATTATGAACAATTAGGAGTGAAAAGCTGAAGTTGAACCGCTGCTAAACTTCCTCCTCTTATTTGTTGGAAATCACTTATTTCCATAAAAGGATAGACGGGGAGGGGGCGGGGCCTCCCCTGCAGAGGACTGACCCAGAACAAAGCCAAAAAAAATTCAAGCTCTGTTTCAGTTCCCCAACTTGTGATGTTAGGGAAGTGAAAGTAAGATTTGTCCTACGAGGAGGATTTTAGTTAAAGCATAGCTGTGTTTGTGCTGAAACTGAACAGACGAGTCTGAGCGCGCTCAGGGTGTCGACCCAAAAACAGGAACAACTCCAATCCTACGAAGCTACAGTGTTCAGTTTGCTCTGAACAAACACGCCATGAGTCAGATGTTACCGTTTCAAAAACTCAAAGTTTTGTCTAAACATCTTTAGTTAGCAAAAAAAAAAAAAGTCAAGAAAAATGTCACTAAAATTCTCACAACTTTGTGTCCAGACAGCAGAAGAAACTCAGAAAAACAAGTCTGATCAATTGTTTTAGACTAAATATGTTTTGACAGAAACTAGTTTTCCAGGTTGGGAGCAGAGGGTGTGATACCTTCATGGAACAAATCAAACCTGGTTTTTCTTAGTTTACATAAGGAGTTCAAGATCTGATCGCTTTATAAAACTGCCTGAGCTTTGTCGTGTTCTCAGCAAACACATCAAAGGAGGAAGGCTTTGAAAAGCTGCAGTAGAGTTCAGACGAGCTCAGCCGCAGCCAGGAAGAGGAGAATCAGTTCCGCCTCTGAGGTGGCTCTCAAACCCTGACTGCTCGCTCTGAACCGCAGACTGTTTCCTTTAAGCCCTATATAAGTATACGCCATTTAATGGTCCAATTCTTTTGCAGCTTTGACAGCTCCCATAAACTCTGAAAGGGGGTCTCAGTTCCCATTCAGGACAATTCAGGTGTAGTTCAGTGTGACTGCAGGTGAACATATCAGACCACAGAAGGGAGGAAATGAGGAAAAAGCCATGAGTAACAAGTGCAAAAATCCAAATATGAGCCATGAGAAAGAATCCGCCAGATAAACGTGGCGTGAAGAAGAGATGATACTTTTTATAAAGTGTTAGCCAGAGAACTAACACTGTTTACCAGGCTTCTTTGGGGTCAAACTCTTAACTGTTTACAGTTGAGCTCATAAGTTTACACACCCTGGAGAAAAATCATGATTTCTAGGGTATTTTTCAAAGAATATAAAACATAACCCTGAACTTTTTTTCACATAGTTCACTCATAGTTCTTCCCAAATAACTCAGTTCAAAAGTTGACATACCTCAGTTCTTAATCATATTGTCTCCTTTTGCATCAATAACAGCTTGAAGTGTCTTGTGGTCGTTGTGGATGAGGTTCTTTATGTTCTCTAATGGTAAAGGAGCCCATTCTTCTTGGCTGAAAACCTCCAGTTCCTTTAAATTCTTGGAACGGCCCGTTTGAGATCTCCTCAGAGCGGCTCAATAATATTAAAGTCAGGAGACAGAGAGCTGAAGAGTGCAGGTTTCCTCCACTATCTTCTGATAACATGCTGCATTCATCTCACCATTAATTCTGATCAAGTTTCCTGATACTCTATGGCTTATACATCCCCAAACCATCAGCCCTCCGCCTCCGTGTTTCACAGTGGGAACAATGTTCCTTTCATCATAGGCCTTGTTGGCTCATCTACAAATGTAACGTTTATGGTTGTGGCCAAATAGTTCCATCTTGGTCTCATCACTCCGAATGACTTTGGTCCAGAGGTTTGGAGTCTTTGTGCTATTTGGCATATAGTAACCTAGCTATTTTGTAGCATTTCCACACAAAATGAGCTTCCTCCGTAGGGGGGCTGGGCGCTCCCTTAGAGATAGGGTGAGAAGCTCGGTTTGTCCGCGGAGAGCCCGTAGTAGAACCGCTTCTCTTCCACATTGAGATCTATCTATCTATCTATCTATCTATCTATCTATCTATCTATCTATCTATCTATCTATCTATCTATCTATCTATCTATCTATCTATCTATCTATCTATCTATCTATCTATCTATCTATCTATCTATCTATCTATCTATCCTTCCATCACTTGTGAGAGTTATACCCACTGTGTGAATGTAATCATGTTTGGTTGATGTTACTGCAGGTCCCAGCTCTCTTCTCGCCATGATTGGATGGGGATTCTACAAACATGATAAGTTGGTCAAAATTGGGCACTCATTGGTTCTTCCAGGCATGCCAAATATGGTAAAACATGTTTCGTAGGTTTTGTTTTGTACCTGTAGCCTGGAACTTCAAACTTGCATTTTTAAAATATGTGCAAATTACAAAACACAACTTACAAGTACAAAACGAAAGTTTCAAGTCGTAAGCTACAGGTACAAAACAAAAGTTAGAAGTACAAAACTAAAGTCTCAATTCTAGCTCCATAGGACCGGGCCCTGTAGCGGGTCATAGACAGGAGCAGCTGGCGTGTCTTGAAAGTTCCCGTGAGGCTCGTATGGGATGATTAAGGGATGTCAAGAAAATGGAACATACCAAACATCAGCGAGGAAGCAGAAAAAGCTTCAAGGTGGCTGTGGATGAAGAGAGGACATGCACGATGTGGCACAGTGCTCGACCACCAACTGGGCCTGATCACCACTGACTGGGTCGCCAAGGTGGGGGTATCTGAATCTCAAAGACCCGGAACACCTTATGACCCTGGGTTCTTCATAGAGGATGTGTGCACCTTGAAGGGGATTTAAGTAAAAATACATCTGAAAGCAACGTGACCTTTGACACTTAAACTGTTGCGGAAATGTGAGCTTGGAGATGATTTTCAGGATCAACTGTCTCATTAAAAACACAGCTTCCTTTATTTTCCTCTGTCAGAACCAAGCTAGCAGCAGAGGCAGATCCTTTGACTACATTCAAGGCAGATTTGATTGAGGCTATGATTTAAGACACCTGAGCTGCTGCTGAGTGGAGGGTCTGATGGTGATGACAGTCACTTTACCTGATCAGGTCATTTGGGGCCACTAACTTTCAGACTAGGCTTCCCTTCATCATTTACCTTCTGGTATAGTTTATGTTCCAGAATTTTCTTTTCTAAGAGACAAGAGAATGGATGCAGATGTATCAAACTTACTGATCCTGTGCAGCAAAAAAACTAACTCCAGCTCAGACCTGGTGGAGAATAACAGCAGCAGTGACTCAGGGACCTGCCCTCTGTTTGCTAGTTAGCATCAGTGTTGGGAAACAATTAAACCTTTTGAACTAAATCCCATGTTTGCAACAGACACAGAGTTTACAGGTGTGACCGGGTCAGTGTGGAGTTTTGGTTTCAAACTGCCTCTAGGCTGCATGTGCAGCTCAGGAGCTTCATCCGTGTTAACGTCATGCAGCCACTACGTACATTTTGCACATTTTCCATGTATTAAACTTTGGTCTTTACATGCGTGACATATGTTATTCGTAAGTGTTTCTTATCTTCATCATTGGTTGATGCGCACAGATGTCCGTGGAGGGTTTCGGCCGACGGGTCTTTACGTGAATTCAGTTCTGAGCTATTTACATTTTTGGTGGGTTAAGAATGACGCAGTTTATGCGTATCTAACATAGTGTATGTGCAACTTTTATGTAAATCTTATACAAATGAGTGTGATTTTTGTGAGATGCATACACAAATTTATGTCTTTCCCCAACCGTTCCACAGATGTCCTATGGTCTTTTCACGTATGACCCACCGATGTATAACTTTTATTTCACATATACGGGGCACATATCACGTTAAAGTTACGTAATTGACACATCAATCACTAAATAAACTGGATATAAACTGCACAATAATCACGCACGGTTCATATTCTATATTGATTCACGTGTACTTTAAGTGGTTTATTCGTACTTCTTCTGTGGTTTTAACGTGGTTCATCCATGATACATCTCTGGAAATGTAACATATAGATCACACCTACTTGTTTTTCCAGGAATGTTCACATATGACCAATTCTCATCCGTGCACTGTGCACAAAATGCTACATGCTGTGTGACACGACCTTAACATGCACAAACCTGCAGGGTGACAGGCACTCTACCCACCATGAAGTTCCTCAAAAATTCAAAAGGCTTTATTTATTTATATATAAACCAACATTTACACTATAAATCAATCAGCTTCCAAGCTTGAAATCGGCAGTCCTCCTTGCAGAAATAACACCTCAGTGTGACGTGGATTCTTATGTTTTTCTGACCTACTTAAGCAACAGTTTCCCACAGAAACCTCCTCCACACCTCCTGCATGCACGTGAGCAGGAGGAGACGCGCATTTCCATGGCTTTTTCAGACTCAGTGTGTGATTCTGTCCACCTCTGTGATGCAGTTTAAAAAAGAAATAAGCAGAAATCCGAAGTTCCGAACTCACCTGTGGTGAGCGGACCCAATCACAGCCACCCCTCCCCTCCCCCTCAGCATCAATTGAGATTGAATGATGATCGACACAACCTTTGGCCAATCAGCACGCGCTCTGAGACATTTTCTGTGATTCCAGCTCACCTGGACCAATCACAGCACGAGCTGAGAGAACGTTCCCTTTTATGGAGAAGGCAAGCAGCCGCGTGCGCACATAAAGAGGCGCGCGGCGCGTTCAGCAGTGTCAGTGATCAGCACAGCTGGGCAGAGTAACAGTTAGAGACACACCGGAACTCACCTGTAACAGGTAAACGTTTGTCCGCGGCTCACCCGGGTTTGACACGCTTTATCTCACGTTTATGGACCTTTCTTTTTGTTTCATTTATTCTTTTTGGCTGCTGTGTTCACCTCGAACAACATCAGTGATGAGGCATATCTGGATTCCTTTTGGCTCAAATTTATTTTAGTTTCGTTTACTAATCCTTCCCTCTGTCTTCATCCGGTCTTCAGTTCAACTTTCTTGTTTATATGCAGGTATAATCTGATTGTGAAGTAGTTGCATCTGAACTGTGGTGCAGCGTCTGCCTGTTAAATGGGTGTGGCTTCATGTTTTATAACTCTTAAGTCTCTTCCTCATTTACTGAAATCCCTCTGACTCGTTTCTCTGCATGCCTGCTTGTTCCTGAAGTTGAGTTGGTGGTTTGATTCCTTTCAGACATGGAAGACGACGTCTCTGCCCTCGTTGTTGATAATGGATCCGGCATGTGCAAGGCTGGCTTTGCTGGGGATGATGCCCCCCGGGCGGTCTTCCCCTCCATCGTGGGCCGCCCCAGACACCAGGTACGGTCACTCCTGAGGACTTCACCTGTCGTGGTAGATGGGTGGAGCCTGTGGCTCATGGTGTTTGTGTGCAGGGTGTGATGGTGGGAATGGGACAGAAGGACAGCTATGTTGGAGATGAGGCTCAGAGCAAGAGGGGCATCCTGACCCTGAAGTACCCCATTGAGCACGGCATCGTCACCAACTGGGATGACATGGAGAAGGTGCTCTCTCATAGACCTGCATAGTTGAAGGGAAAGGTCCTGGTCTTTGCTCTAAAGTGCTCTCCGTTCCTCAGATCTGGCATCACACCTTCTACAATGAGCTGAGAGTCGCACCTGAAGAGCATCCAGTCCTGCTGACAGAGGCTCCCCTCAACCCCAAAGCCAACAGGGAGAAGATGACACAGGTGAGTTCAGCCGGATCACCTCAGCTGTGGATTTTGTTTTAGAACTCTGGATCTTAACTTGAAATCCCTCTTTCTCCATTTTAGATCATGTTTGAAACCTTCAACTCTCCTGCCATGTATGTGGCCATCCAGGCTGTGCTGTCCCTGTACGCCTCTGGCCGTACCACAGGTGAGACCCTGAAACTGGAGTTTGGCTGAAGGGTTTTGTAGCTCATTAGAGGTCTCTTAACCTGGTCATGACACTTGCAGGAATTGTGATGGACTCTGGTGACGGTGTCAGCCACACTGTGCCCATCTATGAGGGCTATGCTCTGCCTCATGCCATCCTCCGTCTGGATCTGGCTGGCAGAGATTTGACAGATTATCTGATGAAGATCCTGACAGAGAGGGGCTACAGCTTCACCACCACAGGTATGACTGAACTTCTCATGAAGCTGGTTGTTGAAGTTGCTAACTGACTCTGATCTCTGCAGCTGAGCGTGAAATCGTGCGTGACATCAAGGAGAAGCTCTGCTATGTGGCGCTGGACTTTGAGCAGGAGATGCAGACCGCTGCCTCCTCTTCCTCCCTGGAGAAGAGCTACGAGCTTCCTGATGGGCAGGTCATCACAATCGGCAACGAGAGGTTCCGTTGTCCTGAGGCGCTCTTCCAGCCCTCATTCCTCGGTTTGTATGCTCTTCATGTTGAACTTTGATTAGGGACAGTCCTACTCCTCCAATATTACAATGCTGATCACAGGGATGGGATGTTTGGAAGCTGCGTTGTTGTGACGGTAGTTCTAAAAGCAAGGTTTCTGAACTCTTTCCTTCCTCAGGGATGGAGTCTGCTGGCATTCATGAGACTACCTACAACAGCATCATGAAGTGTGACGTAGACATCCGTAAGGACCTGTATGCCAATACAGTGCTGTCTGGAGGAACCACCATGTACCCTGGAATCGCTGACCGCATGCAAAAGGAGATCACTGCTCTGGCCCCACCCACCATGAAGATTAAGGTATATTGTGACCAATAAAACACTTAGTTCAGGGTTTACTTTACACTTATATTTTTTCTCTCTCTTTAAAAAGCAGCATTGATCTAAACCCTTTTTATCTTCTTTGCTCCTCAGATCATTGCTCCTCCAGAGAGGAAGTACTCTGTCTGGATTGGTGGCTCCATCTTGGCTTCCCTCTCCACCTTCCAGCAGATGTGGATCAGCAAGCAGGAGTACGATGAATCCGGTCCCGCCATCGTCCACCGCAAATGTTTCTAAACGACCTCTGCCCCGGCAGTGAGGAGGCTTCAGTTGACCTCTTCCAGGCTTCATCTTGAACAGAATTAAAGATGTCCAACAAGATGAACTTTACTCAACATCTGAATTGAAGATCCAACAGTCTGGTTTGAGAGGAGCTGATGCTTTCAGGTTTGACCTGAAGGGCTTAAAAGCTCAATGTCAGTCTAAATCCATCTTCCATGTTCTGTACAGGAACACTATTTGTCATCTAAAAACTGGTTGCAGTTGTGGAAAATAAATAGTTCTTGGTTAAACAGTTTTGCTCTTTCATTTACAGCTGCAGGTTTTAAACTTTGCTCTCTGGAGGAACAACTTTGAGTTTAGATCAGGGGGCATTGCATCAATCTCAATCAACCAGCCGTTTCACAAACATTGTTTGTAGATCATGGGCCATCAAAAGAAGAAAAAAACATATATAAAACCGACAATGAAGCTTGGCGTGAAGTATCAGAGTGGCCAATTGACCAACATTCGTCTACAGAACTTTATCCCTGCTGGACCCTTGTGGCCTCCAGGAGCATTTATTCCGGGCCAGATTGAGTTTACATTTGCCTCAATTTGACTGCAAAATATGAATACAAAAATGTGTGTACTCCGTAATTTTTCAGTGACGATATTCCAACTTAAGTGACTGGTACACATTTACAGACATGGGAAGATCTTTTGGAGACGTCACTTCAAAAGAAGCTTGCATGCCTAAAACATAGGCACCCCTGGTTTAGGTATTTATAACGTAGAGTTTCAATGTCTACAAAGGTTTTCCTCAGTAAAATTGTCATTTTTAAGAAACTGCAACACCCATTATCATTCAAAACGTATTTCCACACGCTTAGTTAAAAATTCAGTGTTTTGTAAATTCCAAAAAAGATGGAAGTAAGGAAGCACTTTTTTTTTTTTTTTTTTTTCGTTTATTCACAAAGTGGACGGAGCTTTATCTTTCTACTTTCGTTTCACGTCTGCAGAAACTACCCAAATGTTTTGCAGAAGTGAAAATATTTAAATGCTTTTGTCAACTATCTTTCTAAAAAGGCAAAAGCTGAAGTGATCTCAGCTTTAGTTTATTTGGGAACAAACGTTTGACTTCAATCTGTCCCTTAATGTTTGGTTTGGGAAAGGTTCTATTCTGCTTCAATTTGACAGGTCTGTAGGGAAAAGGTGTGTGGCGCCATCAAGAGACTAAAAAATGAACTACAATGAGCTCTTCAAAGCAAGGTCCAGTAAAATGTGACTTTTTTTTCGGGATTAAACTAACAGGTGAAATTAGTCTAAAAAGAACATTCTCACATTTAAATGTAAGAGTTTATAGTGACTTTGATTCCTAATCTGGGAACAGTCCAAACATGCACAGAAACCAACCAAACCTTTGATTATATCTACAAATGTCATGTCAGGAATGTCTTAGAAGAATTTTTTCTGAACTAATTTTTGTATGTTGTACACTACATTCATTCAACACAACAGTTCATATGATTATAAATCCACTTCTCAAAGTACAAAGGAAGTCTCAAATGAACTTTAAGATATACAAACAATTCTGCAAACACACAGAGCTCATGACCATAGGTGAGTATTGGAACGAAGATTGACTGGTAAATTGAAAGCTTTGCTTTTTGGCTCAACTGTCTCTTCACCACAACGGGCCGAAACAGCGACCGCATAACTGCAGATGTTGCTCCGATCCGCATGTCAATCACACGCTCCGATCTTCCCTCACTCGTGAACAAGACCCCAAGGTATTTAAAATCCTGCACCAGGGCAGGGACACTCCGCCCACTCCGCCCACTCCGGCAGGGACACTCCGCCCACTCCGGCAAAGTACCTTTCTCCAGTCGAGAACCATGGCCTTGGATTTAGCGGTGCTGACCCTCATCCCAGGTGCTTCACACTCAGCCACAAACCGCCCTAAAGCACGCTGGAGGTCCTGGCTCGATGAAGCCAACAGGACAACATCATCTGCAAAAAGCAGAGAGGAAATCCTGTGGTCCCCAAACCAGACTCCCTTCAGGCCCCGGCTATGCCTAAAATTCTGTCCATAAAAACTATGAACAGTTTTTATGAGGCCAGCGTGTTCGGCCTGCCGTCTGTCCGCTCTGCTCCTATTTCTGTTTGTTGCTTTTTTTTAATTATTTTTAATAAGATGTGGCACCCTTAGCTCTCCTGGTCTATGATCGCCAAGCTCTACTACTTGAGCATTACCATGAATTAATTTTTTTAAACAGCCTTTTAAATATGAAGCTCCATTCTCTTCACCGCTTCTCTCTGGCATACCTGTTTACCTGCGTCGCATCCTACCCAGCTGTCAGCGAGGAAATCGTCCAAGGAGACGAGGAAAGAGAAGCAGGGTTCTGCTGAGGATGAAGGCCCTTTGGAGATCTTCTGAATGGAATCATTCTGCTGTCTCTACTGGATCCTGTCTGTTGTTCCTGAAGCAGCGGTGGATCAGGCTCACCTGCCTGGAGCGGCCTTTTCTCTCCGCCGGTTCTCCAAACGCGGTTTGGAGCTCAGGAATCTTCATCCACTGTGTCGGGCCTCCTCATCTTCCAGAGCGGGTCAGGTGTTGGTGAGATCGGCCTCATCAATGCCAGATCTCTCACAAACAAAACATTCATCCTGAACGATTTTTTCACTTCCCGGGAGCTGGATTTGATCTTCAGGCTGGACACTTCACGCCCTCTCCGAACTTCTCCCTCCTGGTTGCGGCTTTCTCAGCTCTCCTCAAACTGCAGGTAGAGGTGGAGGAGTTGCTGTGGTTTTCCGATCACACTTCTCGTGTCGGCAGCTGCCAGTTTCTCCAGCTTTGAGGTTCAGCTTGTGGAAATTAAACGTGAGTCTCTGGTTCTCTGTGTGCTGATTAACAGGCCGCCCAAGATCAGTAAGGACTTTCTTCAGGACTTTGCCTCATTAGTGTCTGAGATCATTTGAAAGTATGACAGGATTTTAATTGTTGGAGATTTTAATGTCCATGTGTGTTGTGAGACCAAGCCACTAATGAAAGATTTTCTGGACTTGATCAGCTCTTTTAGCCTGCAGCAGTCGATTCTACATCTACACAGATGCTTCACCTGTTCACCTCCATTACCCCTCAGAAATCAATGAGCAACTGATGTTTGTCACTGCTTCATATCTGAACCCAGAATCATGAAACTGAATTGGGATGAATTCTTGAAGTGATTCTGTAATACTTCAAACAGACAACAAGCAGAGTTCACAGCAAATAAACTTTATTACAACAGAGAAAAATCAGATGAAGATGAAATGGAAACTTTTGTTTTTTCCAAAGAGAAAAAGTTACAGAAATATTTAGCGAGTTCTCAAAAAAAAAATCTTCAGCTCATGTTAGGATGTTAGTAATAGAATATAATTCACACTATAATGATGCTGTGATCATTTCATTGGTTCATGCACTGTTGAAAGTTTCCAGTTAGGATCTCTGAAGTCCAACAATCAACTCAGCTCCAGCTATTATTGTCAGCAGTCCTCCAATGATGGCTTCATGTTTCACATCCTGTACCTGCATCAGCAACAGAGGACTCATGTCAGCATGAGGCTGCTATCAGTGCAGTGTGTTTATATCACATAGCTAGTCTCAATCTCTGTATAATATGAATGTTCCAACAGTAAACGACTAAATAAATGTAAAAAATAAAGGAAACTGCTTGTTGCAGCCAGATTCAGTCTAATTGTAGGTATGTCCTGTTTACAACATTAGAACCACATTATGTTATGAAATTCATCATTTGTTTTTGCATAATATGTAGTTTTTTGGAGACAACAACAGGGGGAGGAAAAGGTTTCCTCAAAACACAAATATGTTTGAATAAAATGCTTTCTTTTGATAAAGTGGAAGTCAACAAGCATTTTTATGATGATAGTTGGAACCTGCCCTCCTCTCAGAAGGGCTGCTGTGGCCACAACACAGATTCATTGGAACTCGACACTTGAAATGAGATTCTGAGGCGTTGGTGGAGCTCAAAGAGGGACGTTAGGCTGTTCCGTCACACATCTGGGGGGCCTGACAGAGCAGCAACATTTTAGATCCTCATTCAAGTTTATGTCCCGCTCTCTAAAAGAACACTCAGCTGTTTTAGGGGTAAGTAGGTCAGTGGGGTCTTCAGGTGGACGATTCCACATGAGGTTGGTCTACAACAACAAGAAGTCCCAGCCTTCCCCTGTCTGCACTCGCACCCCCAGCTCCACAAACACAAGTCTGTCTATAACCCTTGTGCTATCCTAGGCACTTTAACATTGGGAGTGGGGTCATCTAGACCCAGTAGACAGAGCTCTGAACCTTTTTTCTTCAATGATTTGTGATCTTCACTGGTGTCCATGGATTACATGAAATCCTCTCCACCTTTATCCACCTTTGTCATAGTAGGGAGAACACGTCAATGGAAGGGGGGGGGGGGGTGTCATAGGATAGCACAAGGGATAATCAGGCAGCAAAAAACAGAATAATCATACTTACAACTAGTTCACTGAAACCATTAACATGATCAATGACAGTCTCTAAGACCCTACAGAGAAACATTAAAGAAAGATGGAGAGGAAAAGTGAACAAAGAGGCAGAAACGTCCAGAGACAAACATGTTTCCCTGTTTCTTATTTCAATTTTCTGCATTAATGTTTGCTTTCATTATCAGCTGCTAAAGCTGCTGACTGTACATGTCCTCCATCATCAGAAAAATGCTACAAGAACACGCTAAAAACACCCAAAACTCCATTTTCATAGTGGGTGTTTAAGGTCATTTTGGGGCAGAAGTGGTTTGATTCAAATTAGCATTAATAATAATAATAATAATGAACTTGATGTTTCTGTACTTTTCCAGACACTCAGGGTGCTTAACATGTGTATCCATTATTCATTTACTTGTTGATGCTAGCTACTGATGTAGCCATAGCTGCCCTGGGGCAGACTGACAGAGGCGTGGCTGCCAGTTTGTGCCTACGGCCCCCCTGACCATCACCAGTGGAGCCACACTGGAGGCAGGGAAAGTGAAATGTCTTGTCCAGGTATCCAACACGGTTGGCTGGGTGGAGTGGGAATTGAACCTCTGACCCTTTGATCAATGGCCAAACTGCTCAACGACCTGAGCCACTGTCGCCAAAAATATTAACAGGCATCAAGTGGTTAAAAATGATAATTCTCACATTATCGCTTGCACTAGGTCACCCAATATGAGTGTCTTAGAAAATAACCATCCATCCATCCTCAGAACCTGCTGAATCTCTTTTGTAGTCATGGTGCAGCTGATGCCAACTACTGTTGGGCAAAGGCAGGGTACACCCCGAACAGGTCACCAGCGCGTTACAGGGAACTACAATAAGTGTTCTATAAAAAAAATCATAGCTAAAATGTTTACAGTGTATCCTTTAAGAAAAGCAACATTATATGGCAATTGGGACGTTTGTGAAGAACATCCAAAGATGGCCAGGTGGCAGAATATCTTTATCACACGCGTCAGAAAAGTATTTGAAGATCTTACACCAGAAACTGTGCAATGATGAACAGAACCAGAATAAATGACCCAGTGTTCCTTCTGAATGTTTTGCATCTGTCACAATTAGCTGATGCTGCTAGTTGCTATTTTGTTCAGCTTTGTTTTGGATAATGCTGTCTATGCAGATCCTTAAACTGAATCAACCCGAGTTGAGATCTGATGGAGCAGCTGTGAATTTTGGACAGTGCCTCATTCCAAAGGCCTACAGGTACCTCACAGTTCAAATCTCTAGCCCAAGTATCTCTCATCGAGTCAGAGGGAACCACGGTAGATAAACAAGAAAATAATTTAGACGTGATCCTCTTGGAGTCAGGGGGGTAGCGAGAGGAGCTCAAAGAGGGAAATCAAGACATGGACACCACTCTCTAACACAGTGTCTGACATGAAGGCAACTAAAGAAATGGGAGTTAGGAATTCTGTACCTGGAACTAAGCAGTGCAAATGAAGCAAAATGGCCAGCAATAAACAGATCTGAAAGAGATCTAATACCCTTCTCTTACCAGACAGTGAATGCTCCATTTTGTTGGCTGGGAGTGAATACAAGATTTTGGCAAATGAGAGCTGGCATTAAGGCACTAGAAGCCTGGAGCCTTTCCCGCTGTTTTGTCTGGTACAGGATGCGAGGGGAATTTTTTAGGATAAAGTTATGTTGTTGTATTTTGGATATTGGAGCAGAGCTTGAAAAAAAGGGGCTGGGAGTGATGATTTTCCTACAATGTTAGCTTCCAGCTGCATCCATGAGGGATTCCTCTCCATCAAAATACTCACACTTGCACATGTTTGCTGCCCAGTAGTGTCTTAAGTCTGGCAGACCCAGGCCACCATCTCTAGAAGGTTTCTGCATGAGAGCTTTATATATTCTGTGGGTTTAACAGTCTCCAATAAATGGCAGTATTATGAAGTCCACTTTTTTGAAAAAGGACGCTTTTAAATATATTGGTAAAGTTTAAAATAGATACAGAAACCTACGTAGGCTGACCATTTTAATAGCATTCACCCTGCTGATCATAGATAAATGTAGTAATTTCCAGGTCCCAATATCAACCTTAAGTTTTTCTAGGGCCGTTGTATAATTTAATTTGAAGTGTTCTTCTGGGTTTCTGGTCAGCTTGTGTCCCAGGTAAGTGAAGCAGTCATTTTCAGTCAGACAACTCTTGCAGTAAGAAATATTTATTTGACATTTTCCACATACTTTAGTTGGCATTCACAACTTTTGGTTTGGCATAAGGCTCCGTTCAATTCCATGAGAGATTTCCATAAAACTTTTGGGTAACAAAACCCCCCCTTTACGGAGCCCACAGGTGGAAGCCGGGGAGGAGGGCGGTGCGAAGAATGAGCGCTGAAGGTAAGAAAGAGAATGAACGCCTGCGCACCTGGCTTAAATAGAACGCTGAGCAGGTGAGTTAATTGACTGAACCGCCCTAGGGTATTAGCTAAGAAACACTGCTACGAGTCATCTGCCCGAAACTCGATTGACAATCGTCATTTCAGTCAGACAACTCTTGCAGTAAGAAATATTTATTTGACATTTTCCACATACTTTAGTTGGCATTCACAACTTTTGGTTTGGCATAAGGCTCCGTTCAATTCCATGAGAGATTTCCATAAAACTTTTGGGTAACAAAACCCCCAACACAAAGATCATCCAGAAGAAGAAGAAGAAGAAAATGTGAATGTGAATGTATAATCAGTGTGTAAATAAGATGAGGTGTGTTTTCGGCGGCATTCCATTTTCACTTCATTTCATTTCATTTTCCAGTATGACTGCTATGTGTTTACCCGGTACCATTGACCGTTGGGCCGCTCCCTTTGAGAACCACTCTACGAAGGGAACATTCTATCTAGTGTATCTGCTATGTGTTTACCCGGTACATTGACCGTTGGGCCGCTCCCTTTGAGAACCACTCTACGAAGGGAACATTCTATCTAGTGTATCTGCTATGTGTTTACCCGGTACATTGACCGTTGGCCGCTCCCTTCTAGAACCACTCTACGAAGGGAACATACTATCTAGTGTATCTGCTATGTGTTTACCCGGTACATTGACCGTTGGCCGCTCCCTTCGAGAACCACTCTACGAAGGGAACATTCTATCTAGTGTATCTGCTATGTGTTTACCCGGTACATTGACCGTTGGCCGCTCCCTTCGAGAACCACTCTACGAAGGGAACATTCTATCTAGTGTATCTGCTATGTGTTTACCCGGTACATTGACCGTTGGCCGCTCCCTTCGAGAACCACTCTACGAAGGGAACATTCTATCTAGTGTATCTGCTATGTGTTTACCCGGTACATTGACCGTTGGCCGCTCCCTTCGAGAACCACTCTACGAAGGGAACATTCTATCTAGTGTATCTGCTATGTGTTTACCCGGTACATTGACCGTTGGCCGCTCCCTTCGAGAACCACTCTACGAAGGGAACATACTATCTAGTGTATCTGCTATGTGTTTACCCGGTACATTGACCGTTGGCCGCTCCCTTCGAGAACCACTCTACGAAGGGAACATTCTATCTAGTGTATCTGCTATGTGTTTACCCGGTACATTGACCGTTGGCCGCTCCCTTCGAGAACCACTCTACGAAGGGAACATTCTATCTAGTGTATCTGCTATGTGTTTACCCGGTACATTGACCGTTGGCCGCTCCCTTCGAGAACCACTCTACGAAGGGAACATACTATCTCATGTATCTGCTATGTGTTTACCCGGTACATTGACCGTTGGGCCGCTCCCGTTCACGGGGAGCATACTATCTGAAGAGAGAGGGAAGAATGAAGGGGAGCCAACATAAAATTACTCATACCTGATCTTAGAACGTAGCTCACTTCCCCAAAACAAAACGCCGTGCAGAACTAAAATTTAAACCGCCAAACGACCCGTATGATACACTAACTTAACATCCAAACCAAAGCTTCCGATGGCGCAGTAAGACAAGCTGATCAGCCATTAATCGAATTCTATTAAGCGAAGAACAGCTTTATGGCCATAACTTCTTCCATTGAGGCAACTGATATACACGAGCTTAAGTCCATCCATTATTTTGAAGCTCCCAATGACAGTACAACGAACGAGCTTAATATCCATAATTTTCTCCATTTGGCATAACAACTATAAGCGCTCAAGGAACATATTTAATGGAGAGCCCATCCAACAGTAAGACGAGTTCAACGCCCATAATTATTAAGCGTCGACGCCCATAAGTACCATGCTTCATTGGCATACTACAAAATTGGCTTAAGAACCAAACTCCAGCGCATACAATGATACAGCTTAGAACATCCTAAATTTTTGAGGCTTCTACCTGGCTATAATTTTTCTGTAACATCTATAATCGAAGAATCTGCTGTTGACATTGATTGATTAATTCAGTCAGAAGTGTCATTGGAATGCAGAGGAGGTCCACCGCCCCGTCACTTTCAGTGCAGCAATAGGTACGTCGAGCAGTCATCGGTGCAGCACCAGATCAAGGAATGCAGGGGAGACATCACTTCCTGGAACGGAGAAGCTGATCGGGGCGTAGGGGTGTGCAAGCTCAGGATGTGGTGCATAGATAAAACAAAGCAGTATTAGTCTTGACAAGAATATATAAAATCCCAGATACCGATCAGATTCAAAATGCTTGAGATAAATGAAATAACAGTGCTTTTAAAGAACAAATCTGATAAAGTGAAATTTAGTAGATAGTTAAGGTAAAGACCCATTGTGGATTTATCGCACCCTAGAAACCATCATAATTATAAATTCCAACAGTGAAATGATAGTGAACTACATAACCTGCACAAAGTCTTAACACCAAATTTATATATTCCAAAGATAAGAAAAGTAACCTTTGACAGTTTCAGAGGGACGCACCTTCAGGAGGCCATCGAGGAGTAGGTGATGGGAAGAGCAGCCGAGGAGATTGTAGATGAGGAAGATCAACATCCCACGCAGCAAAGGATTACAGCTTGGCTGGATTTGATGCTTTGTACTTGATATTAGTGGTCCTCAAATTGGTTGACAACAAGTACAGGCCACTGAAATTGTAAGTAGCCAAGGGCGTCTGGATACTGAAAAAGAGAACTTAAGCCATGAGGGATCATAGGTTTTGATAGCATTCTTTTCTAGACTGAACCTTAAGCATTTAGAGGCGGAGTATAACAAGCCACTAATGGGGAAGCATCTAGCAGACTGTCATCTGCTTAAGCAAGGAAGATAGAAGACTGACTTGTGAACACAAGATTTAACTCTTGAACCAAGCTTGAGAGCACAAGTGATATACTCCTACGGTCAGGGTAGAAATTGCTCAAGGTGGTATTTAAACATTAACCAAGTCAACCGATGACACAATACTATCATTCACTATTGAAACAGCCTTAATATAATCTCCAAGGATGAAATAACCGGACGACACCTTATAAATCATTAGAGCTGTAGATTCTGGCGGCCGGACAAACACAAACCACTCTTAAATCCTTTCCCCCAAACCAGAAGGCACAGCCTCAGAAGAACAAGTGGAGGGAGCCTGAAGACACGACAGGCATCATAACAGAACTATGTCAAGCATAGAGAGGGAAGGAACAAACGCAAGACACGAAATCCAGAACAGGAACACAGGGCCCAGGACGGAACTACCCAGAACAAGAACACAAGATGAACGGATGACCATAGGACCGAAGCCACAGCAAACGTCAGGTGGCCCAATCATCGACAAATCATATTCAAACCAAACAATGAATAAACAACACGCTGCACAACAACCACAAACGACATAATGGGGAGAGACAAGCAGCAATGAACCATCCGATCCATAGAAGAAAAATAAATCCGGAAGGGCGGATGACCATACAGTACAGACAACGTGGAACCCAGATTTGAAAATAACCCCCCCCCCCCCCCCCCCACAGAGATCCAAAAGACCAGGGATACAGAGGAAAACCATCAATAACCCGCAAAATGAGGGGGACCCATCGCCTACAAATAAACATTACAAATTCAAATTCAAATTCAACTTTATTTATATAGCGCTTTTCATGCTTCATAGCATCTCAAAGTGCTTCCCAAAGAAAGAATAAAAAACACATAAGATAAAATATATATATATATAGTTAAAGTAATAAACAAAGTAAAAAGAATGCAATAATAATAAAAATGAATGCAAATAATAAAATAAATGAATAAAACACACAGAAACCCAACACATACTCATCCCTCCATTAAAATAAAATAAAAAACCAATAAGATTAGCTGTTAAAATTCTATAAAATCAAAAACATGAGGACAGGTAAAAATTATGTAAAAGCTTTACTAAAAAGATGTGTCTTAAGTTTTTTCTTAAAAACTTCCACAGTGGCTGAAGCCCTCACGTCCTCAGGCAGGCTGTTCCACAGGCGAGGCCCACAGTGTTGAAATGAGGCCTCGCCGTGGGTTTTAGTTCTGACCTTTGGGACCACCAGCAGACCTGCACCTGTGGACCTGAGGGCTCTGGGAGGGTCATAGACTAAAAGTAAATCTGATAAAAATGAGGGTCCAGTTCCATGTAAACTTTTATAAACTAATAAAAGAACCTTAAAATCGATCCTAGAGCTGACTGGGAGCCAGTGCAAAGACTTCAAAATTGGAGTAATATGCTCCTTCTTTCTGGTTCTGGTTAAAAGGCGTGCAGCTGAGTTTTGAACAAGCTGCAGCCGGTTTTTAGTATTTCTCTTAGCACCAGAAAGAAGAGCATTACAATAGTCTATCCTAGAAGTTATAAAAGCATGGATTAATATTTCAGCACTGGCTTGTGAGAGAAAGGGTCTCACTCGGGCAATATTTCTGAGATGATAAAAGGCAGTCTTTGTAACTTGGTTTACATGTGCTTCAAAGTTAAGATCTGCATCTAAAATCACGCCAAGTTTTTTTACTTTATTGCTCACATTCAAATTAAAAGTTGATAAATAGGATTTGACCCTTTCTCTCTCAGCTTCAGGACCAACAATTAAAATTTCAGTTTTGCCTTGATTGAGCTTTAAGAAGTTCTCTCCCATCCATGTTTCAATATCTAAAACACAACTTAAAAGGTCATCAATGGGTCCCATGTCATCAGGAGACACCGCCACATATAACTGGGTGTCATCAGCATAACTATGAAAGTTTATGCCATGTCTTCTGATGACATCACCTAGCGGTAGCATGTAGAGGTTAAAAAGTGTGGGCCCAAGCACCGAACCTTGTGGCACACCACATGTCAGTCCATGCCTCCCAGATGATGCATCATTCACACTGACAAAAAAATCTCTTCCTGTGAGGTAGGATTCAAACCAGCTGTACACAGTTCCAGTGATCCCAACCATGTCATGCAGTCTGTTTAGAAGAATGGAGTGGTCAACTGTGTCAAAGGCTGCACTCAGGTCCAGCAATACTAAAACAGATGTTTTCTTTTCATCAGAATTGGACCTGAGATCATTTATAACCTTGACCAGCGCCGTCTCTGTGGAATGATGTGATCTAAAACCAGACTGAAATTTTTCTAAAATATTATTTTTATTGATAAAATCATTTAGTTGGATAAAAACTAGTTTTTCTAAAATCTTACTTAAAAATGGCAGGTTTGACACTGGTCGGTAATTATCTAGGTCTGAAGCATCTAAACCGCCCTTCTTCAGAGTGGGTCTCACTATGGAAGTTTTTAAGGACGTGGGAAAGATCCCAGTCTGAAGAGAGCGATTGACGATGTTCAGGAGTTCCTCCTCACAGGATGAACACACAGACTTAAAAAGAGAGGTGGGGATGGGATCCAGAGAGCAGGTTTTACCCCTAAGTTGGGAAATCACTTTACGAAGCTTTGCAGCATCAATCAAGGCAAAACTCTCTAGTGTGTTCTTAAAAGGCAAACATAATGCGACAGACTGAACTGTTAGTGGTCGTTGGGTGATATTAAATCTAATGTTATTTATCTTATCAGTGAAGTGGACTGCAAACTCTTCACATTTTAAACTGCTAGGAATAGAGCATGGGCTGGAAGAGATCGGATTGATTAGTCTGTCTATGGTGGAAAAAAGAATCTTTGGATTAGAAGAATTATCAGCTATTAATTTTGAATAGTATTCCTGCTTTGCATGTTTAATAAATTTGTTGTACTGTGTTAGTTTTTCCTTAAAGATTTGGTAATGAATTGTTAGTTTTGTTTTGCGCCAATTTCGTTCAGCAACCCTACAGATTTTCTTAAGTCTCTTGGTTTCCTCTGTTCTCCAAGGAGGGGGTGCTTTGGCTTTGACCGTTTTTATTTTTAAGGGAGCGACTTTGTCCATTATTGATATGAGCTTGTTATTGAAGTTTTGGACAGATATATCAACAGACAAACTTAGAGTGTTTGGTTGGTTGTGTTCCAGATGTGAGGTGAAGTTTGCAGCCACTTCAGGGTGTAGACAACGCCTTCTAACTGTTCTCTTTGGAAGTCTTTGGGTGACAAAGCCATTGATAGTAAAAAACACACACGAGTGATCTGAAATACCAACGTCCACAACAGAGGTCACATTGGCCATCAGGCCACGAGTGATTAAAAGATCCAGAGTGTGACCCCTGTTGTGGGTGGGAACACTGACATGCTGAGTAAAATCCATTGTTGCTAAAGTGTTTAAAAACTCTTGGACATATGGGTCCGATGGGTTGTCCACATGTAGGTTAAAATCACCCAAAATAATGATTCTACTAAAATCTAAGTGTATAATTGAAAGCAGCTCTGCAAAGTCAGAATTAAAAGATGAGTTACACTTTGGGGGTCTGTACACTATCAAACACAACACAGTGGGATTATTAAAAACAATGGCCTGGTATTCAAAAGATGTGTATTCATGAAACACTTTGTCTGTAAAACTAATAAAAGCAGACAGGATAGCAGCAGTTCCCCCACCCCTACCCTGTTTTCTGTCTTTGCTTGTAAAGTAAAAACGGGGTGGAGTCGCTTCAGACAGTGAACCAGTAGAACCACAATTCCATGTCTCTGTTAAAAACAGGCCATTTAGGTTATGATCTAAAATTAAGTCGTGGGTAAGAAATGATTTGTTTGATAGTGAGCGTACATTTAAAAGTGCCAGATTCAATTGAGTCAGATTATTGTTTTCAGGTTCATGAAGGGTATTTTGGATATGGATTGCTTTTAGATTTTTATAATTCCTGTTAGAAGTTTTGAATTGAGTTCTCGATCTGTTTGTTATTATAGTTTGTATGGGAAGCGTAGCAGGTGTTATTGGGGGTTTGGATGATAACCCATGAAGGGGGCCTAGGGGAAGAACAGAGATTTGGTGTGATCCGGGTTCAGATTCTGGGGAAGTTGAGGAAGCTGTCAGTCAATCCTCTTTAAAACAATGAACAGTATGTTGAATGTTAGCTGTTAAAATACTGCTACCAAGTAGACTAGGGTGAAGTCCATCTGGTCTGTAAAAAGAGGGGCGATTCCAAAAAAGGTTAAAATTGTCAATAAATCCAAACCTGTGCGTGTGGGAGGTGGACAGCAGCCAGGTGTGGAGGGAGAGGATCCTGCTGAAACGAGTAGATCCTCTAGTAAGTGTGGGAATAGGTCCAGAAATAAAAACAATTTTCCCAGTGTTGGATAAAAGAGTGAAAAGTTCCCTAAATTCCCTTTTTGTGATTTCGGATTGTTGAAGTGTTGTGTCATTGGTTCCAATGTGAACTATAATCCGAATGACACTGGTTGGGAGGGACAGCAGAACATCAGGAAGCTTTTGAAGAAGATCCTTCACCTTGGCCCCAGGGAAGCATCTGGTAATGGCATTGATGTACCTTATATTCCTGGTTATAGAGTCACCAACAATCAGGGTGGTTGGGGGGAATAGTGGTTGGGGGTGAGAGGGACGAGCCTCAGCTGGAGTAGTCACTCCCTCCTGGTCCTTTGCTTTTGCTCCTGGGGCTGGGGGGACAGTTCCGCGCTGGACCCGGAGTTCAACAGACCGCCTGGCCACCGCATCCTGAAGGAGCTTAATCCTCCGGTGGGCAGGGGCAGTGTCACCACTTGATGCCTGGGATGTTTTTGTGGATTGTTCCCTCATCCTGGCACTGGAAGAGATGGATGGAGCAGTTGTCTTTGGTCCCCCATTATCATTGCTCCCTGCACCATTAAGGGGGGCCGACGTCAGTACCAACGTAGTGGGAGATGGATCATGTTGCACACCAGGCCCCCCAGGAGTAGAGATGGCCACCTCCTCTTCCGCCAGAACATCAAACTGGTTGGACAGTGCAAGATGGGGAGGCGATGTCTGCCTTATCTGGGCTCTCCTTGTGCCTCTGACAACCACTTCAGTCCAGGATGGGTGATTCCTTGGTGTGGAGCAGGAAAAAGGCCGAGCACATTCTGCAGAGTCCATAGGAAGAGTGTCCTGGGCAGCTGACAGTTCAAGGATAACTCTCGACTGTTTGGAAGCTACTCCAAAAGCGCTTTCAAGGAGTGTTTCCTTTACTTTTAGCTCAGCTGTTAGTTTATGTATTTGTTCCTTTAGCTCTGCAATAGTTTTGTTTGTTTGTTCACAGGTGCAATTTAAGCTAGCCATCTCACCATTCATGGAAAGCTTTTCCAGCACGGTTGCTTCACTGTGTTATGGAAGCCACGCAGGGCTTCAGTCAACGTCGCGTCGGCCTCTGGTTAACGCCGCGCTGGGCTCCGATGAACGCCGCGCCGGGCTCCGATGAACGCCGCGCCGGGCTCCGATGAACGCCACGCCGGGCTCCGATGAACGCCGCGCCGGGCTCTAGTAAACACTGCGTCGGCCTCCGATGAACGCCGCGCCGGGCTTCGATGAACGCCGCACCGGGCTCCGATGAACGCCGCGCCGGGCTCCGATGAACGCCGCGCCGGGCTCCGATGAACGCCGCGCCGGGCTCTAGTAAACACTGCGTCGGCCTCAGATGAACGCCGCGCCGGGCTCCGATGAACGCCGCGCCGGGCTTCGATGAACGCCGCGCCGGGCTCCGATGAACGCCGCGCCGGGCTCCGATGAACGCCGCGCCGGGCTCTAGTAAACACTGCGTCGGCCTCAGATGAACGCCGCGCCGGGCTTCGATGAACGCCACGCCGGGCTCCGATGAACGCCGCGCCGGGCTCTAGTAAACACTGCGTCGGCCTCCGATGAACGCCGCGCCGGGCTCCGATGAACGCCGCGCCGGGCTCTAGTAAACACTGCGTCGGCCTCAGATGAACGCCGCGCCGGGCTTCGATGAACGCCGCGCCGGGCTCCGATGAACGCCGCGCCGGGCTCCGATGAACGCCGCGCCGGGCTCTAGTAAACACTGCGTCGGCCTCAGATGAACGCCGCGCCGGGCTTCGATGAACGCCGCGCCGGGCTCTAGTAAACACTGCGTCGGCCTCCGATGAACGCCGCGCCGGGCTTCGATGAACGCCGCGCCGGGCTCCGATGAACGCCACGCCGGGCTCCGATCACAGTGCACACGAGTGTTTTCTCCTCCAGGAGTCCTCTCTCCAGAGCTCCAGAGCTTCTGCTAAGAGTTTGGAAGGTATGAGGACTGCCACGGCAGCTGAAAAGTAAACCGGCAAACGTGTCGAGCGCCAACTGAATGCCAAAAGACGCCGAGAGGCATAGAGGCAGAAACAGGGAGAACCACAGCGATAAGACATCCACAGCCTATATTGTGCTCGAAAGAAAATCGCGGAGACAGCATGGGCAGCTGAAGAAAATATATACTAATCCTGAAGGCGCATGAGGAACTAGCCACTGATGCCCAGAAAGATGAACTGTGAGGCGCCAACGGGTCCAGATCACGTCATGAGAACCTGAACACGTCGAAGGGGCCACCCTCAGTGGTGGCTTTGAAAACGATGCCCCGTAAAAAAGCCATCACACAGCCCCCACAAACCTCCAGACCAAACCAGAGAGAGAACAACAAATTAACTGTCCAGCCGAGAAAAAAGGCAGCGACGAGACTGACACACTCACTAATGCGACCGACGCAAGTCCCCGAGCCAGGGCAGGACCCACTGGGTACACAGAGCGGGGAAAAAACAGGCGAAGCAGAACCAGAGGCAGAACGTGCAGGGGCAACGAATGAGTGATTAAAATGAGCCAAAGACGCTGCATAAAGAGACCAAGCATAAGGAATTTCGCCCACAGAGGAGAGACAGGTCCAAGAGACCAATTCACATTCAGACCAACCAGCAGCTACAACAACGAAGAAAATAAACAAAAGAACCGCCATAATAATAAAGCCAGCATCTAATCAAAGATAGTCAAGAGTCACCTTCAGCACCTAAAGAAAAAAAAAAAAAAACAGCAACAAAGAAAATGCAAAAAACCACAAATGATTCAGCCAGCATGAAAAACCAGGCCAGACGAGGACCGCCAGCCGTCACAACCACAGAAAAGACCCCACAACCCCTGAAACAATAATCGGACGACGCAGAATAACAGCAGAAAATGAATCAGAAAGGCCCCATGAACAAACCACGCGTCACAAAAACTACAATTCCCAGGGTCCTTAGGGGCGCGACGTCACCATACACGGAAGTAAACAAAACAAGACTCAGCCCAGAAAAACTACACCGAAAAATCCGCCGCTGCTCACCTTAGAAGACCGTCCGACCACGGCAGACGATAGACCCGGACAGCTCCAGATCCGGGCCCACGGACAACCCGAACACCGCGGAAAGCGCACCCCCTGCAGATGCACGCGACCGCGGCGAAACGAACGCGCTGGGCGCCGTTAGCCGCCCGGAGATCGCCGCTAGCCGCCCGGCGAGATCCGCAAAAAGAAGCAAACGCGGCGAAAACGGAAAACCCACATCAGAAACGGGGATCATCCATCCAAAGGACGGGGGGAATACAGCAAGACGTCGAAGAAAAGGAGATCCGCCGGATCCGCGAGCACGGGGAACGGCGAAGAATGAGCGCTGAAGGTAAGAAAGAGAATGAACGCCTGCGCACCTGGCTTAAATAGAACGCTGAGCAGGTGAGTTAATTGACTGAACCGCCCTAGGGTATTAGCTAAGAAACACTGCTACGAGTCATCTGCCCGAAACTCGATTGACAATCGTCATTTTATCCTGGAAGGTAAGTTGCTCAGAAAATCATTTGTGCTTCAAATCAAATGGCCAGCCAATGGCATAAACTCACTCTTTTCCCAATTTATGTTATATCGGGAGATGTTCCCAAAAGAGTAATAGTATGTAATATAGTATATTACATATATATTACGTATATATATATTGCATATATTTTATTTAGCATATATTTTTACCAAGTTTGTGAAAAAATCACCAAAACCACATATTTTGAGTGCTGCTATGAGATATGGCCATTCTATCATATTGAAATCTTTTTGAGCATTCAATGCCAGTGAAGCTGCCTTGTCTTCATTCACACAGCCATTGTGGGTCTTCATCAGAGCGCAGGCCAGAAAAAACACTCATGTGGAGAAAGAGGGAAGCGGCATACCCCCAAGAAGATTACGTTGCATACTGCCATTGGAGACGCAGAGGGATGAACGGGCTTCACCCCTCCCAAAGTTAAGTGTGCCAGCTATACCCCAAGATTTTTATTAACAGCCTGTAGCTCAGTCGCCAGTGGATTTTATTTGGGTTTTATAGAGATTGACTTATCCTTGACTGTGTTTGTACTTCTAAATATATTTGTTTTTATTGTTGCATACTGGTGGCTTGGAGTGCAGGCCTGTGCATGTGAAGGACTTTAGGCTGGAACAAATGGCACAGTGGACTTGGACTATAGATTCAAGATTCACAGGGTTTGTTGTCATATACACAGTAAGAAACAGGTTTCCCTGCACAATGAAATTTGCTGTATGCACTTAATGCCAAGGTTAAGTTAAATAAAATAAAGTAAAGATAGGAGTAGGATATATACAAGAAACTGAGAATTCACACATAACATAAATAAAAATATAACTATGCATAAAAAGATGTCGTGCAAATTCTAAATGTTCTAAAGAACAGTAAGAAAGAACAATAATGAAGAATGAGGACGTGCAAGGATGTGCAAAGGTGCTGTTTGTTGTTCCAGACTCCTGTCAGCTGTCAAGGAGTCTGATGGCAGAGGGAAAAAAAGAGTTCCAGAGTCTGGTGGTCCTGTACTTCACACTCCTGTACCTCCGTACAGGAGGTAGAGGAGAGTGAACAGACCTCGTTGCAGGTGGGTGGGGTCCTTGATGATGGAGGCAGGTCTACTACGGATCCTACGTTTGTAGATGCTCTGCAGCGAGGGCAAAGGAGTCCCGGTGATCTAAGACGCAGTCTTCTCCACTCTTTGCAGGTGTTTCATGGCGGTAGAGCTGCCGTACCACACTGTGATGCAGCTGGTCAGGATGGACTCAACCATGCAGCTGTAGAAGCTGCTGAGGATCTTTGGGGACATGCCGAACCTCCTAGGCCTCCTCAGGAAGTACAGCCACTGATGAGCTTTCTTCACCAGCTGTGTGGTGTTGAGTGTCCAGGTGAGGTCCTGGCTGAGGTGGACCCCCAGGTATTTGAAGCTGTTCACCCTCTCCACTTCCAGACCCCGGATAAGAAGTGGCTAATGAGGGTTTCTCCTCTCCTTCCTCATCTCCACTATCATCTCCTTTGTCTTGTCTGTGTTGAGGGTGAGGTTGTTGTCCTCACACCATGTCACCAGACTGGTCACCTCCCTCCTGTAGGCTGCTTCGTCCCCTCCAGTGATGTGTCCTATCACAGCGGTGTCATCAGAAAACTTCAGGATGATGTTGTCCAAAAAACATCACACGAACAACCATCACCACCTCCTCAATACTCCTGATGCGTTGGCTTCAAATGTGTCATTTTATGTCATTCTTGTTTTTTTTTTTGTTTTTTTTTTTTTACTTTTCTGGTTTGAAATCATTTTATTAAAACATTTCAACCACACAAGCTTTTGCTGTCTCTGGAGTGACTGGCAAACTCCCCAGCGGATCCCTAAAGTTTTGGTAGTTCTGTGGTCTCACCCACACCCCTCTGACACAAACACTTTCTAGTTGCCCTTTTATTTCTTAAAAAAAAAAAAAAAAATTTGGCCCATTATATTTTTAAAGTTACACAAACGGCATAAAACACACAATTACATCTGTACATTCATAGTTTTTTTGTTAATCGTCAGTAAATGGAAATAGAAAGCTTTGACCTCTTTGGCATCCTGTCTTCTCCACATTTCCCATTGGGACGTGTCACAATAAGCGGTTTGTGGTGGACGTGGCCTGCGGTCCTGGCTAAGGTTCTTGGAGAAGAGCATTACATGAGTGACAGCATGTACACCTCTCCAACAGGCAGACTGTGATGAAGTGTTGGGTGGTCCGATTCCATCCGCTGCATTCAGATGTTTGTTTTTAGTTGTCCATATAAAGAAGACCTGCACACTTTTACTGTATGAAGATGAAAAAAATATTTCTGCTGTGACACCACTGGAAAATGCCGGAAGACTCACTTCTGTCTGCATTTAAATAAGACACGCCCCTCTTTGGTCAGTGTTACAGCTGTGGCCGTATTTGGTTTTGTTTTGTTGTGTTTATCCTGTTATGTGCATTTGATTTGTATCAGAGTGGGACTTGTGTGTTTTTGTGGATCTTTGTGTGTGTATGCCTATGTCTGATTATTTTCAGGTGTGGTGCATGAAGGCATGGCTCCTATTGAAACCAAGCTGGTGGAGGCAGCCTTCGAAAGCACCACTAGGACCTTCAGATCATGAGAAGGGAGCCTTGCAGCAACAAGTCTCCACTGCAGCTTGTCCCTCTTCTCCATTTTTGTTTTGGAGTTCCCCACCTGTTTTGTTGTGTGTTGCACTTAGTTTTTTCTAGTATTTTGTAGTTTTTGTGCCCACTCTGTTTAGACTTCTGGTTATGGATGGGAATAGAAGCCCCATGAAGCTTCCCTTGGGGTTCATGTAATTGTGCCCGAAAAATGAACCACCCATTCAGGGCTATGAAAACCACACAGAACAGCACCATCTGGTGGCAGACTGGACGTATATCGGCACTTGCTTCAAATAAGTTCCTTGTAACGCTTCAATGTAGAAATGATGATGAAGAAAAAGTCAAAACAAAACAATGTTGTTAATGATGATTAAAAAAAACTACATAAAATAACACAACGTGTGACGTTTCTGTGAGAAGTGCTTGACACAACAAAATGCACATCACATGAAGAAAATTAACGCTAAGCAAAAAAAAAAATTCATAACACTGGTCTTGAACTCAGGACCTCTAAATGCAAACACCAATGCCCGTTGCACTGAGCTTTCTCTGCTGACACTTTCTTGGTGTGCCATAATAGATTCATTGAAGCTTTTCTTTTTTATACACAATGTTCATTGTGTATTGTTTTATTAGGAGAAACCGAGTTGAAGCAATGCTGAGCCACAGTACGTTTTTTACAAGGAGCCATGTTAAAGTGCAATAATGATGCTAATTCCAATACAGGGGAAACAATAGAACTGGTCAGGAAACTGACTGGGATTCATTTAGTATTTCTAGAGAATAGTGCACCCAACTGTTCAAAACACAAGTGACATCTGAACCGTGGACCACCAAACGATGCATTTGACATGTCAAACGTCATCAACCACGTGATCTGCGCTAGTTGACACACGCCCCGAAACATTGTGCCGAACCGCTGTGCTTCATGAAGGTGAAACAAGCGCAGAAGGATCGTGTGAAACAGGCCATCCCTACTTCTGATTTGTAATTATGTTAAGTAAAGCTGTAGGGGTGAACTGACATTTTCTTTAGTACTTGTTTTCCCCTGTTTATCCCTTGTGTTATCCTATGACCCCACCCTTACATTGACATGTTATCCCTACCATGACAAAGGTGGATAACAGTGGAGAGGATTTCCATGAGAGGTAATCCATGGACCCCAATAAACATCACAAATCATTAAAGAAAAAAGGTTCAGCGCACTGTCTAGGTCAGGGGTCGGCAACCCGCGGCTCAGGAGCCGCATGCGGCTCTTTAGCGCTGCCCTAGTGGCTCCCTGGAGCATTTTCAAAAATGTTTGAAAATGTAAAAAGATGGGGGAGAGTAATATATTTTTTGTTTTATTAGGGTTTATGTAGGAGGAAAAACAAGACACAAACATTCTTAATGTTTTCCAATACTGTAAGAATGTGTAGAATAAATGTTAAATTTCAACACTTCTGTCAACAAAGATTTGCGTCATAGTCTGCGACACCCGTTTCTACCAGCAGGGCAGCGGACCGCTGGGCAGGTGGCTGATGGAAATCGAACCACCGTCAGTTGTGTGCATTGCTTTGTAACAATTCACCCTCCACTCAGTGAGGGGAACGTCACAACGCCGTTCTACGGCTGGGGCATTAAATATCAAGACAATCTGCTCTCTAATATTACCAAGAAAAAAACTCATAACCGTTTGTTTGTGCAGCCGTGTATTGTGTGAGAGTGACAAACGTACATTAAACACTTCGCCCAACACTCAAATATCAAAAACCCAATTTCCCTAAATACACAATATATACAAAAACCCACAGTTCAAACCCAAGTCCTGCAGTTTTGCTAGCAAAAAAAAAGAAATGTTCTGGAGGATAAATGAGTTGGACAGTCTCACGCGTTTGGGGGGAGGCTGCTCCGCCTCACTGCTGGAATTAAGTCCACCCGTCAAAGAAGCTGGCACAGATCCTCCACGATCCGAGCTCTTTGGGAAAATATATTCAGTAGGCAAATAATCTGAGCTGGGAAAGGTAATCCATATGAGAGATCGCTTGCTCCTCCACGCTTCTGCTTCTCTGTCAGCTGTGCATTTCCTCCCCGCGCTCCCGCGTCTCCTTACAAAAAAAAGAGGTGTCGCCCTGTCACCTGGCACTGTTCAACCAATGGGGTGACGACAAATACAACACATGACGAGTTTCATTTTTTTTTTCTATACCGCTTTGTCCCTTTCGGGGTCATGGGGCTGCCGGAGCCTATCCCGGCTGCTTGGGAGTAAGCAGGGATGCCCTGAACAGGTCGCCAATCTGTCACAGGGTAGAAGGTCCACAATCACACTCACACCTATGGACAATTTAGAGTTGCCAAATTTACCTATGAAGCATGTTTTGGGACGGTGGGAGGAAGCCGGAGATCCCGAAGAAAACCCATGCATACACGGGGAGAACATGCAAACTCCACACAGAAAGGTCCCACAGTGATGTATTTTTCATGTCCTTGAACCGAGGACCTTCTTGCTGTGAGGCAAGAGCGCTAACCACTGCGCCACCGTGCAGCCCACTACAAAGTTTCAGTGATTGATTGTCACTACAGATGAGTTTCAGCGCATGACGTAAAGATTGAAAACTTGGTTATTTATTAAAAAGTTTTATTCCAATGAAACTTTGTCGTGGGTTTCATTGAAATAAAACTTTTTAATAAATAACCAAGTTTTCAATCTTTACGTCATGCGCTGAAACTCATCTGTAGTGGAAACCATTACAGCTTGATGAAGTTAAAGAGAAAATTCTGATCTCCTGCTACACAACACAGTCCGATGGCTGTCCAGGGGGGAGGTTTTGCGTCACTTTGTCGTCTGTTTAGAACACATGAAAACAATCCTGAAAAGCAAAGACCTGAACTACCCGCAACTGGAAGATACTGAGTGGCTGGAAAAGCTGCACTTTTTGGTGGATGTGACTGTGAGGAGCCACCTGAACAGCTGAATGAAAGTCTGCAGACGCCGCAAATGCTTGAAGCTATTTTGTCATTCGAGCGCAGCTGACTGTCTTTACCACGGATGTACAGCGAAAGAAGAGGATGCTGCTGTTTTACCCTTGCACTGACTTGCTTGGCATTTGCACAAAAATCAAACTTAACTGTATTATTTTCTATAATTTTATGAAAGCAATGAAACATAATTAATTGATATCGTGATGAAGTTAAACTTGCACAACAGAGCAGTCACGTGACGCGTCGTTCTCCCAGAATGCACTGCAGGGCAAATAAACATTTAATTGTTAATGCTCATTATGTATTTGTAACTTAGTCCTTTTGATAGCAGGCTAATATAGCTAATAGATAGATATTGCATGTGTTCCCTTCATTAGGCTTGAATAGGGCTTTTAATATTTTGCGGCTCCAGACATATTTGTTTTGTGGGTTTTTTTCTACAATTTGGCTCTTTCAACATTTTGGGTTGCCAACCCCTGACCGAGTGGGTCTAGATGACCCAACTCCCAATGTTAAAGTGCCTAGGATAGCATAAGGGTTACGTTAGTCCAGGGAGGTTAGAGTTTGTCTTTGTTTTCCCTTTTCAGTGGATGATGGAAGCCTACAAAAAAGTCTCCTGGTTCCAAGCTGTCACTCGCACAGGAAGTCTGCTATATTGATGTCAATTTGCCATTTTTGCTGTATTTTGGTAATTTGCAGGCCTCATCCTAGATCAAACTATCCCTAGAGATTTGAGAATAATGACTCTAAACTCCAATTTTGGAAACTAGACACATGTCCAATATATAATATAATAATATAATATTACTTATATAATGATATTATATTGCAAAGCTTTTATGTTTTTCGGGATGCCTGTGACCGTGGCAACGCGTCGAACTTCGAGGTCATTTTGAAAACCCGCCATGATAAGAAAACTGGCCATTACTTAGCCATGCATAATCTAATCTGATCCAAAGTTGGTGTGCATGATTGTAGTCTCTGTAGACTCTGAACAAATCTGCAGTGGAAGAATCCGTAACAGATGTAGCTGGCAACAGGAAATGACAGGTTTTACTTGGAGCATCACTGCTCCAAGTGGGATGAGCCGACACACCTCGAAACTTTGTGCACCTGTTGAAAAGCCATTGAAGTTTACACCCACAAAAAACCATAACTTCCAACGCGGGGGGTGGTCGTTCGAGAGCGGCAATGTTGGGCGTCTCGCCATGCACACAACAGTTTCTCTCACGTGTACATTCCTTGTTCGATCTCACAGTTTTGTTGAAGCTTCCATTTTGAACCCATGGATATGACAATCTTGGACGAGCTCCATAGCGCCACCTTGTTATTGAAAAACACCTTTTTTGTCGTGTTCTGCCCTATCTTTTTTCAGTGCTTCATCCGACATGCATGAAATTAAAACTGGAGATTCTCAGAAGGGTCTTCTCTCATAATCTGCAGTTTAATAGGTGTAAAACTGACAGTGCCTGCGTAAGCCACCGCCAAAAAGGAAGTGGTCGATTATGTGCACCCAAATAATAAAAATTCATAAAAAATCAGCTGTTTGTCTCAACAAGCTAAGATTTCAGAATTACCTTTGATACACAGCACAGAATTTAAAAAGTTACAGGTGAATTTTGAGACAATTTTACATCCCAAAAGGTCCCAAAATGTGTTTTTAAGGCAAAACTACGAACACCTATTTTTTTTTTCATAACTTACCATTCACATATCAACACCAAACTTTAGAAAAATGCAGGGATTTGTGTCCTACTGCCTTCCATATTTATTTCTGAATTTGAGGTCGAACAGATGAATTTTAAGAAATTATATTCATCACAAAATCTATGCTTTGTCCATCCGGACTCCAAACAAATATTTTTTATCATAACTTATTTTGCAAATATCAACACCCAACTTCACAGACCTATAGCTGTACGTGTCCGAATGGTCCCTGAATATTTTCACACTTTTAAAATGAACTGGTCAATTTTAAGATTTTTTTCCTCTAACATGCAACAGCCTCTCTAACTCACGCCTGCTGCATGGGTCAGGTTACACTCCTCCTACCCCTTCAGGGTTTCCTGCTCATATGTTATTTAGCCAGCAGTAACAAGCAAGATAAGAGAATTTAGAATTTGGCCACAAAAAGTCAGTTCAGTACTGAAAGACTGCTTTTTAATTTTTTTTTGTATGTCTTTCATCCATCCTTAGTACTATCCATCCATCTATCCATCTTCCTCCGCTTATCCGGAACCGGGTCGCGGGGGCAGCAGACTGAGCAGAGATGCCCAGACTTCCCTCACCCCAGCCACTTCCTCCAGCTCCTCTGGGGGGACCCCGAGGCGTTCCCAGGCCAGCCGAGAGATGTAGTCTCTCCAGCGTGTCCTGGGTCTTCCCCGGGGCCTCCGCTCAGTGGGACATGCCCGGAACACCTCTCCAGGGAGGCGTCCAGGAGGCATCCGGACTAGATGCCCGAGCCACCTCAGCTGGCTCCTTTCGATGTGGAGGAGAAGCGGTTCTACTCTGAGCTCTCCGCGGGTGACCGAGCTTCTCACCCTATCTCTAAGGGAGTGCCCAGCCACCCTGCGGAGGAAGCTTATTTCAGCCGCTTGTATTCGGGACCTCGTTCTTTCAGTCATGACCCATAGCTCATGACCATAGGTGAGTATTGGAACGTAGATCGACCGGTAAATTGAGAGCTTTGCTTTTCGGCTCAGCTCTCTCTTCACCACGACAGACCGATAGAGCGACCGCATAACTACGGATGCCGCTCCAATCCCCCTGTCAATCTCATGCTCCGATCTTCCCTCACTTGTGAAGAAGACCCCAAGGTATTTAAACTCCTCCACCTGGGGCAAGGACACTCCACCCACCCAGAGATGGCAAACTACCTTTCTCCGGTCGAGAACCATGGCCTCAGATTTAGCGGTGCTGACCATCATCCCAGCCGCTTCACACTCGGCCGCAAACCGCCCCAATGCACGCTGGAGGTCCCGGTTCGATGAAGCCAACGGGACAACTTCATCTGCAAAAAGCAGAGAGGAAATCCTGTGGTCCCCAAACCAGATCCCTTCCGGCCCCTGGCTGCGCCTAGAAATTCTGTCCATAAAAACTATGAACAGAACCGGTGATAAAGGGCAGCCCTGCCGGAGTCCAATGTGGACTGGGAACAGGTCTGACTAACTGCCGGCTATGCGAACCAAGCTCCTACTCCGGTCCTACAGAGACAGGACAGCCCTCAGTAAGGCTCCCCGGACCCCATACTCCCAGAGCACCCCCAACAGGATGCCACGGGGGACGCGGTCGAATGCCTTCTCCAAATCCACAAAACACATATGGACTGGATGAGCGAACTCCCACAATCCCTCCAGCACCCTAGATAGGGTGTAGAGCTGGTCCACTGTTCCACGACCAGGACGGAAACCGCACTGTTGTTCCTGAATCCGAGGTTCTATCGGACGGACTCTCCTCTCCAGTACCCTGGCATAGACTTTCCCAGGGAGGCTGAGGAGTGTAATTCCCCTATGGTTGGAACACACCCTCCGGTCCCCCTTCTTAAAGAGGGGAACCACCACCCCTGTCTGCCAGTCCAGTGGTACGGTTCCCGACCGCCACGCGATGCTGCAGAGACGTGTCAGCCAAGACACTCCCACAGCATCCAGAGACTTGAGGTGCTCAAGGCGGACTTCATCCACCCCCGGGGCCTTGCCACCGAGGAGCTCGTTGACTACCTCAGTGACTTCAGCCCGGGTAATAGACAGCCCCACCCCAAAGTCCTCACTCTCCGCTTCTTCAAAAGAAGGCGTGTCAGTGGGATTGAGGAGATCCTCGAAGTACTCCTTCCACCGCCCAACAATGTCCCCAGTCGAAGTCAACAGCTCCCCACCTGCACTGAAAACGGTGCCTGTGGAGAACTGCTCTCTCCTCCTGAGTCGTCGGATGGTTTGCCAGAATTTCTTCGAGGCCAACCGATAGTCCTTCTCCATGGCCTCACCGAACTACCCCCAGGACCGAGTTTTCGCCTCCGCAACAGTCCGTGCCGCAGCTCGCTTAGACTGCCGGTACCTGTCAGCTGCCTCTGGAGTCCCGCAGGCCAGCCAGGCCTGGTAGGACTCCTTCTTCAGGTTGACGGGATCCCTTACTTTTGGTGTCCACCACCGGGTTCGGGGGTTACCGCCGCGACAGGCACCAGAGACCTTGCAACCACAGCTCCAAGCAGCAGCATAGACAATGGAGGTGGAAAACATGGTCCACTCGGACTCAATGTCCCCAACCTCCCTCGGTACCTGTTTGAAGTTCTCCCGGATGAGGGAGTTAAAGACTTCCCTGACGGAGGGCTCAGCCAGACGTTCCCAGCAGACCCTCACAGTACGTTTGGGTCTTCCAAGTCTTTCCGGCCTCCTTCCCCGCCAGCGAATCCAACTCACCACCAGGTAGTGATTGGTGGACAGCTCCGCCCCTCTCTTCACCCGAGTGTCCAAGACACAGGGCCGAAGGTTGCCTGAAACAACTACAAAGTCGATCATTGACCTCCTGCCTAGGGTGTCCTGGTGCCAGGTGTATTGATGGACACCCTTGTGCTCGAACATGGTGTTCGTTATGGACAAACTATGACGAGCACAGAAGTCCAATAACAAAACACCACTCGGGTTCAGATCAGGGGGGGCGTTCCTACCAATCACACCCCTCCAGGTGCCACTGTCTTGCCCACGTGGGAATTGAAGTCCCCCAGGAAGACAATGGAGACCCCGTTGGGGCACTTTCCAGTACGCCTTCGAGAGACACCAAAAAGGCCTGGTACTCCGAACTGCTGTTCGGCCCGTAAGCCGAAACCACAGTTAGAGACCTGTCCCCCACCCGGAGGCGGAGGGACATGACCCTCTCGTCCACCGGGGTGAACTCCAACACTTGGCGGCTGAGCTGGGGGCTCACGAGTAAGCCCACGCCAGCCCGCTGCCTCTCACCTTGGGCAACTCCAGAGTGGTAGAGAGTCCAACCCCTCTCTAAGGACTGAGTTTCAGAGCCCAGGCTATGTGTGGAGGTGAGCCCGACTATATCTAGACGGTATCTCTCAACCTCTCACACCAGCTCAGGCTCCTTCCCTCCCAGAGAGGTGACATTCCATGTCCCAAAAGCCAGGTTCCATGATCGGGGTTTGGGCCGCTGAGGCACCTGCCCTTGACTGCCACCCAAACCACATTGCACCGGCCCCTTTTGAGGTCTCCTACGGGTGGTGGGCCCATGGGAAAGTGGTCCCACGTCGCTCCTTCGGGCTGTGCCCGACCAGGGCCCGTGGGAAGAGCCCGGCCACCAGGCGCTCGCCTGTGAGCCCCGACCCTGGGCCTGGCTCCAGAGCGGGGCCCTGGTGACGCCAATCCGGGTGACATAATCGGGTCCTTGTTCTTTCTTATCATCAGGGGGTTCTGAAGTCCTTAGTACTAATTATTGCTTTTATTTTTATTTTTCTAAAATGCAATTAACTCAATGTTTTATTTTTTTTGTTTTTAAACAAAACATTTAAATATGCTACAAAAGAATACCCAACCTCAGTACATTCCTAAAAATGTAACATAGGATAATAAATATCTCTCAAGACCTAATCCCTATGTGCTCATCCTTTTTCGTCAATGCTGCAACTTCTTTTCCTTTAAATACATCCAATGAAATTAAACTACAACACCAACAAACACAAGTGATAACAAATGTATCTAAAAGATTATGTGTATATACAGTTTGCAGAACTTTTAAACACCAAACAAATAACAAATGCTTCCCAATAAAAGCACAAAAAATGGAACACAAAATGTAAAACCCAAATTAGAAAATAAAAATGTGTAAAAATATATATTTTTAGTAGTTTTTTAAAAAGAAATCACCAAGTCAACTCTTCTGAGGGTGAAACAAAGAACTCCAGAACAATGAAGCCACTTCTACAAAGTCTCTGTCACCTTAAGTTTTAAACAAGTTCTCTGAACATCCACCATACATTGGTCATATGTACTCAGAGACTTGCTAAAAGTGCACAATTTCAAAAGGTCTTTAATATAGACAACTGCAGGTAGATCCTGTGATGGAAATGGTGGCTGAGGAGAAAGATGAAGTTCATTCATTGATCGTGCCAACAGTGCCTCCTTTTGATGAAAATAGGAATTCAACCAAATACTTGGAAATGGTGTTGAAAAATGACGAACTCCTGTGAACACTGAAGACTTTTGCAGATGTTAGTGCGGTTTCGGAAAATTAGGTTGCGGTCATGAGGATGTGACTTGGATGTCGAATTACCGAACGCAACGTCTCGATGTTTCGTTTGTGCGAAGCCGTGGTTGCGACGACACTGTTATGGTGCTTGTCAGTCTCCTCCCCCTCCCGCTCCTGCTCTGCTCCTGACCACCAGCTGGGACCAATTCACCTCATCACCTGCTTCTGCTCTTAAGGAGATCTAGCCTCAGAATCCAACGCCAGTTTGTTGCCCATTATGGTGACTAAACCTGGTCTCAGTCTAAGTTCTTGTTTCTACGTTCAAGTCTGGCCTAGTGTTTAACCTGCCTCTCCCTGTCTCAGGATTCCAGTCTCCAAGTGTCCCCTGTGTGGATGTCAGTTCGAGCCCTCCAACAGTCCGGTGGAAATCTCAAGCTTTAACAGCCGCGCTATTTCCTTCAGCCACGCCACAAGCCGCTGTCCTCTCCAGCTTCACACCAAGCAACCATCAACTCTCCTGGAAGGAAAATAAAAACTATTACTTACCTTTCACCAACCCTTGTCCTCATTCTGGGTTACAGCATCTGGGTCTGTCCATTCTTCAAGTCATGACAGACGCAAAACGGCTCGAGCGGGACATTGCTCACAAGGTGGTTGCACGTGCTCGGGCCCAATAAATGCTACTTAGCTTAAATTTGAAAAATATTTTTTTGTATTTGTATGGAGACAATTTCTTTGGTGTTTTTGTTCATTTAAATTTGGTGGCCAAAACTTTTTACTTTTACGTTATGCCCCCCTGAATACCCCTAGACACAGAAGGGGGCGTAACAGTCGGCAACACTAAAATATTTTCATTGATTATTTAGAGAACACGACTGGAGAGTCACCATTGGATAAAGGTCCTTGTTCCTCAACACATGATCTTTGGAGAAATAGAACAGTCTACAATTGTCCATCTGTAAATGTTATATCACTGAACAATCCTTTATTCCACCAAAGGAGCTGGATAAGGTCCATCTTTATAGGGCAGGGATGTCCAAACAAAATCTGGGGGCCAGATTTGTTGAGGTAAAACTGTGTGAAGGCTAACCATTCAGCCTGTATCCTTGAACTACTTTAATAAGATTAAATGCAAATGATCAGTTTAATGAACATGTTTATTGCAGTGATATTTCCATTATAAAACATAAACACATCTAAATACATTTTAAACAAAATAACTAAAGTCCACATTTGAAGATTTGAAATAAAATGAAGAAAAAGTTTGTCTTGAAAATAAAGTGATTAATATTAAATCTGAGTTCATATGAAATGTTGCGTTTTATTCACTACTCACTAAGAAAACAGCTGAACTTCAAAAAGCAGTACATTTGTTCTACAGAAAAGAAAATGTGCTCATCAATCTGTGGTTTATGGATCGGATTGAATGGGGATTTAAAACAAAGCAAAAGTTTACGTGTATTCAAAAAAAAATACAGGATGTCACTGATAGAAATGTACAAGGCTAGAAATTATCAATAAAAACAAATTAGCAAATGTCCATGCTGCATAGGTGCTATACAGAATACAATATGATTATTTTGAAGAAAAAAAACACGACTGTAACTAGAAATATGCTCAACATACAGTGTTGTAAAAAGGGATCATACAAGATTTCTTTTCTACCCACTCCTTTTATAGAATACCATTTTATTGCTTTAATGACATTAGCCTGTTGGCCGGTGAAAAATTGGACGGCCCACGGGCCGGACATTGGACATACCTGTTATAGGGAGATGAGACAAAGTAAAATGGAGATGGAGCTTACACAACATCTAGTTTTCAGTCCACAATATTCTGTTACTACATATTTAATCAGCAACACCAGCCGCAACATTTGACCAGGACAACTTATCAGAGCTTTTGGACAAATTAACTAGTCTGTATTTCTGTAATTACTATTCGCATCACATTTGTTTTTGTTTGATGAAGGTCCTTGTTCTGCAACACATGATCATAGAGAGTTAGGATAATCTACAGCTGTCTTTCTGTAAATGTTAGATCACTGAACAATCCTTTAATCCACCAAAGGAGCTGGATAATTAATATCGGAGGATGTAGGAGGATGAGACAAAATAAAATGGAGATAGACCCTACAAACCATGAAGACCCACTCCAATGACAATGGAGCTTTTGGTGTTTTTAACATGTTCTTGTAGCATGTTAAATGATGGTGGATGTATATCCAAGATCTTAAGATTCAAACTGGGTTTTCTAAGTATTTCTTTATTCAAATACTTTTGAATCAGAAGCAGATAAAAACCTGCCATTTAAAAAAGCTTTTCGTTGTGGTGCAGCAACTGAGATTGGTGGCCCAAAGTCTGTCTGCTCTGCTCTATTCTGATTTATCCACTGTCAAACAAATAGATCCATGAGCGTCTTTGTTTTCCAGATCTGAGCTGGAATCTGGATCTGAACTGTATGTCTGGATAGCTACGATGATGCTGCCATTTTTTTGGTCCACTAATGTCTGCATCATGGTAACATCTTCACCATCTTTTGTGTTACTTCTGTTACATTTTGTTATCTGTGGTGTTCTGCTGAGTTCTGTGTCTCCCACAGAGAACATGCTAATCTCTGCAGGCAGAACCACAAACATGTGAGAGATGCGTTAAGAATCCAAAGATTTCAAAACCATCCATCCATCCATCCATCCATCTTCCTCCGCTTATCCGGAACCGGGTCGCGGGGGCAGCAGACTGAGCAGAGATGCCCAGACTTCCCTCACCCCAGCCACTTCCTCCAGCTCCTCTGGGGGGACCCCGAGGCGTTCCCAGGCCAGCCGAGAGACGTAGTCTCTCCAGCGTGTCCTGGGTCTTCCCCGGGGCCTCCGCCCAGTGGGACATGCCCGGAACACCTCTCCAGGGAGGCGTCCAGGGGGCATCCGGACTAGATGCCCGAGCCACCTCAACTGGCTCCTTTCGATGTGGAGGAGAAGCGGTTCTACTCCGAGCTCTCCGCGGGTGACCGAGCTTCTCACCCTATCTCTAAGGGAGCGCCCAGCCACCCTACGGAGGAAGCTCATTTCAGCCGCTTGTATTCGGGACCTCGTTCTTTCGGTCATGACCCATAGCTCATGACCATAGGTGAGTACTGGAACGTAGATCGACCGGTAAATTGAAAGCTTTGCTTTTCGGCTCAGCTCTCTCTTCACCACGACGGACCGATAGAGCGACCGCATGACTACGGACGCCGCTCCGATCCGCCTGTCAATCTCACGCTCCGATCTTCCCTCACTCGTGAACAAGACCCCAAGGTATTTAAACTCCTCCACCTGGGGCAAGGACACTCCACCCACCGAGAGATGGCAAACTACCTTTCTCCGGTCAAGAACCATGGCCTCAGATTTAGCGGTGCTGACCCTCATCCCAGCCGCTTCACACTCGGCTGCAAACCGCCCCAATGCACGCTGGAGGTCCTGGTCCGATGAAGCCAACAGGACAGCATCATCTGCAAAAAGCAGAGAGAAAATCCTGTGGTCCCCAAACCAGATCCCTTCTGGCCCCTGGCTGCGCCTAGAAATTCTGTCCATAAAAACTATGAACAGAACCGGTGATAAAGGGCAGCCCTGCCGGAGTCCAACGTGGACTGGGAACAGGTCTGACTTACTGCCAGCTATGCGAACCAAGCTCCTACTCCGGTCATACAGAGACCGGACAGCCCTCAGTAAGGCTCCCCGGACCCCATACTCCCAGAGCACCCCCCACAGGATGCCACGGGGGACGCGGTCGAACGCCTTCTCCAAATCCACAAAACACATATGGACTGGATGAGCGAACTCCCACAATCCCTCCAGCACCCCAGATAGGGTGTAGAGCTGGTCCACTGTTCCACGACCAGGACGGAAACCGCACTGTTGTTCCTGAATCCGAGGTTCGACTATCGGACGGACTCTCCTCTCCAGTACCCTGGCATAGACTTTCCCAGGGAGGCTGAGGAGTGTAATTCCCCTATGGTTGGAACACACCCTCCGGTCCCCCTTCTTAAAGAGGGGAACCACCACCCCTGTCTGCCAGTCCAGTGGTACGGTTCCAGACCGCCACGCGATGCTGCAGAGACGTGTCAGCCAAGACACTCCCACAGCATCCAGAGACTTGAGGTGCTCAGGGCGGACTTCATCCACCCCCAGGGCCTTGCCACCGAGGAGCTCGTTGACTACCTCGGTGACTTCAGCCCGGGTAATAGACAGCCCCACCCCAAAGTCCTCATTCTCCACTTCTTCAAGAGAAGGCGTGTCAGTGGGATTGAGGAGATCCTCGAAGTACTCCTTCCACCGCCCGACAATGTCCCCAGTCGAAGTCAACAGCTCCCCACCTGCACTGAGAACGGTGCCTGTGGAGAACTGCTTTCCCCTCCTGAGTCGTCGGACGGTTTGCCAGAATTTCTTCGAGGCCAACCGATAGTCCTTCTCCATGGCCTCACCGAACTCCTCCCAGGACCGAGTTTTTGCCTCCGCAACAGTCCGGGCCGCAGCTCGCTTAGACTGCCGGTACCTGTCAGCTGCCTCTGGAGTCCCGCAGGCCAGCCAGGCCTGGTAGGACTCCTTCTTCAGCTTGACGGCATCCCTTACTTCCGGTGTCCACCACCGGGTTCGGGGGTTACCGCCACGACATGCACCAGAGACCTTGCGACCACAGCTCCGAGCAGCAGCAGAGACAATGGAGGTGGAAAACATGGTCCACTCGGACTCAATGTCCCCAACCTCCCTCGGTACCTGTTTGAAGTTCTCCCGGATGTGGGAGTTAAAGACTTCCCTGACGGAGGGCTCAGCCAGACATTCCCAGCAGACCCTCACAGTACGTTTGGGTCTTCCAAGTCTTTCCGGCCTCCTTCCCCGCCAGCGAATCCAACTCACCACCAGGTAGTGATCGGTGGACAGCTCCGCCCCTCTCTTCACCCGAGTGTCCAAGACACAGGGCCGAAGGTCGCCTGAAACAACTACAAAGTCGATCATTGACCTCCTACCTAGGGTGTCCTGATGCCAGGTGTATTGATGGACACCCTTGTGCTCGAACATGGTGTTCGTTATGGACAAGCTATGACGAGCACAGAAGTCCAATAACAAAACACCACTCGGGTTCAGATCAGGGGGGGCGTTCCTACCAATCACACCCCTCCAGGTGCCACTGTCATTGCCCACGTGGGCATTGAAGTCCCCCAGGAAGACAAAGGAGTCCCCCATTGGGGCACTTTCCAGTACCCCTTCGAGAGACACCAAGAAGGCCTGGTACTCCGAACTGTTGTTCGGCCCGTAAGCCGAAACCACAGTTAGAGACCTGTCCCCCACCCGGAGGCGGAGGGACATGACCCTCTCGTCCACCGGGGTGAACTCCAACACTTGGCGACTGAGCTGGGGACTCACGAGTAAGCCCACGCCAGCCCGCCGCCTCTCACCTTGGGCAACTCCAGAGTGGTAGAGAGTCCAACCCCTCTCTAAGGACTGAGTTTCAGAGCCCAGGCTATGTGTGGAGGTGAGCCCGACTATATCTAGACGGTATCTCTCAACCTCTCGCACCAGCTCAGGCTCCTTCCCTCCCAGAGAGGTGACATTCCATGTCCCAAAAGCCAGGTTCCATGATTGGGGTTTGGGCCGCTGAGGCATCCGCCCTCGACCGCCACCCAAACCACATTGCACCGGCACCTTCTGAGGTCTCCCACGGGTGGTGGGCCCATGAGAGAACCAACCATTCAAAACCATTCTGAAGGAAATAAATCAGTCATTTCAGAACCACTATAGGAATCTATGAGGTAAAAACTACAACTGAACAATAAACAGTTAAAACATGTTTTTAACTAATATCTGGGACCTTTAATCATTTCTTACCAAGTAAATACACTGTTGATCCAGAGTTGAAACTTTCTGTTCTTGAACAAACTGAAGCTTTTTGTCCATTTAGTTTCTGTTCTTTTCTGTTCTGTCTCTTCAGTTTCTCCTCACTGAGAGCAGAAATCTCCAGCAAGTTCTTCTGCTGCTGTTTATGGTTTGATTTAACCAAATATTGAAGGGATTGGTGATCATCCAAAACATTTCCTCCTGGAAGATGAAGCTTCATCCTCGATGCAGTGGTCGTCCTTCCCGAGTCTCTGATCTGATTGTTTTGGTAAATTCAGGAGATTCATTTTTCTGTAGAAAGACTTCTTTAGAGGCTGGAATTTCATAAAATACAACAGGAAGATTTTTCTTCAACTTCAGTAAGAAGTTTTTGTATCAGATCACTTATTTCATCTTCATGTTTTGTTTGTAGGTTTTCCTGTTCCTGAGTTGGAGTATTTTTCATTTCCTCTTCCTGTTTTATCAGCAGATTTTTGATTTCAGGCAGGTTTTCTTTCTTTTTAGACACACACTTCACTAAGTCACGGATTTCTTCTTGATATTTTTGCCTTTTTTCTCGTTCCTTTGTTTCTTTCAGTGCCTTTAATAAGTCGTACTTCTCCTCTTTGTCCTTTAGTTGACTCGTGTATGTTTCCTTCAGAGATGCATGTTTTGTCATGAATTCATTTTTCTCTTCAGCTCTTTTTCTGGCTTCTTCCTCAAACTTCTTCTGGAGATTCTCCTGTTCTTTCTTATATTTCTTTTCTTTTTCTTCCAGTTCTTTTCTGATCTGAATCTCCTCTTTGACTTTCTGTTCACGAATCTCTCTTTCCTTCTCTAACTGTTCCTCGAGTTCCTTCAGTCGTTTCTGCTCTTCCTGCTTTCTCTTTTCTTCTTCTTGTTTCTGTTTTTCCCACCATTCTCTGCGTTCCTCCTCCCAGGCTTTTTTATTTCTTTGTTTCCTCTTTCTCTCTTTTTCCAGTTCTGTTTTCTTTTCTTTTCTTGCTGACTGTATTTCTTTGTCCAACTCTTCTATTTGCTTTTTCAAAGCCTCTCTTTGTCGTTCTTCCTCCTCCTCTCTCTCCTTGTTCTTCTTTTCTCTTTCTTCTTGTTCTTTTTGTTGTTGTTTTTGCTCTTTCTGAATATTTTCACTCATTTCTTTAAGCTTCAGTTCACTCTCCTGTTTCAGTTTTTTTATTTCTTCTTCCATCTTTCTTTTCATTTCTTGCATTTCTTCTTCATGTTTTCTTGTAAGCTCCTCCTTTTCTTTCCTGATTTCTTCTTCTTTCTCTTTTAGGATTTTCTCCATTTCTTTCCGAATCGCTGCTTCAGCTTCTTCCAGCATCTCATTGCTGAAGCAGCAGCCTCTGTTTTTCTTCACCATTCTGTCGATCTTTTCCATCAGGTCTCTCACCTGCTGCTGGTTGTTTTTATCTCGGTTATTGAACACGTGGTATCTTCCTCCACAGTCTCTGATAAGGTTCTTTAGTCCATTTGTATCCTCTTCAATATAATCTTCAATAGTTTTGTCATCATGGTGCAGATCATCTCCCCTTGTGAAGAGAATTAAGGTGAACTGTTCTGATTTTTTTCCAAAACTTTCCTTGATAAGTTTCAGTGTTTCCATTTCTTCTGGTGTGAATCGTCCGATCTGGATCACCAGCAGGAAGACATGAGGTCCTGGAGCCAGCAGGCTGATGCATTTCACCATCTCTTCATAAACCAGTTTGTTTGACAGACTTGTGTCAAATAGACCAGGAGTGTCGACCACAGAAACTGGACGACCGTCCACTTCACCCTGAGCTTTGTGACAAAGTCTGGTGACTGAAACTGAACTTGAGTCAGCTTTAAACTGTTTTCTTCCCAGGATGGTGTTTCCTGAAGAACTTTTTCCACTGCCGGTCTTCCCGATCAGAACAATCCTGACACTTTCTGGACTCTGCTGTTTTTTACCTGAAACATTCAATTTTAGTTTTTAGAATATTGTCAGTTTTTTTCAAGGTTTATTCCTGAAAACAGAAACAGAAAAATAGAATTACTCACATGGATCCTGTCTGTTTAATTGTCTCACGTTTTCCTCCAGTTCAATGTTCTTTTCCATCTGTGTCTGTACAAATGTGTTTGCTGTATAACTATTTTCCACCTGAATGTTCTCCAGCAGCTCTGAGATCTGCTGTTTGTTCCTGATGTTGAGAATGTCGTATCTTCCTCCACAGCTCTGACATAATTTCTGGATGTCTTCATTTTTTTCTACAAAGTTAACAACATTTGGATCTTTGGGATCTGAGTCCACAGTGAACAGGATCCTGGTGAAGTCTTTGACCTGAGGGCCAAAGGCCTTCTGGATGGTCTGCAGCTCTCCCTTGTCTTCATCAGTGAGTGGATCCACAGGAAGAACCAGGATGAAGGCGTGGACGCCCTCAGGGTCACAGAGGGAGACACTCCTGAAGGATTCCTGCATCACTTCCTTCTGCGTTCTTTCAGACAAGGCGGGCAGCTCCACCACAGAAACTAGACGTCCACACACCTCTGCCTGGTTTCTACCACTCTGCTGTGAGCTGACTGACAGACCTAGAATGTTCTTGGCTGCTGAAGTCTTCCCTGCTCCTCTCCTCCCTAACAGAACCAGGTTTAAAGCTTTGATCTGTTCACACTGTGGTCCTCTGGTCTCTTCAGTGAAGGTGAGGAAGGATCCTCTGTTTTCACTCATCATCCTCTCAATGTTCTTCATCAACAGTCCATGATTTTTATCCAACATGTTGTACTGTCTTCCTCCACACTTCCCCATCAGCTCATTTAGAAGATTGGTTTGTTTTTCTTTGTGTGTGAAGACAATCATGGAGTGTTGAAAACTATTCTGACCAAACAAACTCAGGATGAAGTTCAGTTTTTCTGCATCTTCTTGTGTGAAGTCAGATGGTTTCACCATCAGCAGCAGAACATTTGGTCCAGGGAAGCTCAGACTCCTGCATCTGCTCATCTCTCTGCTCACCATCTGGTCGTTCATCTCAAACAGGCTGGAGCCTGGAGTTTTAACAACTAAAACTGATTTTCCATTCCATTCTCCAGATGTTGTCGCACACTGTTTGTTTGATGATTGTGAATGAAAAACTTCATCTTCAATAATGAAGTTAGACATTTTTGACAGCTTGTCTTTACTCTTTCCCAGAAGAACAATCCTGACAGAAACTGCAACAAAATGTGAAAAAAAACAATAACTAGAAAGAATGTAACAACGATAAAAGTTGGAGGTAAGCCTGTAATAAAAATTAGAACAATGTTTAATTGTCCATTGGTCCAATTAGTGCAGGGGTTAAGGATATTGGACAGTATTTTCAGCTGGTATGTCCACACAGCACCCCCCACCATCATCAACCCCCACTCATGCAATAAAATAATTAAATAATTAAATAATGAATTGAGCCCATAATGAAATACAAATACAAACACAAGTAAAAGAGAAATGACTAAAGAAAAAAAAGCTAAAGAAGAGAATACCCAAAAGGCGCAGTCCGCCCTTTCGTCCCGTTGGCCGGGATGTCAGCATAGACACAAACACCCCAGCCAAGGGTGAGAAAATCACTTGTGCAATCTAAAATGTAAAAGTGGTAAATAGAAAAGTTAAATATAAAAACAGCTAAGATGCAATACTTAAAATAGGTTATTGCATAAAAAGTCCATAAAAAAACTAAAAAAAAGTCTAAAACACCTGAAATATAAATAGGAATAAGTTAAGACATTGAGACAACTTAACTAAAAAATAAAAAAAAAAAACATTAAACAAGTTAATATGTGATCAAATATCATAAAATATAAGAGTAAAAATTCAAAATCCTACATATAAGATCTAGTTAAAAGCTGGACAGTGGATGAGGCCCTCAACACCTTGGGCAGGCTGATCCACAGACGACGCCCATAGTTTCTAAATGAGGCCCTGCTGTGGTTTTTTGTCCTGACCCTCGGGACCTTCAGCCCACACCTGAGGACCTCAGGGCTCTGGGAGGTTTGGTCTGAAGAGTGGACTGAGGCGTTGTTTTAAAGTTCGCCATTAGAGGCCATGGCCGTTTTTTGAGTTGATAAAATCATAATTTGTAAACAGAAGCGAACAGAGCAGCAAATGGTGATGTTTCCAGCAGTTTAGTTTTATTAGCTCGAGTGTGCGTCCATGAGAGCGGTGAGCCCATTTTTTGTTTATATAAGGGTAAAATATATTTGTTCATTGGTGTGGACATTTCCTGTTAACAAGTCAAGTTAGTTTTGGTTAGAAGTTTATTGAATTTATTTAGTTCCTACAGTTATTATCATAAATTTTCTGGATATAATATTTTGAGTATTAATGCCATAGAGGTTTGTGGAATGTTTGTAATGCGCAGATATAACAGGCTAAGTTGTTATTTTTAAACCTTTTTTTTGGGCTTGGTTATTGAATTTGGTTTATTATAATTGTATTGTTTGTTTTCTGTATTCTGTTTTAGAACCAGACACAAACAGAAATGTATATATGCAAGACTATAAATCCAAATCCAGATTAAAGAAGAAACAGAAAAAGGTCAAATTTGGTCCTTCGAGCCGGATTGGTTAATTAAAGAGAGAGGATGGATTATGAGCGTGGTGCACGTCCTAAGAGGACAGTGCGTCCATAATCTATCTATCTATCTATCTATCTATCTATCTATCTATCTATCTATCTATCTATCTATCTATCTATCTATCTATCTATCTATCTATCTATCTATCTATCTATCTATCTTCTTTAGCTTTTATATAAAGAGGCACCTGAAACAATCCAGCACATAACTGCAGGGTGGAAGATGCTGGCAGGTAAAGCATACATGGAGCGCCACAATCAAGTGGCTGGAATAATATACAGGAACATGTGTGCAGAATATGAACTGGAAACCCCAAGGTCAAAATGGGAAACACCCCCGAAGGTGGTAGAGAATGAGAGGGCAAAGATCCTGTGGGACTTCCAGATCCAGACTGATAGGATGGTAATGACGAACCAACCAGACATTGTAGTGGTGAATAAAGAACAGAGGAAAGCCGTTGTGGTGGATGTGGCAGTGCCAAGCGATGGGAACATCAGGAAGAAGGAACATGAGAAACTGGAGAAATACCAGGGACTCAGAGAAGAACTGGAGAAAGCCTGGAAAGTGAAGGTGACAGTGGTGCCTGTGGTAATTGCAGCACTCGGGGCAGTAACCCCAAGCTGGAGGAGTGGCTACAACAGATACCTGGAAAGATCTCAGACATCTCAATCCAGAAAAGTGCAGTGCTAGGAACAGCTAAGATACTGCAGGACCCTCAAGCTCCCAGGCCTCTGGTAGAGGACCCGAGCTTGAGTGAGAAACCACGGAAGGGTGAAAGGGGCAATTATATATATATGAAGTTAAATACTATTAGTAAATGTTTGTTGTTAAATGTTTGTTTATAAGTTACATGTTTTTGTACCTTGTTGTTTATATACTGATGATTAAAAACTACACAGTAAGTTTACACAAAACAGTTTTGTATTAACAGATGAGGTGTTTTATTACAAAGACAGAAAGCAGTGACTATCTATCTGTCATGCTTTGTTGTAAACCGTGCAATGGGGCAGCATGGTATTTCAAAGGCGCTGCTGGCTCCGTACGAAGCACGTGCCACGTAAAAACAGCTTCCTTAATGAGTTATTTATCGGGCGAGAACTGCAGAGGTAACAGCAGGAGGACACACGCGGGCGGCTTCAATAAACACTACGGTTGTCCAGAGTGGTCTTCTGCCGGGAACTTGACACACTGCTATACATGCGATCGGCATGCGATCGGCGCGCACCATCCTCTTTACTGTCTTGTTGGCTTCTCTGTACTGCTGCTTGTATTTTGTTTCAAATCTCTCTGAACGGTTGTTCAGAAGCTGATTCTTAAGTTTCCGTATATCCTCAATGGCCTTCCATGTTTTCTGCTCAATCCATTCTTTGGACCCTTTCTTGGTTCTAAATCCAAGACATTCTTTTGCGCTCTGCTGGTAAGCAGTCTTGATGTGGTCATATGTTGAGTTGATCTTATCAACATCAACTTCTGTGTCCAAATCTTGAAGTGCTTGGAATCTGTTCTTGACCTGTAGAAAAAAACTATGTCTTATCCGAGGGTCCTGTAATTTATAAACATTGAATTTCCTTGGAGCATGGACCATTTTTTGTGCCTTGCTCAGTTTCAGTTGAATCATTGCCGTAACAAGTTGATGGTTGCTTCCAACATCAGCTCCCCACTTGACCCTAACATCTATTAATGACTGAATGAATGTGGTCGATTTGGTTCTTGTCTCTGTCATTTGGTGAATACCATGTCAGCTTGTGGATATCAAGATGCGGGAACAAGGTGCCCCCCACCACAAGATTATTGGTATTGCAGAAGTCAATAAACCTCTCTCTGTTCTCGTTCATTGTCCCACATCCATGCTTACCCATTGCTCTCTCGTTGTTACTGTTGTCTTTTCCAACTTTTGCATTCAAATCTCCCTTGACGATCAAAACGTCATGTCTTGGTGTGAGTTTAACTTCTGTTAATAGAAAAAGTCCTTAGCTTCTTCTTCACTGTCATTGGTAGGACTGTAGCACTGAATTATGGTCATATTCATATGTCTCCCTCTCATTCTAATTTTAATCAATCTACTGTTGACAGTTTTCCATTAGATCAGACTTTTCGCTGTTCCTTTCTTTATATGATGGCAACTCCTTCTTGATGCTTATCATCCTATCTGCCTGAATACAGTAGTGTTTCTCCTGTTGATGTTTTGACCTTTATGGATCCTATCTATCTGGTTTCACTAACGCCTAAAATGTGAAGATTATATCGATGCATCTCTGATGTCACTTGTGCCAATTTTCCTGTTTGGTACATTGTTTGTACATTCCAGAATCCTAATCTGGTCTTGGTTTTAGTGCTCAAGACTTCCATCTTCCTGTCAGCTTCCAAGGCTTGGCTTTTACCATTGTCATTCATACAAGTCTCTTGTTGGGATTCTAGAGGCCAATTGCATGTTAGAGTGGTTTTTTATCTTGTTGCTGTTTCCGTAACCATCTTAGTTTTGTAGGACAGGGTGGTTAGCCCTGTGCCAAACCCCCAACCTGGAGGGCCAGTGGACTGGTCTTAGTCTGGTCTCTGCCCTTCAATCTGTCTGGCATGGGAGACCCTACCAGGAGCACAAAGCTTCAGCCAACATAGCAATCCAGGTCATCGAGACACGCAAGCCCCCCAACCACAACAAGGTGTCAGTCCATGGGCACCCATTACAGGTGGTCTCATAGAGACGAGCCAATGTCCCACAGGAGTTCTTAAACATAGTGCAGAACATGCAGGAGGATAACAGGCGACTCCAGATGGTGGTTTCAGACATGAAGAAGCAGATGGATCGTAACTCTGCTTTAAATGCATCAACTACCCTGCAATTCGAAAAGTGACCAGAGGGGGGCATTTCAGCAGAGGAAACTTGGATCTCCACACAGGATTCTACAGAGAGATTCTACAGGATTCTACAGGTAGGGAGAACATGTCAATGTAAGGGTGGGGTCATAGGATAGCTCAAGGGTTATGAGTTCCTGCTTTCATGGGCATGTTAGAGAAACTTGGTGATGATGGACACATAGAGCTACAATGTGGGTCTCATGTTGCAAGACTTGCTCGTAAGCTACCCCAAGACCTGCGTGCTGCTTTCCGTCGTTACCTGTACCCACAGAAATATGGAATACCATCACTGAGAGACTTTGCAGAGTGGCTGGAATATGAGATGGTTTTCCAAGAAGGTGGAGATCATTCAGACAGAGTAGAAGATTCACTGGGAGATAGAAACACTATTAAAAGAGAAAAAAGAGCTGCTAGGAGGACCACAACTATTCTGCACGGTGCAACACAGAAAGGCGCTCACGAAGAGCCCTCAGCTACAACCTCCACTGTGTCAGAAAGTCAAGGAAAGCCTAAAGCCAACTCCCCTTATTGCAGAAACACACTGCACTTCTTAGACCAATGCAGCAATTTCAAGATCTTGACCAAAGACCAGAAGTCCACTTGGATTAAATCCAATAATCTGTGTTGGCAGCGTGGGCGGTATCATCAGGTTGCTCAGTGTCGACTTAAAGTGCAGTGTAAAATATGCCAAGGGAAACACCTTGAGGCCTTACATGAGGTGGACCTCAGATAAGCTGTACCTAAACCACCAACAGAATGAGCTACTGAGATGGAGAGATCATCTACAGATGTGATCTATCTAGACCGGCAAGCTGGCTGTAATCAAGTGCTTCTGAAGATAAGCAAAGTGCTGCTGAAGAATGGTAAACATACATTGGAGATGTTTGCCATTTTGGATGATGGATCAGAAAAAACAATCCTTCTTCCAGAGGCCAAGCGAAAGCTTCACTTACAAGGCACCGCAGAGAGTCTCACCCTGCGAACAATAAGACAAGGACTAAGAACTTTGCATGGAGGACACAACCAGGGTGTCCTGCCCTCTCCTTTACCACCACCTGAGGTCAGCCAAAGCCGCCCACGACCAGCCCTTACTGTAACCCCGGCAGCTGGCCAGCCAGCCCCACCAAAGGCCAACACAAAGAAGTGGTTTAGATCAGCTACTCAACAACGGCAGCTGATATTGTTGGATGATAGAGGGCCCGGGGACGGCAAACCAGAGGACAGGCCCCCAGTTACTATGTGCGGCAACCAATGGGAGGGGGACCACAGCCATCTAGTCCCACCCCAAATGTGCATCATAGGTTGATGTCCTCCCCCCGGTCACTCAATAAGCTGTCATAAGAAGAAAAAGGGCAATTCTGAGACAGCTTCCAGACTGACCCCAGACTGAAGAAGCAGCTGTCCAACCATGACAGGGCCGACCTCCCAGTCCACCACATTTGTTTTTTTTATATAAAGCTGTTAAAGTGATTTAAATAACTTCTAAAAGCTTTTTGATTAACTTTTAAAAACTATAAAAAGCTATTTAAAAATGTAAAGAAAATGAGACTTTAAGCTGCTAAAGACAATGAAGCTTTATGGAGACTTCTAAAAGCCACCGAAAAGCTTTTAAAGCAAAACAAAACAAAACAAAACAAAACATAACACTATAAAAAATAGCAATTTTTAAGCAATTAAAATAACTTCCTAAAGCTAATTAACCAATTTAAAAATATTTAAAGGCAATGAAAAGCTTTTTTGAAATGAAAATATTGAGACCAAGCACTTACCCATGATTCTTCAAAACCATGGGTATTGTACAGGTTTTTTTCTAAAGCAGGGGAGCCCAAATCCAGGCCTTGAGGGTCGGCCCCCTGCTGGTTTTCCAGAAATACTGCCTTATCTGCTGCTGATTACCTGGATCAGGTGTGTCAGACATTTCGGAGGTCAACCCTTGTGCTATCTTAGATGACCCCACCCTTCCATTGACGTGTTATTCCTACCATGACAAAGGTGGATAGAGGTGGAAAGATTTCATGTAATCCATGGTCACCAGTGAAGATCACAAATCATTGAAGAAAAAAATGGATTCTCTCACAAAAGAACTCCAACATCTTCTATCAGAAAAAGGCATGGCCACTGTCATCACATGAAGATATAATACCCGCATACCCACTAACATAACCCTGCGAGAATATGGAACTCCCAAAATCCCCCTGGGCCTAAATGTAGACAATATTGGATCAATCACATATACAGCTGCCCGTCTGCTCACACACACCCGCTCCCGTGAACACATCACCCCCGTCCTTCAAGACCTTCACTGGCTCCCCATCGATCAGCGTATCAAATTCAAAGTTCTCCTCATCACTTTTAAAGCCCTTCATAACCTCCAACATACCTCACTGATCTCCTCCACCATCACACCCCTTCCCACTCTCTGTGCTCGTCCAATGCTAACTTTCTGTCTCTCCCCTGTCGGACCAAGCATCAAAATTGGGGAGACAGAGCCTTCTCCATTGCTGCTCCAACCCTATGGAACACTCTGCCCCAACATCACAGAGACTGCACCGACCTCCCAGTTTTTAAAAAATCACTTAAAACTCATCTTTTTAAAATAGCTTTTAATCTTTAATTTGTCTTCGATTTTTTTATTGGTATTTTTATTGTATTAGCTCTGTTCTTTTAACTGTTTGTGCTCATGTGTTGTAAAGGGTCTTTGTGTGCCATTTAAAGCGCTATACAAATAAAATGTATTATTTATTATTATTATTATTATACAGTGAGAGTAAAAAGTATTTGATCGCTTGCTGATTTAGTTGGTTTGCCCAGTAATAAAGATATGATCATTCTACTACACTTTTAATGGCAGATGTATTCTATCATGGAGGGACAGAATATCGAAACAAAAATCCAGACACTAACTTTAAATAATTTGTATTATTTTATGTTTATTTCATTGAGGAAAATGAGTACAGTTGTGGACAAAATTTGTGGTAACCCTCAGTTAAAGAAAGTCCTCAATGCTCACTGAAATGACTTGAAATGTTCAAAAGTAACAATAAATTAAAATTTATTGAAAATTAAATAATCAACATCAACCATTACTTTTGAGTTGTCGATTAACAGAATCATTTAAAAAACAAACTAATGAAAATGGGGCTGAACAAAAATGATGGTACCCATAACTTACTATTTTGTTGCACAACCTTTTGAGGCAATAACTGCAATGAAACGGTTTCTGTATTTGTCACTGAGCCTTCTGCACTTGTCCACAGGTATTTTGGCCCCCTCCTCATGAACAAACTGCTCCAGTTGTCTCAGGTTTGATGGTGTCTTCTCCAAATGGCATGTTTCAGCTCCTTCCACAGATGTTCCATGAGATTCAGATCTGGGCTCATAGAATCCACTTCAGAATAGTCCAACGCTTTTCTCTGAGCCATTCTTGGGGGGTTCTGGCTGTGTGCTTTGGATCGTTGTCCTGTTGGAAGACCCATGACCTGCCGCTGAGACCAAGCTTTCTGACACTAGGCAGCACATTTCTACCCAGAATGCCTTAATTATCTGGAGATTTCATTTGATCTTGCACAACTTCAAGACCCCCTGTGGCAGATGCAGCAAAGCAGCCCCAAAACAGAACTGAGCCTCCTCCATGTTTCACAGTAGGGACAGTGTTCTTTTGGTTGGATGCTTCATGTTTGAGTCTACCAACATAGAGCTGATGTGCCTTACCAAAAAGCTCCAGTTTGGTCTCATCTGTCCAAATGACATTTTCCCAGAAGCTTTGTGGCTTGTCAACATGCATTTTTGGCTTTTTTATAATTTCCTTTCAACACTGGTGTCCTCCTTGGTCGTCTCCATGAAGTCCACTCTGGCTCAAACAACAATGATTGGTGCAATTTGACACTGATGTACCTTGATCTAGTAGTTCACCTCTAATGTCTCTGGAGGTTGTTCTGGATTCTTTGGATACAGTTCAAACTATCCGTCTCCTCCATTTGTCATCAATGTTCCTCTTCCAGTCACGTCCAGGGAGGTTGGCTACTGTCCTGTGGGTTTTAAACTTCTGAATAATATGTGCCACTGTGGTCACAGGAACTTCAAGCTGCTTAGAGATGGTTTTAGAGCCTTTACCTTTACCATGTTTGTCTATCATTTTGTTTCTAATGTCCTGGGACAATTCTCTCCTTGGCTTTCTGTTGTCCATGTTCAGTGTGGTACACACCTTTTCACCAAACAACAACGTGACTATTTGTCTCCCTTTAAATAGGCAGACTGACTGATTCTGGGCTTGAAAACAGCTGTGATGTCAATTAAAGGAGTTCATCATGACCTCCTGGGCAATTAGTTCTCAGTCTTTTATGGAGGTACCATCATTTTTGTCCAGCCCTATTTCATTATTTTCCTTTTTTTAAATAATTCTGTTAATCAACAATTCAAAAGTAATGGATGATTTTGATTATTTAAGTAACAATAAATTTTAATTTATTGTTACTTTTAAACATTTGAAGTAATTTCAGTGAGCATTGTGGACTTTCTTTCTTTAACTTAGGGGTACCAACAATTATGTCCACCACTGTATTTGATCCCCTAGTAAGCAGTAGGAGTTCTGGCTTTCACAGACCAGTTAGACACTGCCAAACAACTTGCTGCCTGAACTGAAGACACCTGTTCTAACTAATCACCTTTATGAAAGACCCCTGTGCACAGAATCCAACAATCAGACAGATTCCAAACTCTCCAAAATGGGTAAGACCAAAGAACTCTCATGACCTCAGAGACGGGATTGTTGACCTGCACAAATCTGGAATGGGCTACAAAAACATGAACAAGATGCTGGATATTAAAGTAACAACCATTGGTGCAATTGTGAGAAAATGTAAGAAGTCTAACATGACCATCAAAAGACCTCGGTCTGGTGCTCCACTAGGTTTTCACCACGTGGGGTGGCAATGATCATGATTACTGTGAGAAATTGGCCTCCAACGACACACCGGGAGTTAGTGAATGACCTCAAGGCAGCTGGGACCACAGTCACCATGAAAACATTTGGCAACACTTTGCTCAGCAATGGATTGAAATCCTGCAGTGCCTGAAAGGAACCCCTGCTTAATAAGGCTGCCTGGAGGTCATCACTAACTAATACATCTCAGCCATTTGCTGTGATCCCTGCTTGCGTTGGTCCCACATGTTTTCTGAAGTTTATGTTAAATGCAAACATCTATCAGGAAACTGTAGAGCACTTCATACAGCCCTCTGCTGACAGACTGCATGGAGATGCTGATTTTAATGTGGAGCAGCATCTGCCCATATACTGCCCAAGACAAAAAAAACCAACAATAGAGATGACCTGATGACATCATATGTGAGGGGTCTCGTAAGAGCATTATTTTTTACTGATCACAGTCTGCTTGTCCATGTGTGTCATGTGTGTGCTCCCTGGTCCATGTCTCTTTGCAGTTATTTGTGTGTGTGAATGTGACTTTAACTGTAAAGGGCTTTGGTAGAAAATAAAGATCAAGTTGTTTATAAGTAGATGTCATTTACCATTTTTTATTAATGATTTTATACCTGCTTCAGTTTGATTCAAAGAAAAAAGTAAAGTAAAAAGAACAAGTTTAGTGTTTAAGCACAACAGAGAAAAAGAAGGAACAACTCGGTGAGAAACAACAGAATTCACTGTATTTACTTACATTGAGGTTCTGCAGTTTCCTCTGATGGACCAACAAATCCTGAAAGTGGCCACCCTGTGAGAAGAAAATACATCAACAGAAGAAATCTAATTTGTTTAATAAAAAAAATTAGGGCTGCACGATATGAAAAAAAAACAAAAATATAATTTCCTTTCAGCTTAAAAATTGTACTCAAATGGCCATCATCTACATAGGAGGCGAACATCTAACATAAATGGGGCTCCATCGGATTGGTCAACACTTGAAGGCGTCCATCTGATTGGTCAAATGCATCAATGGATTTATTTAATTCGTTAAATACTTGAAGCTGCCATAAGATTGTTTTAACACATTTAAGCTTACAGTTTGTTGCAATGTTCACCTTCTTTAATGATATGCATATAGCACAGGTTGATACCACGATAATGATAAATTGGTGATTTATTGTGCAGGCCTACTAAAAATCAACATGAATCATTAAATGTTAACAGTTTGACTCACATCCTTTTGCAGCATTATAGATTCCCATTCCTGTAAAGAAAAATAAAACTAAAATGTATTTATATTTAAAAACAGATTCACAGTGGACAGAAATTCTTTAATCAATGATAAATAAATTATAGGTTGAATCTGATCCCAAATGACCTTGTTTGTAGTTTAAAGTATGAATGTGTGAATGTGACACTTTGATTATTAAATTCATTCATGTTTTATCGGTGGGAAGTCATATTTCAGAAGTATTTTTTTGCATACCAGCTTTTTTCACAACATCTAATGTGTTTCTTTCTTCTTTTTCTTGCTCCTCGTTTCCATGACAACTGGGTAACTCCAGATGTGCAGATATATTTTGGTGTAAACCCACATTCTGTCCATGATTCTCCTCTAGAATCTGGTTGATGGTTTTCCACAGTCTGGAACGTTGAAGTTTATCATTGTGAATGAATTCATGTTTACATTCAGAGAGAAAGTCTCCTATCAGTGGATCCTGAAGATATTTCTCTCTGACATCTGAGGTTTCCTCTTTGGATGTTGAAATCAGTGTCAGAGTGTGATTGGACGGAGAGTCAAACATCTGCAGGATGAACTGGAGTCTCTCTTTCTGTTCCTCAGTGAAATTCTCAGGTTGTAGAACCAGCAGGAACAGATGAGGTCCAGGATCACTGAGTCTCATCAAGTCTTTTCCAAACTTGGTTAGTTTTTCTCCACACAGGTTTGGATGCTGAAGATCTGGAGTGTTGATCAGAATGATCTTTCTGTCGTCAATGATTGTGCCAACTCTCTGACAGCAGTCTGGTTTTCTAATACAGTTCCCTCCTAAAATCATGTTCCCCACTGAGTTCTTCAAAGAACATCTGTTCCCCAGAAGAACCACCCTCAGCTCAGACACTGCAGGAAAAAGAAAGATGTAACATTCATTTAAAGATTCAACACTACATTATTCATATTTTTAAAGAAAAACATCAAAACTGTTTCTTCTGACTCACTAAAAGGTGGTAGATGTGGATTACTGAATCTGCGCCTCACAGGAGCTTCAGAGTCTGTAAGAGTGATGGAAATGTCTTTACATCTGAGAATGCAGCTTCAAAATGGACATGTTGTTTTTCTTTTCTTTCTTATTTCAGATTCCTTATCTGCAAAAACGTAACTGGCTACAGAAAAACTGATAAAACTAAAAACAGGTTTTTATTTAACAAGTCAATGATCTAAAAATTATTTAATTTAATAATCAATATGTGATGCAGAAAGACAAAAATAATCATTATAATAAAAAATAGCTAAATTTCATTTGAGACAGAAAACAATGATAAAATAAAAACAAAACTAACAATCAATTGAAAAATAAATTAAAGCACATTTAATCAAAATAAAAATAAAACTCAGCAATGTTTAAAGGTCAATGAAAAAACTTTAGGAGCTCTGATGTGGAGATAAAGACGGTTGTGTTAGAAAGATACAACCACTGAGAATGCTATGTCACCCCTGAGGACCAACAAAACAAAATGATTCATTTTAGACTTTTTAAAATGAAGGATTTTCAATGTTGAACTTGCTCCAAATCCTACAGAAACAAATGATTTCTACGTTTTCTCAACACAGAAGCTCTGTCCAATCACTACTGCAACATTTCACACTCTTCTGAATGCCAGCATGACTTATGAGATTTTATGACTTTTTTGTCTGCAGAAGTCCAGCAGCTGTAAACAAAATCCTGCAGACATTAGTAAAGATGAGTTTTTTTATGTAAGTTTAATATGACGTCCTTTGAATTTGTTCAGAAATAACAGCAGCTTCTGAGACTTTCATTCAGAGTGTTAGTTTGTTTATTATTGTTGTAATCGGGTGAACATTATCTTCTTTCTGCAACAATAGAAACCTTCTTCATAATCATTTTAATGTGTTGACAATGAATATTGAGTTTAATGGACAAAGACTGAACTCACCAGCTGCTGACGTCGCCATGACGTCTTCTTCACCTGCAGGCAGATGAAAAGATGTGAAGTCTCCAAGAAACATCATTTAAATTCAAAAGGAAGGAGTTAGAGGAACCAAAGTCATGTGATCCACACCTGAACTATTGATGTAGCTGTCAATATATTTCTACAGTTTTTTTTATTAAAGTAAAATGTCTTTTTGTTTGTTTTAAATGTCTTGTTTTACCCAAATCATCCATTCTCTGTGTTCTGCAGCACTACCAGCTCTTCCTGTAGGGGGTGCTGTTGCTGTGGTGCTCGTTCTCAGTGGGCTGGGGTCCCTGCTCTGTGGTCTAACAGCCTAAAGCTGTGTTCACACCGAACGCTATCCGAGCGGAGGAGGCGGCCCGTTTCAGTGTAGACTCAATGGAACAGAGCGATCTGAGGTCCGGCGGCGCCATTTGAGCGGCGGGCCAGAGTTTAAAAATCTGAACTTTGAGGACACAGCAGCAGGAGAGAAACTCACTGAACAGAGAGAATCTGAAAGATCCCAGACATGGAGATGTGATTACAGATGTTTTTGTAGAACTCTTTAAGATAAATACACCTGATCTCTCATCATCCGTGTCGTCCTGCATTTTAAATGACATAAACACAGACACAGCTCCATACAGCGATCAGGCTAAAAACATTAGCTGGAAGCTCCTCCCACAGACGGCGAGTTTAAAGAAACACAATTTTTATCCCCCAGCGAGCACAGAATTCACAGGGCGGTGAAAGAGAGGCAGCCGACGCAAAATTGTGCGAGCGCAGCTTTAGTGTGGGTCCGGAGCTGCTCTGGGTTGGACGGGCGATGAGGCAGTGACCGCCCCGGTCGGGTTGGGCCTTGGAATAAATGGATCCCCATTATACTGTTTCTGTACAGCAGAACCGAGCCAGACTGTTTCTTTAGAGAGGAAGTTCTTGGGTTCTGTTCAGTTTTGATATAAGGGCGTAACTCTTGTGCTATCCTAGGCCCTTTAACATTGGGAGTGGGGTCATCTAGACCCACTACACAGAGCTCTGAACCTTTGTTCTTCAATGATTTGTGATCTTCACTGGTGTCCATGGATTACATGAAATCCTCTCCACCTTTATCCACCTTTGTCATGGTAGGGAGAACATGTCAATGGAAGGGGGGGGGGGGGTCATAGGATAGCACAAGGCTTAAAACAAAACAGGAAGTAACTCAGCTTTAAGGCTGCTGTCTGCTTTGGCCTTCAAGGGAAAGAGGATCAACATCACAAGAAAATGCTCCATTTTATCAACACCAAGAAGCACAAACGTGAAAAATCAGAGCTGATTTACTTTGATTAACTTCAAGCTAGTAAAGGAAAAAGGTTTTCATTTGAAAGAATATCCTCCAAAGATTCAACTGGAAGAGACTAAAATCCTCAGAAAAAAATAAATCAATTCAAATAATAAATCAATCTGATTTCAGGAAATTAAAAAAATAAAGTTTAGTGGATTAGACCGAAAGCAACACCAAACAGTAAAATGAACCACTTTCAGTTCTAGATTTTCAAATGTTTCCAGACTAAGATGGCGGTTTCTGCTGAACTTCCCCTCATAGTTGTTAGACACATTTTTAAAAATGGGACGCAAACCACAGCCTCACATAACAAAGAAAACTCAAAAAAATACATTACAATCTCCTCCGATTCAGTTTATCTGCATTCATTTGTAAAGATTTCTGATATTGGAACCAAAAAGACATGAAAAGATAAGACATCTCCTTTTCTTTTGACTAAGAAAAAACATTGAACCAGAAAATGTTGCAGCTCAGATAAACACAGATCAGAAACTCACCTGAAAATGATCCGTTTGGATTTCTCTGCTCTTCTGCGATTAGTCTGCTAACCAAAGTCGGCTGGATAGATATTCCTCTTTGGGTGATTTTGGACTCCAGAGTTAGTGGAGTTTACGCAACTTCCTGACCGGCAAGTTTGCGAAAGAGAGGGAGCCGGATATGACTTGGATGAAATCCTTCTGTTGTAAAATGCATCATACTCAATGAATATATTTATCTACGCGGAGAGATACTGGGATTGCCCCCCCCATCCCCGGTTTGTGTGTAGGTGGCTAATCAGAGAGACTTGGAATAAAGCTGCAAAGTCCCTCTATAAGTTATTGTCATTCTTTATTGGTAACGGCAAATGAAAAGAAAGTCCTGCAAATCTGTGGAAGTTTTTAGAAGGACAAGTAAAGGCGAAAGTATTGATGATTTTAGAACAAGAGCAAGAAGTCTTGCACTAAAATGCCAAATCACAGATGAAGAACTCCACTAACGCTGTATTAATGGCAAGCATGCCAGATGAGCTCAAAAGCAAGACTCAAGGTTGCTCTCTGGCCGAAGTGTTGACTGCAGGATGAAAACATGCATAAATGCTGCAGAAAAATAAAACAGCAGAAAAAACCAGAGTACCCCAACCAACACCAGCGAGACAAATCCCAGCCACAGTCAAAGGGCAAATACCACAGAAAAAAATCATCAGAGTCAGTCATACAAGAATGACCAAGAAACCAAATAAAGCTAAACTAGATGCCATACAAACCACAGACTCCAGTGAAGAAGACATGTATCAAAGACAGTTTCACTCTGTCATAGTAAGTGAAAAATGAATGCACAGCATTGATGCAAAGATGTGAAGAGAAGAGGCTTACACGACTCTACATGTAAACTACACAGGATTCACTGCTATGGGAAAATAGACTTCCCTATGAAGGTAATATTGTTCAGAAAAGAACACACTTGTACATTTGATGTGAGAACTTCAGCACCAAAAATCTGCATCTGTGTGTAAAGATCTTCTGCTGTAAAGAACTAATGAACACAAGTAAAAAAAAATCAAACAATTTCTACAAATATATATATATATGTTTCAAAAAATAAAATCATAACTTACACATTACCATTTGCATGTGTTCATTTAGAGTTACAACCTCAAATCCACGATTACAACTGCGCGAGTCTGCTGCCGTGAATCACAGCACAATGACTGTCTGAATGGCTTATTGAAGGGAAAGGAAATGTGTAAAGATGTGCACCCAACTGTCCTTAACAGCAGAAAGGGCTGCTCTCTTAATCTAGTGCTTGTACGAACAGACACAGAGCCGTTGTATGCCATGACTTGATTACACATGTTGGGTAAAAAAAAACTGCTTTCCGTGATAGAGGAGTGCAGGTTTGTGGCCAAGGCACTGATGATGTCATTTGTTGCAGACACTGCAGCTGTGATTGTACTGTGGCCCTGAAGCCTGATTCAGTTTCACATAGAACACAGTTGAGAATTTGGGATTCAAGAATTTTTGCAAGAACTGATCATTTGGAAATGGACCTGTGGTTGTTCTAAATCTGATTGCTCTCCACCTTTCAGGAGAGGGAGAACATGGACTGCCTTCCAAATTTTAGTAATTATGTTTGATTAAAGTTAAGTTGAAAATGTGGGCAATAGGTTTGGCTATGAAATCTGTAGCAAGCCTTAGGAGATGGAGATCAGAGTCATCTGGACCTGGAGGTTTTATTGGGTAGAATGCTTTCAGGGCCTTTTTCATTTCTCCACAGGAACTAGGTTTATGGCAAACTCAGCTGCAGATGTTACAGAAGAAGATACAGAAAAAGCATTTGAATGAAAGGATCCAAGCTGAGATGATAAGTGGGAAACAAAGCCAGCAGATTCAATTGTTCAAGAGATCCAAGAAGTGGTCCTACTTTTGGTTCTTTGGTTAAGAAGCTGGATGGGAGTTGTCCGGGCCGTCCTTTAGAGATCGGGTGATAAGCTCGGTCACCTGGAGAGACCTCGGAGTAGAGCCGCTGGTCCTCCACGTCGAGAGGAGCCAGTTAAGGTGACTCAAGCATCTGGTCTGGACGTCTCTTGGACGTCTCGCTGGGGAGGTGTTGCGGGCATGTCCCACTGGGCGGAGGTCCCGGGGAAGACCCAGGACATGCTGAATAGACAATGTCTCTCGGCTGACCTGAGAACACCTCGGGGTCCCCCAGAGGAGCTGGAGGAAGTGGCCGGAAGGAGGGAAGTCTGGGCCTCTTCGGTTAGACTGCTGCCCCTGTGACCCGGTTCTGGATGAGCGGTAGAAAACGGCTGACTTTACAGTTGGAACAGAATAGAATTAATGTGGTCTTTCAGGTCTTAAATGTATTATACTGATACATATAAATGTAATTATTTCACCAAGCAAATAATTGCATTTTCAAACAGAAACATTTAACTTTTCCAAACTTCTGCTTTTTCAACAAACTAAAATTCCCTTTGTCGTTTTTATTTATACGTTTTTAATGCCTTTGATTCTTAAAGAACATGAGCTACAAAAATAACTCACAGTTCTCAATGGCAGAATTTCATATTTCATAAATAATTAGTTCTATAGTATATTGTAATTTATGTGGATATAGTTTATTCTGAAAGGCTTAAGAAAAGAAGGATATAGACCCTTTCAAATGTTTTTATACATTCTAGAAATTTTTATCACAAGTCGCCATTTTCCAATTTTAAAGGTTAATATATTTCACCTTTTTCTATCATTTATTTAGTCTTCAGATCTGATATAAAGCTACACTGAAAAGACACAAAGTGAGGCAGGCCGTACCTCTGCTTCACTGTTGAGGGCGCGCAAAGGACACTTTAAGTGTGCATGAAGGGAGGGAATCAAATCTATGATATTCTGACCTGAGGTTCACCGCTCTGCACCTCGGCCGCCGCTGTGGCACACAATTTTTTAATGACTCCCACTTCAAAAACAAATCAGATTTCTAAATTGTTAAAAAAAAAAAAATTCAGCTGCCACCTTGACAGCTGCTTCAACAGCTGGTTTGCATCATCAAAGAATTTCTACAGGTTTGTCGTCTTCCTTGGAGTTTCCATCTAAATTAAAACACATTTGAAGCTTGGTCACTGCACAGATGCCAGCCCTCTTCATCTGCCGCTGCTGCTCAAAAGGAGACTCATCGCCACAGTTCATCGCCAGTTCGTTACCCCTTATGGTGACTAGCCTTGGTCACAATATGCTCAATAACTTTATGCTAAGCTTCGTTCTCGCTCTAACCTTCTATTCCCTGTCCCAGGATCATCAACCTGCATCGAGTGAAGTCAGCACGGATCATCCTTGCAGCCGCTCCGAAGCCCGCAAGAAACCACAGCCTATGCTAACCGCATTAAGCCCTCCAGCCACGCCATCAGACTCGTTCACGTCACCACCGGCCTCGAACAACAACACTTCTGGAAAAAACAATACACCTCCTCTTACCTCAAAACTCACCTGTCTTCGTTCTGGGTTACAGCATCTGGGTTCCACTCACCCGCAGTACCGTGACAGAAACATCCCATTTGGAGAAGACACTCGCCAAACCTGAGACAACTGGAGCAGTTTGCTCATGAGGAGGGGCCAGAATACCTGTGACAGGTGCAGAAGCCTCATTGACAAATACAGAAACCGTTTCATTGCAGTGATTGCCACAAAAGTCTGTGCATATATATACTGTATATATATGCATCTCAATGTAAATACAAATGAGACAGAAACTTGTGCGTTTACTTTGTCCGTTATTTTTCTCCAAGCAGAAACTCTTTCTTTTGCTGATGCAGCCGTATTACTTTTTTGATGGGCGTATAATCTTCATACGCCATCATTAAAATCTCAGACTCCGTCTCACTGAAGTATAGCGCTCTCTGTTCTTCTCCACGCATTTCCATGGTGACTCCGGAAATCAGCGATCCATTGAGAATGTCTTCATGTACTCGCCGTGCACGTGCATTAACCCAGGGTTACCAAGACGAGTGTAATTACGCCAACTCATATCCGGCCTTTTGGAACCGACATACCCAGAGTAAACAAGTTCAGGAGGATTTCAGCCAGAGTTCGGGGTTAAAGTCCTGGAATACTCCCTGATTCCATCTTTTTTCATCACTTTGGTGGAATTCATGAAGCAGAAATGACATTCTCTAAACCACCTGGACATTTCTCCAAACCTCTTGGTGTTTGTTGACAACAGATTAAATGTTTTTCATAGAGCTAATGAGATTTCAATGCTTTAGTGTTTGTCTGCAAACATTCACCTACAAAATCCAGCAGTTAGGCTGCACGGTGGTGCAGTGGTTAGCGCTCTTGCCTCACAGCAAGAAGGCCTCCAGTTCAAGTCCCGGCTGGGGGACATGAAAAACACTACATCAACGGGGGACCTTTCTGTGTGGAGTTTGCATGTTCTCCCCGTGTATGCGTGGGTTCTCTCCAGGGTCTCCGGCTTCCTCCCACCGTCCAAAAACATGCTTCATAGGTTGATTGGCAATTCTAAATTGACCATAGGTATGACTGTGAGAGTGAATGGGTGTGTGATTGAAGATATGCTACCCTGCGACAGACTGGCGACCTGTCCAGGACCTCCCCTGCCTTCACCCACAAGTGGCCGGGATAGGCTCCAGCAGCCCGGTAACCCCGAAAGAGAAAAACGGTTAAGAAAATAAATGAATGAATGAATCCAACAGTTAGAACAATTCTTTAAGTCACTTCTCTGAGACTACTGTCATTTCTATGTCTGATAGTTTTACCCTCCAAAACACGTCAGCGTTATCTTCATGTTTCAAGCTTCCTAAGAAAAACCATTTCCTCAATCCTCAAAATGTGTCATGAATCAGAAAACATTCCTGATGATAACTGGAATGTCCTTCAACATTAGCTGCTTTTCTAAAATGGCTGTAACTGAATTTCAGGTGAATCTAGATCCACACTAATAAGGAATCTGGTCACAAACCTTAGATGACTGATCTCTGTCTAGGATGTTAGGATGCTGAATGTGTTCCTGCCACTGTCCACACTGTTCCTCAGCTCTATAGAGGAGCTTTTTTCAGCTGGGAGGTGGAAGGTTTTACGAGTTTCAGGCTCAAAGCAATGGATGCTGCTTGTAGAGATCACAGCAGAACATTTTCTTTCTGCTCTGAAACAATTACATTACAGTAAAGACATGAAGAACATCAAGAACCACAACAATCTCCTTGTCAGTGTGACTGCATCATGTTTTCTTTTCTAGTTTCATTTTCGGTTTGATTCACTTTTATAATCTGTCTGCTGGTCATGAGAGATCAGCATTTTCACGCTGATGTGCCTCAATGACAAAATGTCTGAACATTTAGATCTGCAGGACCAACAGAACGCTAAAGGGACGATGTATTGTGAGGGCACTGACACTTTGAATGATCCTAGAACTTAGTTTTGGAGCAAAGATGAACTGTTTTGGGAGACAGATGAGCTTTTGCTGCTGTTGTGCTGCAGTCATTTTGAGGAAAGACCAAAGAGTTTTGAGAATATCCTTTCTGATAAAAGAAATGAGAATGAATGTGTCCTTTTGGTGGTTCTGTTTACTTGAAGGAGACAAATTTGCTTTAGAAACAGAAGTTTACTGTTTTGGGAGAGAGATGACATTTTGCTGCTGATCCAGATTCCTTTGCTGAACCATCTAGACTGTTTTGGCAAAAGCTCAGAGAGCTTTGAGAATGTAATTTCTGTTTCAAGAAATGAGCCAAAGCGAAAGAAAAACTTTAATTGCAACTGGTTTCATGCATTTTCAAGTAAGGTTATTTAATCAGATTTTACATTGATGGTAGGACAGTGTGACTTGTTTCTCTTTGAACTCAATGAATTGTTTCCAATCCTTCCTGGTGTTAAAGATTAACATCAGCAGACACCACATGGTTTGGTTGAGTCATCTGTTTGGCCAGTTTATAACTTGAATAACTTGCACTACAGAAAAAAAAGACTTACAAATGTGTATTATCCAGAACATAGTTATAAATAAAAGGTATCAGATCCAGTCAATTGTTATTCTGACCAATAAAATGACAGACTAATAGCTGTTTATTTCTCTATAGAAGTCTGTGGAATTTTGGCATCTTAGAACCAGCGGGTACTTCCTGTTTAGAACACCAAGGGGGCGGAGTCACTCAGTCCAGTTCTCTTATAAACTCAAAAAAAAGAACGGCTCGTAGGCAATCATGACTAGATTCCCATTGTTTATGTTAATGTACCGGTCAAAAGATTTGTTTCGTTCGTGGACGTCACATCTCTATCAGCAGTGTCAGTGATCAGCACAGCTGGGGCAGAGCGACTGTCAGAGACACACCAGATCTCACCTGCAACAGGTAAATGGCTGTTCATGTTTCTTGTGGGTTTAAGACACCTTAACTCATATTCGAGACTTCATTTTTTCTAGTTAAATTTAAAAACATGGTGTTTTTTTCCTTTGCTTAACTCATGAGATACATCAGTGATGCATTTGAGTTGGATTCCTTTTCTGCCTGAAACTTGTGCTTTCAGTTTCATTAACTCATCACTCCTCAGTCTTCGTCCTGTGTCTTTAGTTCAACTTTCTTGTTTAAATGCAGGTATAATCTGATTATGAAGTAGTTGCATCTGAACTGTGGTGCAGCGTCTGCCTGTTAAATGGGTGTGGCTTCATGTTTCATAACTTTTAAGTCTCTTCCTCATTTACTGAAATTCCTCTGACTTGTTTCTCTGCATGCCTGCTTGTTCCTGGAGATGAGAGTTGGTGGTTTGATTCCTTTCAGACATGGAAGACCACGTCTCTGCCCTCGTTGTTGATAATGGATCTGGCATGTGCAAGGCTGGCTTTGCTGGGGATGGTGCCCCCCGGGCGGTCTTCCCCTCCATCGTGGGCCGCCCCAGACAGGTACGGTCACCCCTGAAGACTTCACCTGTCATGGTAGACGGTGCAGCCTGTGGCTCATGGTGTTTGTGTGCAGGGTGTGATGGGGAAAATGAAGGACAGCTACATTGGAGATGAGGCTCAGAGCAAGAGGGGCATCCTGACCCTGAAGTACCCCATTGAGCACGGCATCGTCACCAACTGGGATGACATGGAGAAGGTGCTCTCTCATAGACCTGCATAGTTGAACGGAAAGGTCCTGTTCTTCGCTCTAAAGTGCTCTCCGTTCCTCAGATCTGGCATCACACCTTCTACAATGAGCTGAGAGTCGCACCTGAAGAGCATCCAGTCCTGCTGACCGAGGCTCCCCTCAACCCCAAAATCAACAGGGAGAAGATGACACAGGTGAGTTCAGCCGGATCACCTCAGTTATGGGTAGTTGATGACTTGTTTGCTTAGAACTCTGGATTGTAACCTGACTATCCATCTTTCTCTACCTCAGATCATGTTTGAAACCTTCAACTCTCCTGCCATGTATGTGGCCATCCAGGCTGTGCTGTCCCTGTACTCCTCTGGTCGTACCACAGGTGAGACCCTGAAACTGGAGTTTGGAATCGATGGTTCACATTTTCACCTCCATCTTCATGAAAGCTTCACATACCGACTATGAAAGTTTCTTCTTTTCGTGGCCTCCACAGTGAGTCACTCCACCTCCATCCACTCCTCTCCTCTGCATGCTCCTCACTCACACCATCCACCCTCATGTTCTCCTTCCATTAACTCCTTATTTGGTTTTCCTCTAGACCTCTTTGGTAGCTCCATGTTGTGGACCGAGCTGGACAAGGCCTGAACAGCACAAGTAAAATAAAAAATAATGGAATTTATTTTTGTTTAAACGTCCAGATAAAAAAGATGGCCCCCTGAGAGGTTGAAGTGACAAAGAAAATGTAAGCTTTAATTTTAACAGAGGACAACTGAACTAACTGAACAGAGACACAAACTTAGTTAAACTTTTTTTTTAATCTTCCGTCTTCTCCCGTTAGACGTCGCTGCAGTGAATCAGCTTTCACTAATTCACACAACTGGTTGGCAGAACCCTGTATTTATAAGGCACAGGGAAGCAGCAGCAGCGCAAAGGGTGTCACCTATGGAGCCACATTAGATTTATTTTTAGCTCGTTGCACGCCCTGGTTTCCTGCACAACAGTCCTACATCCAGCCAATGGAGCCATCCAGCCTATAACAAACTTGCTATGACTAACCCACCTAACTGAAAACAAAAGGGCAACAGGCATGTCTGTTCACACCACCAGACGGAAGTAATTGAAAATAAATTCAAATAGAAATATAGGAAAAATAATTAAGGCCAATACCAGCTACAAAATACTACAAACACAAAATGTACATGTTCAATTCATAGTAATTTAATTAAAAAAATACTTGAAATGAAAGCAAATCAATTTTCAACAAAGAGACAGGATACCCCCTGCATCCTCCTTTACCACTGCCCGTTCTCCGGGCAAACAATAACCTAACAATAAAGGACTCATGGTACTTGCAGGAATAGTGATGGACTGTGGTGATGGTGTCAGCCAGACTGTGCCCATCTATGAGGGCTACTCTCTGCCTCATGCCACTATCCGTCTGGGTCTGGCTGGCAGAGATTTGACTGATTACCTGATGAAGATCCTGACGGAGAGGGGCTACAGGTTCACCACCACAGGTATGACTGAACTTCTCATGAAGCTGGTTGCTGAAGTTGCTAACTGACTCTGATCTCTGTAGCTGAGCGTGAAAACGTGCGTGACATCAAGGAGAATCTCTGCTATGTGGCGCTGGACTTTGAGCAGGAGATGCAGACCGCTGCCTCCTCTTCCTCCCTGGAGAAGAGCTACGAGCTTCCTGATGGGCAGGTCATCACAATCGGCAATGAGAGGTTCCGTTGTCCTGAGGCACTCTTCCAGCCCTCATTCCTCGGTTTGCATGCTCTTCATGTTGAACTTTGATTAGGGCCAGGAGTCCTACTCCTCAAATATTCCAATACTGATCACATGGATTGGATGTTTGCGAACTGCATGGTTAAAATGTGGCAGTAGCTGTAAAAGCTCAGGTACTGTAAAGGTTTCTGAACTCTGTTCTTCCTCAGGGATGGAGTCTGCTGGCATTCATGAGACTACCTACAACAGCATCATGAACTGTGACGTAGACATCCGTAAGGACCTGTATGCCAATACAGTGCTGTCTGGAGGCACCACCATGCTCTCTGGAATCGCTGACCGCATGCAAAAGGAGATCACTGCTCTGGCCCCACCCACCATGAAGATTAAGGTATATTGTGACCTATAAAACCCAAAGTTCAGGGTTTTCTTTACGTTTTTTTTTTTATTTTTTTATTTTTTATTTTTTTAAAAATCAGCATTTATGGACTAATCTGCTGCCGCTTAAAAAGGTTTAAGGACTTAAAATACAATAAAAATTCCTGCTTCTGTATAAAGATTAAATGTTTCAACTCACATGTGATAACATGCCTGAGGAATGATCAACATGTACATGACTCCAGTTAAAACAAGAGTCTAAAGTGGTTCAATGTTGTTCTACTGTCTGACTAGACGGTGTAAAGAGGAATCTTGCAGCTTTTAAGCTCTTAGTCACACGTTTGTCTTTAATGTTGGCTTAAGTTCACTTTCCTTCTAAAGTGAGACTGTTCTTATACTAATCTTTTTTCTCTCTGCTCCTCAGATCATTGCTCCTCCAGAGAGGAAGTACTCTGTCTGGCTTGGTGGCTCCGTCTTCGGTGCCCTGTCCACCTTCCAGCAGATGTGGATCAGCAAGCAGGAGTACGATGAGTCCGGTCCCGCCATCGTCCATAGGAAATGTTTCTAAACAACCTCTGCCCCGGCAGTGACGAAGCTTCAGTTGACCTCTTCCAGACTTCTGCTTCATCTTGAACAGAATTAAATGGTAAATGGAGTTTTGGAATATGTTGGCGTCAACTCTCAAGATGAAATTCGAAGAGCTGTCACTATCAGTGACTATGGCGTATACTTATATAGCGCTTTCTACTTTCTTACGAAGGACCAAAGCGCTTTACAGTAACAGTCCCATTCACCCATGCACACACACATTCACACACTGGCAGCGGCTCCGCTGCCGAACACTGGCGCCAACCTCCCACCAGAGGCAAGGTGGGGTTCAGTGTCTTGCCCAAGGACACTTCGCCACATGGGTGTGCAAGGCGGGAATCGAACCTGCAATCTTACGATCATGAGTCGACCGCCCTACCGCTGCACCACGGCCGCCCTAAAGATGAACTTTACTCAACAGCTGAACTGAAGATCCAACATTCTGGTTTGAGATGAGCTGAAACTTTCAGGGTTTGCCTCCATCTTCCATGTTCTGTACAGGCAACACCATTTGTCCTATCAAAACTGGTCGCAAAATAAATAGTTCTTGGTTGAACTGTGTTGATCTTTCATTTACAGCTGCAGGTTGACTTGTCTTTGTTCTCTGAACAACTTGGAGTTTAGATCAGGGGTGCTCATTATATCGATCGCAATCGACCAGCCATTGGTGAACAATTGTAGATTGCAAGCCATCAAAGAAATAAACCGTATATAAAATTAATCAGAAATCAAGCTTGGTGTTAAATGTCACATGACTGGCAGATCGGCCAATTGAAAATCTTCTGAAACTTGCGTCTCTCTTTAACTACAGAGAGTACTTTCTTTTTCCCCGCCGGAGGACCATTGCAACCTGCAAGATCATTTATCGAGGGCCAGGTCCTCTGTTTTCATAATGCCTTATCTGTTGTGATTACAAAATATATATACAAAGGTGTGTACTCCACAATTTTTGAGTTGATACATACGTTTTTGGTAACACGTTATACTATGATTCCTTAACAAGATTTGTCAACACATTAACAAGCATTATAAATGAATTAATAGTGTTAGTGAGACAAGATGCTAATGATACATTTAGTGGCATTATAGATGTCTAACAAATGTGTCAGTATTAATAAGCTTATTAAGATTTATGAACAACCTTTGTTAACAAATTAAGAAGTATTATTATTGTTTGGGGTTCTAGTAAGACATTTATTAGCATTATAGATGCCTCACACAAGCCTAAGTGTTAATAGGCTTAATAGGTTTTATTAACTAACTTCACAAATTAATAGGCTTTATTAATGTGTAACATGCTAGTAAGATATTTATTTGCATTACTGCTTACAAGCTTAATAAATGTATGAAAAACAAAGCATAAAGCTTGTAAAAAGAACTTTATATATAATATTGCAACTGAAATATTTAAAAGCCTTCTGTAACAAAAATAATTCTACACAATTTCAAACACGTTGTAATATGAACTAAAGAATATCACTTTCAAACTTTAAATAAAAAACATTATAACAAGTGAGCAAAACTTAAACCTTTTCTTAACTTTTCGAAACTAAATAACTAACAGATGTCTACAACCAACTTTTCAAAACCTGCCCCTGCCCCCCCATTTGAGGTGTTTTGTGCCGTTTCCCATGCAGTGCAACACCACTTGATGATGGCGAGGAGGCTGTTGTCCTGCGAAACAAAGATATTGCTGTAACAATTCAAATACATCAGTTTCTTATTTTTAATTTTTTACTATCTCAAGAGAGATCACAACAATGCCAGTAAAATCAAGTGTTGCTTAGACAGCCAAGCTGTTCTTTTAGTAAGTTTCTTTAATAACTTTCTGCTGACTCAGCAGTGTTTGCTTCAGCAGCTGTATCTCTTGCTGCTATTTTATGAATGAAAGCTGTGCAGTTGGTGACATTCCACCTTGATCTGTGAACGAAGAATAGCAAACTGTGTTATTTAAAATGCATACTGCTGATTGTAGCAAGTCATTTATGAACATTTTTTACTTGACAGAAAAATAATACTTATAAGGCGTCTTAATTTGGTGTAATGTCAGGAGTGGTAAAAAAAAAAAACGACGTTTATTTTTACTATTTTAAGATCACCATATTTCTAAACTTAAATGACTATGTAACTAACAAACCCTTTATTTATACATTAATCATGCTACTTTGTGCTGACCAATGACTAACCACTGACCCCACCCTTCTATTGACGTGTTCTCCCTACCATGACAAAGGTGGATAAAGGTGGCAGAGGATTTCATATAATCCATGGACACCAGTGAAGATCACAAATCATTGAAGAAAAAAGGTTCAGAGCTCTGTCTAGTGGGTCTAGATGACCCACTCCCAATGTTAACGTGCCTAGGATAGCACAAGGGTCACAGAAGATGTTGCATCCCAATCTGTAATGTCAGATCATCACTCTGCGCATGCACCAAAGTACCTTATCTCTGCCAAAGCATTTACTGATCAGAGGGTTCAGAAAAGTTTATTTAATCTTGCTGTCAGGCAAGAGCACTAGCCACCGTGCAGCCCTTTTATTGGATCTCCCCTCCAAAATTAGCTTCTATAATTTTTTTCTTTTTACTTAAGTACATTTTGTTGGAATAATGTATATAATTTATCTTATATTTGCTTTTATGCATCACCTAGCTATATAGCTGATATAATCATGTTTGCAGAAGTGTTTGTGTCCAACTCTGTTACATAGGAAGGTGGAGGTGAAACCCTCTGGGGGAAACCAACCATCTTAGCGTCTTCCCAGGCTTCAGCATGAGAACTACTGTTAGCTGTGTCTAGACCTGAATTGAAGGACGCTCTGTGGTAGTTATCCATGAGAAAAGGCTTACAGGTCCGAAGATGATGTGGGAAGGCTGTGAGACAGACATGTCGCAACTGATGTTTTCTGATCGCGCTGCAGCTGTGCATTTCTGTTTACCCCTCCCTTTAGAGGCAGCACATATGTAACTTAGGGAAAACCCAACAAACTTAATAAAGGAGGGAGCAACAGGATATGCGCCTGGGTGGGGAGAGATTGTTGCTGGGGGGGTCTAAGGGCAGGGATGCCAGTATAGCTTAGTCAGTTTGTTAGTTTATTTTAGTATTTTCCTATTGACTCATTGTATTCATGATCCTTTTGAGTTCATGTTTTACTTCAAAGCCCATCGAGACGACTGTTGTTGTGATTTTGGGCTATACAAATAAAATTGAATTGAATTGAATTGGATTTACTGGAACCTTGAACACTCAAAGAATAATTGCATTGCAGGAGGCCGATTAGAAAAAAGAAGGAAATGATCTGAAGAAAATGCGGAAAGCAGGATTGAGCTTACTGAATTTGGTTGAGAGAGGCAGAAAGAAAAAAGGGAAAAGAGGAGGGAAAAGGCCTGCAAGTGGAGAGAGATTGTTGCTGGGTATTATCTCTTTTTGATCTCCTCGTAAAAGGTACCTTGGTCTGTTGTCTTTCTTTCCTTATGTTGTTATTCTGATGCTGCAGGTTGTTTAACTCAACATAAATGTGGTCCTTCGAGCCGGATACCAACATACCTGAGGATTTCAGCGAGCGTGGTGGGCCCCAGGAGACTGTGGCCACAGCTGACTTCTAGGTGAGTCAACCCTTTGTTGGAACTGGTGCCCATCCCATTGGTTGGGGTCTGAAAGGTTGACAGTATACCGAAGGAGAAAGACAGCAGAAAGGACAGCAGAGTCCTATGAAATTCCGTACTATTTGGATGGACGGCAGAGTCCATTATATTCTGTGTTTTCAAAAAACGTAAAAGCCCTGAGAATTCTAGACACTATCAGGCAAGGACAGTGGGGTCCTCAAAATCCCGTGTTAAATAAAATAATAAATATATGTATATATAGATATGAAATAAAAATCCCAGTACCATAACTTTCAGCTCTAAGAATTAAAGATAATTAAAAAGCCGGCATTTATAAATAAGTTAAGTATAGAGTGTGTGAATGTTGATGTGATTTTCTTTGCAAATAGCCGTATTTGCTGCCTGTTTTGTTTTTGCTGTGTTTTTTTGTTGTTGTGTTATGCAAACTGCTGTATTTGCAGCCTGTATTTTTGAACTGTCAGACAAGCATGCGTTTTTGAAAATTGGGAAAGACAGAGTAAGAAAAGTCCAAAAGAGAGTTTGCAGAGCAAGGACTGGAAGTATGTGGAAAGTCAGGATCCTACATAAATCAAGCATTAAGATAAATGGGTGAAAGACTCTGGATTTACTGGAACCTTGAACACTCAAAGAATAATTGCATTGCAGGATGCGATTAGAAAAAAGACAGGAAATGATCTGAAGAAAATGCAGAAAGCAGGATTTGAGTCTACTGAATTTTGGTTGAGAGAGGCAGAAAGAAAAAAGGAAAAGAGGAGGGAGCAGCTTCAGAGTGGAGAGAGATTGTTGCTGGGTATTATCTCTTTTTGATCTCCTCGTAAAAGGTACCTTGGTCTGTTGTCTTTCTTTCCTTATGTTGTTATTCTGATGCTGCAGGTTGTTTTAACTCAACATAAATTTGGTCCTTCGAGCCGGATACCAACATACCTGAGGATTTCAGCGAGCGTGGTGGGCCCCAGGAGACTGTGGCCACAGCTGACTTCTAGGTGAGTCAACCCTTTGTTGGAACTGGTGCCCATCCCATTGGTTGGGGTCTGAAAGGTTGACAGTATACCGAAGGAGAAAGACAGCAGAAAGGACAGCAGAGTCCTATGAAATTCCGTACTATTTGGATGGACGGCGGAGTCCATTATATTCTGTGTTTTCAAAAAACGTAAAAGCCCTGAGAATTCTAGACACTATCAGGCAAGGACAGTGGGGTCCTCAAAATCCCGTGTTAAATAATAAAAAGGTTAATAATAATAAATATAAAAGGTTAATACCTTGGTCTGTTGTCTTTCTTTCCTTATGTTGTTATTCTGATGTTGTTGATGATGACACATTTTACATAGAAATCTGTTTTGCTTCTGCTTTGACAGTGGATTACTGTGGAAGAATTGATTTGGCTGAACTGAAACTTGTCTAAACCTTTGCTATGTAAAGTAATAAAATAAGCATCACAATGCTCAGCTGGGTAGCTTGGTTGGCAAGGTAAAGGTCTGCCATGCAGGAATTCAGGGTTCAACTCCCAGAGGGGAATAAACAATGGTACTGGGGGCAGTCATATCAATGGCGAGCATTTCACATCACCCAGTGGGAGTCCTTGGGCAAGACCCTTAACGCTACTGCCTCCGGGGGCGTGGCTTGTCTGCAGCTCACCCCTCATGGGTCAAATGCAGAGAACAAATTTCACACACTAGGTGTGTGACAAAAAGTAGCACTTATATTATATATATTATTGCATCACTGGTTAGAGCTGAATTTGGTGACATTTACTACTTTAGACTGAGTTTTAATCCGATTTGGTTCTTGAGGATTCACATAGTTTTGGTTCCTTAATTACACTTTGATGTTGCTGCTTAGTATGGAGCCCACCATTGCAAAGTAAACATTTCATAGTTAATTTTTTTTCTACAATGAATTTATTGATCTATTGTAGCTTGATTTGTTGCTATTTTTTCCAGTGTTTCTTTACCCAGTGCATGGTTGAGAAAAATTGTTTTGTCTGTCCTTAGGTTTTCCCAAGGTTTGCGTGGACGACAGATAGACATGAAGAGGATGACATCGCAGCAAGTTCAGCCGCACTCACCAAGATAGCAAAAAAGTTACGTGAGCTCTGCACAACGGCTGTGGAACGAATGAGATTAAAAAATGGACAAATCATTGGTGGACAACATGAATTTGTTGTCATTGATGAGAGTCACTTCAGACATAAAAGAAAGATAAAGACAATGCAGTGTTTAGTGTGTAATTAAGTGTGTGTGTGTGTGTCAGTCACACTTGTTAACTTACCATATTGTTTAGTAATCTAAATGCGCATCTTGAGTCTACCCCAACTAATGTGCTTGTGTTGTAACTAATGTTTAGGCCAAGCATTTCAAAAATGTTGAATGTGGATCAATTTGAGTCGTGTCATTATATCCCCGGATTATATTCTATGGATCACAGAACATTATCGTAATCTTTTAATGATACGTGAGTAATATAAATTGTAACCATTAATTCCTTATTCAGTAAGTCTCTACATATACTGAATATCTCAATATTTTTTCCTGAATAGTTAGTTATGTTCAATTTTTCCTTAAAAAAAATCATAAGACAGGCTTTTGTAGAAACTGTACTTAAATTATAATTTCCTTCTCTATTCATTCAAACAGTATGGAAGTGGAAGACTGGCAGGAGCATGGAAGAGGCAGAAATAGGTTTTTGACATGCTGGGAGTTGGTGGCCAGAGAAGTGGAAAGCCAGTTCTGCGACTTGCAGAAAAAAGAAGTCGCACAGAACACGTGCCAGTCATTACACACCATGGAAACCTGGATCCACCACCATTGGTGATAAATGGTGAGCATAGCGTGTGCTCGCTGCACTTGGATACAAACACGACACTGTCAATCACAGTCAGACATATGTAAATGCACGCACCTGGGGCTCACACACAACACCTGGAAAGACCATCGTCAAAACAATCTGGCTTTATTTCTTGTTGCCTTATTTATTTATTTTGAAAATGTGTCTGAATTTAATTATTATATTTCTTTTGTATGTTTAGTCTGTTGTAATGTTATCAAGTTCTTTTTACATGCTTTATGCTTTGTGGCTGTGGTAAAAACATCTGACACTTTAGATGAGGTGCAGCAAAACATTTAATAAAGTGCATTTGTTAAGCTTATAAGCAGTTCAGTAATATGGACTTTGAAGACTTTAGATGTTATTAAATCTTATTAACACTTTCCGGTATTTTCAAGACATGCTAATAAATATCTTACTAGCATCTTACACATTAATAAAGCCTATTAATTTGTGAAGTTAGTTAAAAAAAACTATTAAGCTTATTCAATTCAATTCAATTCAATTTTATTTGTATAGCCCAAAATCACAACAACAGTCATCTTGATGGGCTTCCAAGTAAAACATAAACTCAAAAGGATCATGAATACAAAGAGTTCAATTATCAAAAACAATTATTAAAACTTAGGCTTGTCTATACTGCTAATAAATGTCTTACTAGAACCCCAAACATTAATAATACTTCTTAATTTGTTAACAAAGGTTGTTAATAAATCTTATTAAGCTTATTAAAACTGACACATTTGTTAGGCATCTATAATGCTAGTAAATATATCATTAACATCTTAAAACATTCTAATTATAATGCTTGTTAATGTGTTTACTAAGTAATTTAATAAACCTTATTAGACTTATAGTGCTTATAAATGTCTTACTAACACTATAAATTCATTTATAATGCTTGTTGATGCGTTAACAAAGCTTGTTAGGAATTGTTGTATAAAGTGTTGCCACGTTTTTTTTTTACTAAACTTGAACAAAGTGACTGGTACTCGTATAAGTACAGGCAGGAAGATCTTTTGGAGCCTGTCACCTAAAAAACACTTTCCAAAAAATTGTGGGCACCTCTGATTTAGGTATTTTAATAGTTTGCTCTGCCAGTTTGAACTCAAAGACACTCTCAGTAAAACGAGTTAAACATTTTAAACAGCCCCACCCATTAACAGTGTTAACCCATTTTCACACATTTGGTTCAAAAACAATTCAATGCTTTGCAAATTCCAAAAAAGATGAGAGAAGAGTGAGGAAGCCTTTTTTTTATAAATTCACTGTCTAAGTGGAAGGGGCTTCATCTTCATTTTACTTTTGTCTCATGTCTGCAGAAACTGCCCAAATGTTTTGCAGAAGGGAAAATGTTTAAATGCTTTTGTCAACTATCGGTTTTCTAAAAAGGCCAAAACTGAAGTGATTTTCTGGACTTTAATGAGTTTCTTTTGTACAAACATTTCACTTCAATCTGTCCCTTTTCTAAAGGATCCATACTTGATGTTTGGTTTGTCAGAACTTATATATATTCTGCTTCATTCTCATTGATGACAGGTCTGTAAAGGTGTGCGGCGCCACCAAGAGACCAAAAAACAAAAGGAGCCTCTCTTCAAAAGGAGGTCCAGTAAATGTGATTCTTTTGGGATTAAACTAGTAAAAGGTGAAATAAGTCTAAAAAGAACATTCTCACATTTAAATGTAAGAGTTTGTAGAGACTTTGATTCCTATGATAGATCCCATGATATGATATAGATGCGTGATGTTTCCGTGGTTGTTTAACGTGCAAATGGATGGTGTGGTAAAAGAGGTGAATGAAAGGGTGCTAGGTACGGGTGTGAGCATGGTGAATACTGACGGCAGTGAGTGGAGTGTGAATCAGTTGCTGTTTGCGGATGATACTGCACTAGTGGCTGACTCAGAAGAGAGCTTGGCACGTCTGGTTGAGGAGTTTGGAAGGGTGTGCGACAGAAGGAAGTTGAGAGTGAATGTGGAAAAGAGTAAGGTGATGAGGTGTACGAGGTCAAAGGGTGAACGTAGATTGAATGTGGCATTAAATGGGGAGTTGTTGGAAGAAATAGAGTGTTTTCAGTATTTGGGGTCGTATGTCTGTGTGGATGGTGGAATGGGGGGAGAGGTAGAGTTTAGAATGAATGAAGTACGAAAGATATGGGGGGGGAATGAAGAGAGTGTTTGAATGTAGGTCACTGGGAAAGGATGCGAAAAGGAGACTGTATGAGGGTGTGGTGGTGCCTGCAGCGTTATATGGGGCTGAAACATGGAGTCTGAAAGTGGTGGAAAAGAGGAAGCTGAATGTAGTGGAGATGAGATGTTTGAGGAGTATGTGTGGTGTGACGCGTATGGATCGTGTGAGAAATGATGAGATCTGAGAGAGAACTGGTGTGATGCAAGAGTTGGCCTATAGAGCAGAGCAAAAGGCACTGGGATGGTTTGGACATGTTGAAAGAATGGAAAGGGAGCGTCTGGTGAAAAAGGTATATGAATCTGATGTGAGTGGAGTGAGATTGAGAGGAAGACCGCGAATGGGATGGACAGAGGGTGTAAAAAGAGCGCTAAATGCAAGAGGGATGACTGTGGTGCAGGGGAGAGAGGCTGCTCAGGACAGGGATGGGTGGAGAGAGTTTGTGTATGAATGAATGGATGGGTGTGGTAGAGGTCTGGTCTTGGGATGAAGCAGCAAGGGGAAACCAGCTTTGGCTGAGGCCCTGCTGTGGAGGTGCCCACACTGGACTGTGCAGCTGACCCTGGTGCAGTGTGGTGTGGCTTAGACCAGGCCTTAGACCAGTCACACACACACACACACACACACTGAAGGAGGAGGGTTTGGGGAAGAGAAGGAGGGAGGTAAGAATGTGTGCCCTGTCTAGGCTACCCCACCTTGGTGGGACACAGCCAGGGTATATAGATAGATAGTTTCTGGTATCCCCATGACCACCAGGTTATCTCTCATGGATCTTGATTGAAGATCCAGAATGGACTCTTTGATTTTATTTTCCTCAGAGAGTCGGCTCATTCCATCAGAGATAAAACTTACCGACTCTCTCAGCGCTGAGTTCTGAGGGTTACCACTTTTGGTAAAATTCTAGAGCGTCCTTGATCTCTTGGAATTTCCAATGAAGGACCTCCAGGAGGGAGAGACGGCTGTCGAAGCTGGATAGCTTAGCATAGATGCTAAGAAGCATTACCATGTGTTGGATTTAAACTCCGTCTTCGGTGGAGAAGCTCCTGGTGATTCTTTGAGACGGCTCCGCTTGGTGGGGGAGGCTGAATTGCCTGACTGAGAGGTTTTTCCCATGACGAAGTGCTCGTACTTCTCGTTGATGTAGCGCATCAGGCTGTCCAGGTCCTCCTCCTCGCTGCTCTCCAGGAAGGTCAGAATTTACCTTCGGTAAAGCCGAGGAAAAAATAGCATATATGCTTATTCCCAAAAAAGAAAAAGAAGGGGGGGGGGTGCATCTTGTTTGTTTTAGTTTTTCAGGATTAGATCCTCTTAATTTCCACCAAGATCTCGGCCAGATCCACGTCACAGCTTCATTGCGATCCCGCACCACTCCCCTTCTCTGTAGATCCTGTCATAGGCTTAGATCCACAAAGACACCATGCAAATCCTTCTGATCTTCTCTGTTCTTCGGCAGAAACATCCTCAAAGCAAACATCTGAGGTTCTTTCTCTGCATGGAACAAAACTGTTGTTCATGAATGTCTGACCTCAGTCTAGCTTCCTCTACTCTTCCTCATAACTATATCATGTTTGTGGTAAGTGGCCACTTTAAGCCACGTTGTAGTCTCTTTGTGTAACTTCACTGCAGTAAAACAGCTGTGAACTGAAGCAGATTTCCTGGAACCTTAGATGCTTTTCTGTTTGTCTCTAACGCTCACTTCTGCTGGTAAAATCTGAAAAGGTGTTTGAGAATTTGAAGCTTTTTTAAAGTCAGCTCAGATGAAAATGAAAACTGTTGTTTGTTCATTACTGCTTCCCAGAATCATGAATGAATCAGAATTGGAATGATTTGATGAAAAGATTCTGTACGACTTCAAACAGACAACAAGCAGAGTTCACAGCAAATGAACTTTATTACAACAGAGAAAAATCTGATGAAGAGGAAATGGAAACTTTTGTTTTTAGTAAATAAATACAAAAATAAAGAAAAACTGCTTGTTGAAGCCAGATTCAGTCCAATTTCAGTCTGTGAGGCGGCCGTGGTGCAGAGGCAGGGCGGTCGACCTCTCTTCGGAAGATTGCAGGTTGGATTTCCGCCAGTGTGTTGAAGTGTCCTGTGTGTCAAGACACTGAACCCCACCTTGACTCTGGTGGAAGGTTTGCGCCAGTGTGAGGTAGCGGAGCCGCCACCAGTGTGTGAATGAATGGGTCTTTGACCCTAAAGCGCTTTGGGCCTTCAAGGAAGGTAGAAATCGCTATAAGTATACGCCATTTACCATTTTTATGTATGTTCTATTTTCAACATTAAAACCAGATTATATTATGAAATTCATTTTTTTTGTATAATATTCAATTCAATTCAATTTTATTTGTATAGCCCAAAATCACAACAACAGTCGTCTCGATGGGCTTTGAAGTAAAACATGAACTCAAAAGGATCACGAATACAAAGAGTCAATACGAAAATACTAAAATAAACTAACAAACTGACTAAGCTATACTGGCATCCCTGCCCTTAGACCCCCCTTCGGGGGGGCCCATTCCAACTTTTTGGAGACAGTAAGAGGGGGAGGAAAAGCTTTTCTGAAATTCTTATAACTTCTATTGTTTGAATAAAATGCTTTGTTATGATAAAGAGGAAGTGGAGGAGTATTTTTATGATGCCAGTCTGAACCTGCCCTCCTCTCAGAAAGGACTGCTGTGGCCAAAACACTGATTAATTGGAAGGCAATTGAAATGGTTATGGTTCATGACTTCATTCCAACAAGTCTACAATCACTGAAATAACGACAACAGGAACACCAAGCGCAATAGCTCCAAGTGTAGAGAAGAATGTTCGCGCTGTCTGCGCCTGTGGGAACAACAACAAAGAATCTATTCAGTTTGATGCAGTGATTTTATAACAAAGATCCTAAACTCCTCATCATCTCATTTGTGGAACAAAGACGAAGAGTAAACATAAATAATTATCTACAGAGTTCTAACAATGTCCCATTTATTTTTCTAATTAAGACAAACCTGCAGCCAATAAAAACTGTCTGCTTTTGTGATAAGAATATCATTTAAGGACATGAAGCTCTGAACATGATGGAGTGATGAATCTGAGTCTTTCCTTCCTGCTTCATCACCACAGTCTTCATCAAACGTGGTTTCAATCTGGAGCTCCGTTCTTCCCTCACCTCTAAACTCAATCTCCACATTTCTGCTCTCTTCCATTGATGGACGTTGTCCAGATGATTGAATCCACATCACCATAGTCATTGATAAAAGTAAAGAAGTGTCGTCTTTGCAGGTGATTTTGTGTGAAATATTTTTGTTCTTTTTAAACTCATTTCACTCTAGATTCTGAGTTTGACAGCTAAACTTCTCAGAAAGTTGTTAAAACCAGTTTGATTTCTGACACACTGTCTTGTTGTGTTTCCTGTCCATCAGTCAGGCTCACAGCTAAAGCACCAACAATGACCACCGGGGCCAGCGCCTGGGGGTGGGGGCCTGGGCTTGCTCCGGGCTTGCTCCTCTCTCTCTGTGTGGGGTGGGTCGTGCTGGGCCTGGGGCGTCGGTGCCTCGGGGGATGGGGCCCCGAGGCTGGGGGACCTGGGGGGGGCTGGGGGACGGCTGTTTTACCACCGGGGGACAGTCTATCAGCTGTCCCCAACTCACCCCCTTCCTCATATAATCTCATATTAGGGTGAGGGGGTGGGGGGTTTAGCCTGCGATGCGCTTTGGGGGGGGTGCTACTTGGCAGTGGTCCCCCTCCCATGGTTGCCGTATGGAATGGGCCCCCCCTCTCTTGGTTTTATTTGCACCTTAGACATGTAGGGCCCTTGGTAGGGGGGGTGCTTGAACATCACTGCCAGCAAGATGCAGATTTCCTCCTAGCACCCTACCCGCCAATTTTAACCGCACCTTAGACATTTAGGGCCCCTTGGTGGGGAGGGTGAGGGGACATTACTGTGAGTAATCAGGGAATGTCCTCTCTGTGCCCTACCCACCAATTTTAACTGCACCCCCTTAGTACACACACCTTTTACTCCTCATAATATACATTCAAACACACACACATGCACACACACCCTCACAAACACACACATTTTGCAAGGAAGGTGGGAACTAGGTCCATCTGTCCCCTACCCCATCCCTGGTGGGGGGTACTGGGCAGCCGTGTCCCCTGGGTGCTGGTTCCCTGGACCCGGCGGTGCTCTCTCTGCGCTGGGGGGGGGGGGGGGTTTCACATTACACCTGAGCCGGGGGTGTCCGTATCCCTGTGGGGTGGGTTCGGGTCTTTCCCCTGAGCGCTGGGCCCCGCCCAATCCTCAACTATGGCCGAGCCTGGTCGGGCCATGTTTACAGCACCCTTTGTGGGTCCCCCCCTTTTCCCCTGGGAGTCCCCCTCCTGGGCGGGGGCGGCTGGCCCCTGCCTTGCTCCTTCCTGGACCAACCGTGGCCCTGGTGGGTGGCTGCCTGTAGCGCGGAGCGGGTCTCCCTTGGGGGGTCCTGGCTCGTACCTGGGGTTGGGGCGGGGGGATGCCCAGAACTCCTGGGTGGTGATGAGGTGCTCGTCTGGGGCTGTGGGCGCTCTTCTTGGGTGGGGCCCTGCGTTGGGCCCTCCTGGCGCGGCGGGGGGGCTGCTCTCCTGGTTGGGCTGGGGCGGCGCTCTCTTTCCCCCCATGCCTCCCTGTCCTCTGGCTCTGGGGGCCTCACGGCGGCCCTGCTGGCCCTGGCCTGGGTGGCGGATGTGGTCGTCCGGGGGCGGTTGTTCTCTGCCTGCTGCTGTTTGGCGTTGGGGGGTTCTGACTGCCGCTGCTGCTGCGGTGGGGGTGGGCGGGCACCCTCCCTCCTTCTTTTCACATTCCACCATTCATTTAGAAGAACATAAACACTCACCTGAGCACAGGTGTTACCTCACCTTTACACTAATAGTTTGCATGATTGAATGAACGAAATATTTCACACCAGCTGATTAAAAGGCATGAGTATGCGTGTGTGCACATTATCCATATTGTGTACGTGTTGATGAGGACATTTTTGCAGCTAATAGGTGTATTTATAATATCTGAGTGTGTGTGTGGATTTGTATTACATTTGAACCTTACCGTAATGTTAAACATCCAGTAAACGTATTTCTTTGGGCTGCTTCATGGTTTTATCCCCCACCTCTCCTATTGTCACCCTACTAGCCCCCGCCCCTCCTATTACCACCCTCCCACCCACCCCCCCTCTAGCATCCCTCTTTATTCTTCCCCCCTTTCCTTTTCCGTCCGGTCCAACACCAAGATTTTCAAACACGATTGAAATTAATAAAGTCTGGCCTCAATTCCAAAAGGGGTTTATTCAGACATTCCTCTGGTTTGTCTGTAGATTAATAACCCCTGTTGTTAAAGCAAAATATGTCCAACACAAGAGGCCCTCAGCTCTCATCTGTTTGCCCAGCTGTTGGACAGGACAAGTTAAAAAAAATAAATAAATAAAAAATAAAGCACCAACAATGATGACCCACCTGACGAGACTCAGCTGTGCCGTAGCGCATCTCAGTGGCAAAGTGTTCACAGTTGTACTTTGTGAGATGGTACTTCAGTGAAACTCCATCCATTGAACAGGCTTTCTTCACGATCTCATCTGGTGGAAGAGGTTTGTACTTTTCATCCAGGCTGTTGTTGACTCTCCACTTGTCCTTTCCCGCCACATCCTCAAGCTTGTCTTTCATCACAATGCCGTCTACTCCACCACTGCTGGAACCTGACTGAGATTCTCAAAAGACAAATGAGAGAAAAACTGTTATTGAGGAACACTGGTGGCTTCATTCCAGCACAGCAGGAGAAACATTTGGATGTTCAGCCTAAACAAGACAGAAACTTTGATCTGTGCAGCTTAGTTACTGAAACAATCAAATAAATGGATGGATGGATGGATGGATGGATGGATGGATGGATGGATGGATGGATGGATGCATGGATGGATGGATGGATGGATGGATGGATGGATGGATGGATTTCTAGGATTTGGTCAACTTACTGGGTGCACCAAAGTGAATCACATATCCGTTTCCAACGTACACAGCCCAGTGACTGTAATTACCACGGATGATCTCAATCAAGTCTCCAGGTTTTGCTTCTTTTCCATCCTGAAAGATAAAAAAAACAGAGAAGAAATTTAGAAGAAGGAACACAGCTGATATACTAGCCAATGTTTAAACAGGTTAAGACTTAGAACAATCTATCACTGCATAAATCTGTTATTGGGTCAAAATAGGTTTTCCTTTTTAAACCTTATCTGTGTTTTTCTCCATTTTGAAGAATCTCCAGGAAGGTGCTGAAAGGAAAAACAAACACAAAAATTGAACAATCAGAAAGTAGTTTTGTCCAATTCTGATGATCTGAGCTTCAACAGGTGAAGATTTTTTTCCTTCTGGATCTGGTTATTGAGACAAAAGACACATTTGTACACAAAGTGGATCAGAACAGATTATTTCTGAAAATGTGAATTAACTGAACAATAAATGTGATGACACCACAAATAAAAGGTTTATAGAATTGAAATATAAATTCAGAAAGGCTAAAAATATTGCTAAATTCAGACTTTTATTTTCAAAAATATACGTTTTTGTCACAGTTTCAGTTTCTTCTATAGTGGGAACAGAACTTGTGTAAAACAGATTCCAGTGATACTCACAGGGCCAAAAGAAATTCATGTTGAGGCCAAGGAAGACAGAGTTTGTTCTGCAGGGGAAACCAAAATCAGAGTCATGATACAGATAAAGCTGGATTCTTGGGATGGGGGGGTCAGACTAAATCATCATTCAAACCATGACAGTCAGTGTTTTTGCTAAACTTCTGCAAAGTTTGAGGGATTTTTGTCTCCAAACTCAGATTCTCTGCAGTCCATCATTAAAGTCCAGCTGAATAAACAGAAATAATTTTCCTTTTTATTCAAATCTTAAAGACATCAGAGAAACTAATCCCACTGTTTGGATTTTCTGAAATGATTTTACACAGAAGGATGGAAATCGGGTTATTGTTTTAGCAGAATGTTATTTGAAGGGAAGAAGGGTTCAGATGAGGATTTGTTTCTTTGAGTACAAATTATAAAGAGCTCAACGTGGAAAGAAGCATTTGGTCTGATGGACGGTTGATTCTAGAATATGCTTTTCAAGTCTTTCTGCAGCAGACCATCTCTTCTCTGAGGAGGACGGACTTACAGGAAAACAAAAGTGAAAGTTGAACAAGATTCTCTGATCCAGATCTTTCTAGAAGGAGTTTCCCGGAGCTTACGCCAAAATGACTCCACACCCGTTTCCTTTTCCTGTTTGTCTTGTGGCTCAGATTCCTGCAGACAGACTCAGCTGAGGTCACGGCGGAGACGTTTTCATCTATGATGCGAATATACAAAAACAAAAAAATGTCTTTATTCAAATACTCAATAGGAATAATTGTGATTTTTTTTTGTTTGCAGTTTGTCAAAAGTGAAAGTGAGTAAACTTTGGGACTTTGATGGTTGTTTTCTGTGTCTGAGTCTTGTCTAAATTATTTTTAACATAAAGTTAACTTGGATTCATGTTTTTTAAATTCACAAGAAATTGATTAAATGTTATAAAATCCCACCTTTGATCTCAAAACAATTTTTAAAATATATTTTTTCTTAATGCTTTGATGTTAAATTTTCAAAAATCAACAATAGTTGAGATAAATATTTTTTACCAAAAAGTTCATTAAAAAACTAAAGCAAAATATCTTTTAAGTTTCAAAAACAAATCAACTTTCTAAAGTTTATTATTTGGGTAAATAAACCCAACCTCTGGCCCACCATCCACCTTTAGCAATAAAACCTGTGAGGAGTTTGACGTCCACTTTACTACTAAGATGGATGACATTAGATCATCTATCTTACAGGGGAGGAATCAAAAACCCCCTGTTGACCCTTCCACTGTACGTCCTCCTATCAGTGAGAAAACGCTCGACAGTTTTGTCTTGATTGACGCTGCAGCACTCAGAGAAGTGATGTCCCAAATGAAAACAAAAACCTGTTCTCTTGATCCCATCCCCACCTTTTTAAGTCAGTTTTCATATCATGTGAGGAAGAGCTACTGAACATTTTGAACTGCTCTCTTGGGACTGTAATCTTCCCTGCATTCCTAAAGACTGCTTTGGTCAGACCCATTCTGAAGAAGAGTGGTTTAGATGTGTCCGACTTAAATAACTACCGGCCGTTATCCAACCTGTCATTTTTAAGTACAATTTTAGAAAAGCTTGTTTTTACTAAACTGAATGATTTTACTAATGAAATAACATTTTAGAAAAGTTTCAGTCTGGTTTTAGACCTCATCACTCAACAGAGATGGCACTTGTCAGGGTCTTAAACACATGAAGAAAGTATCTGTACTAGTTTTACTGGACCTGAGTTCAGCCTTTGACACAGTTGACCGTTCTATCCTTTTAAACCGACTTCATGACATGGTTGGAATTACTGGGACAGCTTTCAGTTGGTTTAAATCTTACCTCACAAACAGAGATTTTATTTTTAATCTAAAGGATTTTTCATCTGAAAGGCACAAACGGACTTGTGGGGTGCCTCAAGGCTCCATCCTGGGTTCCACACTTTTTCATCTTTACATGCTTCCGCTTGGTGATGTCATCAGGAGACACGGCATTAACTTTCATAGCTATGCTGATGACACTCAACTGTATGTAGCTGTTTCTCATGATGACACTGGACCACTGGATAGCCTTTTAAATTGTATTTTAGATATTAAAATGTGGATGGGAGAGAACTTTTTGCAGCTCAACCAGGACAAGACTGAAGTCTTGGTAATCGGTTCTGAAGCTGAGAGAGATAGGGTCCAATCTTATCTGTCAACCAACTCTATGACTACATGTTATACAGTAAGGAACCTCAGTGTGATTTTAGATGCAGATCTTAGCTTTGACCAACATGTGAACCAAGTAACTAAAACTGCATTTTACCATCTAAGGAACATAGCCCGAGTGAGACCCTTTATTTATTTTATTTATTCGTTTATATGACATGGACAGTGCACATTAAAAGCGTCACAGCAATGCGCCAGAATTAGCCCAAAGGCTATTTTTCATCCGTAGTCCCCGGACAGGTGTTAAAAATTGCCAACCTAAAAACCTAAAAACACCAATTAAATACATTAATTAAAAATATACATTTACAATTAAATTATCATCTAAAATACATATACTAATAAAAACATGCACATAGAGAAAACACGAAAAACAAGTATAAAAGACACAAAGGTGATAGAGGGGAGGAGGAAGGGCAGGTGTTAATCCAGTTCAATGTGAACATGTTTGCTGTGATATGAGCCAGTTTTTTAGGTTCTTTTTAAACAGAGTGTATGTGGTAATGCGTCTTATGATGTGAGGGACAGAGTTCCATTCTTGTGCTGCTGTTATGGAGAAGACATAACTAGAGCCAGTGCAGAAATCTTAATTCATGCTTTTATTACATCAAGAATAGATTATTGTAATGCCCTCCTTTCTGGGGTAAAGAAAACCATTCTCAATTGCGTGCAGCTAGTCCAGAACTCTGCTGCACGTCTTTTAACGATAACTAGGAAGAGGAAGCACATTACACCAATCTTAAAATCTCTGCACTGGCTCCCTGTCAGCTTCAGGATTGATTTGAAGATTCTTTTAATAGTTTACAAGAGTGTTCATGGTCTTAGTCTTTCTTTTATATCCGACTTGCTTTTAACATATGAGCCTCCTAGAGTCCTTAGGTCCTCTGGTGCAGGCCTGCTGAAGGTCCCCAGGGTCAGGACAAAAAACCACGGCGAGGCCTCATTTAGAAACTATGGAGCTCGTCTGTGGAATAATTTACGTTAAAAAGAAACTAAAGACACACCTTTTTAAATTAGCTTTTATTTAGATTTTATGCCTTTTTATGTTTTAGGATGTTTTACATCATTTTAGCATTTTACTTGTTTAATCTACTATTTTCTATTCTTATATTTTATGATATTTTATCACATATATATTTATTCTTTATTCTTTTTACGTTTTATCACATTTTATCATTTGATTTGCCTAATATAGAATTTGTTTTATTCTTGTATTTTATGACATTTCATCATAAACATATCTGTTAAATCTAGAATGTTACTTGTATACTTTTTATTATTTTTTACCACATATTTATTTTATTTCAAATGAGACTGTTTACGAGTGTTTTCTCACCCTCGGCTGGGGTGTTTGGGTCTATACTGACACCCCTGCCAATAGGAGGACGGGGCAGACGGCGCCTTCTGGTTTCTCTTTATTTTATTTATTTAATAATTTCCACTGGTGTTTGTCTTCGTGTATTTTATTGCGCGGGGCTAATTTAATGTATTTTATTGTATTTTATTGCATTTATTTTTGTTTTTATGTACAGCACCTTGAGTTGTCTTTCTCATCATGAAAGGTGCTAAATAAATAAAATTAGATTGAATTTTGATTTTAATCTTTGAAATCAACTCCAACATTAAATGTGTTGTTTATCATCTAGTATTTAATCAGATTTAAGCTGTAAACATCCAATCATTATAATTTCCATCATTAATGATGTAAGTTTGATGTGTTTTCTCCATGTTAACAACGACACTGCCATAGCGTAAGGTATAAAACCTAGATTACAGCATCAGAGTCTGACTCTCATCATAAATGAACTGAAACTCACATCTACAATCCAGAATCATGACAGAAATGAGGAACTTTGCCTCCAATTTACTCACCTGCTGCAGCTCCTCTTCTTCTCTGAGTTTGGTTTCAGTTCTGCAGGGTTTCTGCTGCCCAGCAGCCTTTTATTCTCCACTCACGTGTTTTCAGGAAGTGAGTCAGTTTCTGAAACCACCCTGAATATATTCTGACTCCCACATAAGGAAGGAAACTCCAAGGATTCAAATCAATGCAAACACAAAACATTTCCCCTTCTGTAAACATGAAGAAGACTGAGATGAAGAAAGTAAAAAGAAATAAATGAACTGCAGATGCTGATCAGCTGCTCTTCTGGTTTCTTAAAGATCACGTCACTCTGACATTTTACTCATTTTTTGTCAGTAATCGTTTATTTATTTATTTATTATAATTACTTTGTCAAAATCTATTTACTAAGAATTTAAAAACAAGTGCAGATAAATGAAAAGTGTAAAACGAGTGTATCAGAATTATTTTCTGAGTGAAAAAAGCATTTCCAGAGAATTCAACTTTATTTTCAGTGTAAAAATAAAAATCTTGCATATAAACGCCTTTTTTTAGTAACGTGTTTTCATATTTTCTGTTTCTTGTTTGGTTTTTTAAAGGTTTTTCCTGTTGTTTGACTTCAGTTATGACAAGAGAATTTCTGAAGTCCTAAATGTGTTATTTATCCCTCCCTCCCTCCCTCCATCCATCCATCCATCTATCCATCCATCCACCTTGAATCCCTTCTTAGCTCTGTGCAGCACCTCGGGGTTACTGGAGCCAAGCTCAGACTGTCTATGGATCTATTCTTCAATCTATAGCAGAACCTATAAATTATAATAACAAATATTACATATAGATATATATGTGTAATGTACATGAAGACACAGAGCAGGTGGAGCGCAGGTGAAACCAAAATCATATGAAGCTTGATTTTTGGGATGGGGGGGGGGGGGGGGGGGGAGAGAGACTAAAGCATCATTCAAACCATGACAGTCAGTGTTTTTGCTAAACTTCTGCAGAGTTTGAGGGATTTTCTTCTCCAAACTCAGATTCTCTGCAGTCCATCATTAAAGTCCAGCTGAATAAACAGAATTACTTTTTTCTTTTTATTCAAATCTTAAAGACATCAGAGAAAATAATCCCACTGTTTGGATTTTCTGAAATGATTTTACACAGACGGATGGAAATCAGGTTATTGTTTTAGCAGAATGTTATTTGAATGGAAGAAGGGTTCAGATGAGGATTTGTCTCTTTGAGTACAAATCACAAAGAGCTCAATGTGCATGGCCGGCCCTCCCTATACGCGAATTACGCAGGGCCCCCGTCACCACCAGGGCCCCGAAGTGGCGAAAAGAAAAAAAAAAAGACCCAAATCTGGCAACCCATTTCATATAACCTCCTTATCAACGTGCGCTCTAAAAAGAATGTTGCCTGCACCTTAATGATCCCCCCTTCAACACACCTGAACCAATCTGGCAACCCAAATAATGACGTTAGCAACAATGGTCAACATCATTGTCTGAGCCTGGCACAGTGTGCATTTACGAGTGCATTTGGTTTCAATAAAGTTGCGACAAAGAAAATAAATGAGCGCATTTTGTCACACTGATCAAAGCGACAACAAGAGAACTTCATGCCAAAGAGACTTTATCATGAGGAGCTGAAAAAAGATGAAGAACTTCAACATCAATCACAAGGTAAGTTTGGAGGATGTTGGGGCCGTATTTTTACATTGATCCTGCCTTTCTGTGCAGCTGCGCGATTTACGTTAAAATAGTAAATACTAATCGATCCGAGGTGAAGATTGCACAGAACGACCCGTTTGTCGTAATTTCCAATGGAAAACTCGAAAATAATTCTGATAGCCAAGTTTCCAAGATGAGGACAGACATGACCTTCCAAAACGGCGGAGAGCAGAGAAAAGTAAATCATGATAATGGTTCGGTGGCTGATAAATGTTTGAACTCACGTTATTGTATTGTATATTGTTTTGCTACACACATTTTGCTACACACATACTGCATTTTCCGGTTTACGTCAGTATAAAAACTGCTGTTACTCTGTTATAGCAGGTCAGGTAGTTTGACTTTTTCAACCATGAGTGTGTCTTAACATCTTGCAATGGCATAAAATATGAATATACTGTTATCTATTTATAAATGAGTATATTTATTTCTTATTTGTATTTTGCAGTTTGGGTTCTACATAATGATGACAATGTTTTGCACAGTTTCTTCTGCTCTCAAAAAGTATCAAAAAGTATTGGAGGTGGAGCAGCGTCCACATCCCAAGATGTTCCTGACATCACTGAAGATATCTCAGTTAATACCTAATTTCATAGCTTGTAAAGTAATTTAAAAAACAGTATCTGCGTGACTCCTTCTTCTCTCCAACACTCTGCTTCCAGCGTCACAGAAACTGTTATGTAGATTTGATTGGACTGTTTGACTTTTCCCTGTTTGCTTTTGTTGAAGTTCTGTCTCTGATGTTCCAGAGGCTCCAAGAGAGGCGTGTCTGGAAGAGGAGCTACTGAATCCAACATTCCACCAACCTCAAATCCAATTGGTCCAGCTGAATGACCAACCACACTCTCTGATCCAGTAAGAATGGATTTGGTGCAAAGACGTCCTTTTCAGACTGAGAAAGACTTTGACTTTCCAAAATCCCCCTCATTGAGCTGTTTGCTTGCTTTTCTATTAAGTTGCTGTTTTTAATAAGTTGGAGTTTTGTGAATGTCATTTGTTAAGTGCCTAATGTTGCATTAAATATATATATACATTTGTCATTCATATTTTTTTTTCACTTTTAAAATTGTTTTGGCACCAATTAATGTTTATCCAACATGCAGGCAATATACTGTATTCAATTCTTCAGCAGCAACAATGATACATTCACGAAATGTATTAATAGAGAGATCTCATTTATATTACAACAACAGTTGTGTTTTGTTGGTGCTGCCGATCAGTTAGAGGGCCCACAAATTAAATTTTGCTTAGGGCCCCCGGAAGATCAGGGCCCTGTCAATATGGAAAGAAGCATTTGGTCTGATGGACGATTGATTCTAAAGTATGCTTTTCAAGTCTTTGTGCAGCAGTTTAACTATTTGAAGAGTTTAGGGTAGATATCTCAGAGTCTGACATCTGCAGCAGACCATCTCTTCTCTGAGGAGGACGGACTTACAGGAAAACAAAAGTGAAAGTTGAAAGAAAGTGAAAGATTCTCTGATCCAGATGTTTCTAGATGGAGTTTCCCGGAGATTACGCCAAAATGACACCACACCCTTTTCCTTTTCCTGTTTGCCTTGTAGCTCAGATTCCTGCAGACAGACTCAGCTGAGTTCATGGCAGAGACGTTTTCATCTACATTTTCATCCCTTTATTGTTGTTTTGTCCATTAAAAAATGCTGCAAATAAACACAACAAAATTGTCATTATTTAAATACTCAACAGGAATAATTGTGATTTTTTTTGTCCTTCTGTTTTTTGCGTGATTTGTTTGCAGTTTGTCAAAAAAGCAAGTTTTTATATTTTTCTTTTTGCTGTGACGTTAAATTTTCAGAAATCAACAATAGTGAGATAAATATTTGTTTTCAAAAAGTTTACTAAAAAACTTAATCAAAATGTATTTTAAGTTTCAATAAACAAATCAACTTTCTGAACTTTACACATATAAATGAACTGAGCTCCTTGTAACACTTCAATGTGGAAATGATGATGAAAAAACGTAAAACAAAACAATGTTGTTAATGATGATTTTAAAAAAAGCAGTGTAAAAAACACCACATTTTCTGTGAGAGGTGCTTGACACAGCAAAATACACATCACATAAAGAAAATAAACGCAAAGCAAAAAAATAAAATTCAGAACATCTACTGAGCTATCTTTACTGACACTACTTTGGCTTGCCATCATAGATTTATTAAAGTATTTTTTTGCTCATAGTCTATTGTTTTATTAGGAGAAATCGAGTAGAAACGATCCTGAGCCACAGTACGTTTTTTACTAGGAACCATAATAAAGTTCAATGAACTGACGCTGATTTTAATCTTGAGGAAACAAAAGAACTGGTCGGGAAACGTTCGGGATTCATTTCGCTAGAGAATAGCACGCCCAACTGTTTGAAACGCAAGTGACATCTGAACCGTACTTCGACCAAACGAAGCATTTGGTGCGTCATACGTCATCAACCACGTGATCTGTGCTAGTCGACACACGCCCCGAAACATTGTGCCGAAACACTTCATGCGCTTCCTGAAGGTGAAACATGCGCCGAAGCGTCGTGTCAAACGGGCCATCCCTAATAACTGGAAACCTCAACGCTTCTATTTGAACACTGACTAACCCCAAAGAGACCTGCTCACCGGTGAGTCTTTACGGCCGTGACACCGAAAACAATTGGCACAAAGCTTTATCACAGTCGCAGAGCTAAGCTAACGCTGATGCTGCACTCACCTTTGAGGCTTTGTTTTATTTAATGGTTCTTGTTTAATTGTTTTAATGATTTATGTGAATTCAAGCCAAAACATTTTTGTTTAAGTCGCTTTCTTTCTTTTGTGTTAATTAAACACTTTGAACTGTTTTAGTTACTTCTATTTCCATGAAGCCAAAATGGCCACTGTGTTTGAATTGGATGGATTGAAATAACATATTGCACAACAATTGAAGATTTGAATGTTTAATGTTTTCTGCTTTTGATTATTGAAGGGATAAAGTTAATTTGTACAACCCAAACATCTTGATAGACACGAGTTCAGGCGCCCCACAAGTCCGTTTAAATGACTTTGGAGTCAGCTGCTTCACAGAGACACATTCAGAACACACCACCTTTTATGGCACAGAGATCCACGCCCCTCCAGAATGGTGGTATGGACACACGTACAGCGCTAGACCCACAACAGTGTGGCAGCTGGGAATCGTCCTGTTTGAATGCCTCCACAACAAACGCTTCAGTTCAACTAAACTCATGGAGAAAAAGCTCCAACTCAGGCAAAACCTTTCCAAAGACTGCAAAGACTTTATGAAGCAATGCTTCATCCAAAACCCAAGAAGGCGTCCCAGTCTGGAACAGATTCTGCTTCACCCTCGGCTCAAGTAAATTCTAGAATCAACTCCTCAGCCCAGAGCCACGTGTGTTCAAGATACTGTAACAACAGAAACCGTTAGAAAAAAAATAGAACTGTGATCCCCAGAAGGAGGTGATGATGTTACAGCATCATGATAAGATGTCAGACATAGTAGAATGTACTGTAGTATTAGTAATTAAAACGTTTAAAAGTAGAATAGTAAATAAAATAGAAACAAACTGTTGTATATGAAGAATAGGAAGAAAGTCCCTGACAGTACAATGTACTTTAATATTAGTAACTGAAAAGATAAACTAAAAAAATAAATTAAAGACTATATTATAAACAGAATGGAAATGAGCTCGTCCACATAGTACATTGTACTTCTGTATTATAGTCACAGGTCAGCTAGAAATTAGACTAATCCCAACAAGACAAATATATAAGACAATGATGTAAAAAACTGTAAACACATGATAGTTTTAAATTAGTGAGCTCTTCCATTCATCAGTGGGTTTTTCTCCGGGTGCTCCGGCTTCCCACACAAAAAAAGTAACTCCGCCAGAGTGTCTTTCTACAAGCACTCTGCCGGTCCCAAGCCCGGATAAAGGAAGGAGGGTTGAATTAGTAACTGTAAGAAAACTGAAAGTTAACATGAAAACAATCAGTGGTTGTTCTCAACAAGTTGAGGTTGTTTGACTAAAAACTCAAAGAGTTAAGGTCACTGCATCCCTGTGAAACAGAAATGGCTCCAATCTCACAAACAACCAAACCGTTTTTTGAGAAAGTAAAGTCCTTGGACCTGCACACAAATGAACACAAAGAGGTTAGTGCAGTGACTGGAGATGTCCTGGTCTGATCACATGATCAGAAGTTGGGTCTGATCACGCCGTTTCAGACCAATGAGTTATATCGCTAGAGGAGACATCATGTAATTCTTTGTGGGAGGAGAGCTCTGGTGCACTGCTACAGTGCATGGATGTGAACACATTTTTTTTGCAAAATGCCTGTTGTGGTTCTGTTGAGCATGCCTCCTCTTGGGGCACCACACCTGCTGCTCATTGCCACAATCAGCACCTGCATACCTGCCTGCCATCACAAACTCTATTTATTCATCAGGAGGACCTCCGGCCAGCACCAGATTATTGTTCACCCTGTGCCAACAGTCCTTGGCCACTGATAATTTCAGTGCATCAAAGAGCTACTAAACTAACTTTTGCAACTTTTTGCAAGTTCTGCCTGCCTTCCAGTTTGCCTGCCTGTCTGTGTGACCACCTGCAAGTCCCTGTATGAAGGTAAATATTAGGGGTGGGAATAGAAGCCCCACGAAGCTTTCCTTGGGGGTTCATGTAATTGTGCCGGAAAACTGAACCACCCATTTAGGGCTTAGAAACCACACAGAACAGCGGCATCTGGTGATGGACTGGACATATATCATATGCTTCAACTAAGCTCCTTGTGACACTTTAATGTTGAAATGATGATGAAAAAATGTAAAACAAACAATGTTAATGATGGTTTAAAAAAAAACAACAACGTAAAATAACACAACGTGATGTTTTCTGTGAGAAGTGCTTGACACAGCAAAACACGCATCACATGAAGAAAATAAATTCAAAGCAAATAAAACATTTTTGTAAGGTGCAAGTCTCGAACCCAGGACTTTTGGATGCATATCTCATCAACTTTTCCACTGAACCATCACTACTGTGATTGAGTCCTTGTGCCATTGTACATTTATTTTAGTATTTTCGTTTTTTTTTATACAAAATGTTCATAGTGTATTGTTTTATTAGGAGAAATCGAGTAGAAACGAACCTGAGCCACAGTACATTTTTTACCAGAAACCATGGTGAAGTGCAATGAACTGAAGAAATTGTGGTCAACACTCACAAGAAAAACAGGTGAGGCGCTGTCTTTACTTATGTCTATCAAACAGACACTGAAAGTTACCATAGTCCTGAATAGACTCAACTAATTAATCAAATGATAACTAGTATTACTAATCAAAATCAATAGACTATCAATAGACTGTAAACAAAATCAAATACCTGTAACCTTACAACATGACTGAAATATAAAATCCCTTGGTACGCAACCTCTCAACATGTACATAACAGGTTTTTTTCCTTTTCACTCCTGATAACACTGCAGCATTCTTACAGGCCGACCACAGTGTGTTGTTTTCACAGGGCTGTCGGTACATTCAGTGTTGTCAGTCATTAGTTCCTGTCTCTGTGGTCAATTGAAACCATCTTGAGTGGAGCAGGGTGAGTCAACACTTTGAACTGTTTCTGATTTCACCTCACAGGCGTTCTCTAACAAAGTATCCTGTGATGTCCTTGGAATTAAGTCTCTTTGGTTTGAAGCAAGTGTCTGCGGTTCCTCTTGTACACTTGTCCACTTTGGTTTTTGACTATGTAGGATCTTGGAGATTGTGTTTATTTATCACAGTGGCTGGTTCCCACTTGCTGCCTTGCCTGATCCTCACATTTTCCCCATCTTGGAGCTCAGACAGGGTCCTGGTTCTTTGATCAAAGGATTGTTTCTGTCTTTCCTGTCTCCTCACAAGGTCACTCCTGCCATTTTCATGAAGAACAGGTTGTAACAATGCCTTTGACAAAGGTAGTTTTGATTTGAGTCTTCTCCTAAGGAGCAATTATGCCGGTGAAGGGCCAGCCCCATCTAGTGGCGTATTCTGGTATTCCAGCAGGGCTAAGTATGGGTCACCACCACTGTCTTGTGCATTTTTCAACATATTTGTTACCGTCTAGACCACCCTCTCAGCCTGTCCATTTGATTGTGGGAAAGTGGGACTGGAGGTGGTGTGTTTGAAACCCCATGCTGTGCTGAAATCCTCCATCTCCTGGCTCACCAGCTGTTTGCCAATGTCTGAGAATAACTCATCTGGCACCCCAAGTCTTGCAAAAATGGACTTGAGTGCAATGATGAAGTGTTTGCTTGTGGTTCCACTCAGTTTGAAACTTTGAAAATTAGTCCACACACAATAAGAACTCAGTAAGTGAAACAAATCCACACATACTTTTTCCCATGCTCTCTCAGGAACTGGATGTGGCATAAGTGCCATGGGATTGTTGTGTCAGTGTGTGTTACATACAGCACATTGAGCCACAACGTCCTCTATCTGTGCCTGGCCAGTACAGTACATCACAGGCTCTCTCCTTACATTTACCTCTACCCAGGTGTGATTCATGGACTTTTCTGAGCATTTCACTTCTCATTGTGTGTGGTACTACCAACCTTGACTTCTGAGTCTAGCCTCATATACTAGTTCTTCTCTAAATGTCCAGTATTGCTTGATCTTGTCTGGAAGTTGTCTCTGCTTTTCTGGCCACACTCTGAATTGCCTTTGCGACCAGTCTCAACTCAGCATCTTCTGCTGTAGCATTTCTAAACTCCCACAACCTTTCCTCTGATACTGGGAGTTGGTGGTTGATGCAGTTAACTTCCATTTCTTCATCTACGAGCGTTTCTTTGAGTTCTTTCAGAAATGCTCTGCTTAGAGTGTCTGCAACATGCATCTCCTTGCCTGGTTTGTATTTGACCTCCAGACTGTACTTTTGTAGCCTCATGAGCATTCTTTGTAGTCCAGCTTGAGCACTGAGGAGTGATTGTTTCAATATCACTTCCAGTGGCTAATGATCACTTTCTACATGGACATGTCTTCCATATACATAGGTCTTGATGGAACGTCTCATAGCCACAAACCATAGCCAGCAATTCTTTCTCAATTTGGGTATAACGTTTTTGACAGTCATGTAGTGCCCTGGAGCCACATACTACCGGCTGTTCTTCCTGAAGTAGCACAGCTCCCAGACCCTCTGAACTTTCCACAGACAATGTAACTGGTTTGTTCACATCATAGTACTTCGGTACTGGTGCTTGGCTGACTAGTGCTTTTAGTTTGTCAAAACTCTGTTGCTGCTCTGTTCCCCAGAGCCATTCCATGATTCCTTTCAACTTCCTCAGAGGGGCACTGATGTCTGAAAGGTTAGGGATGAATTTAGAGGGGTATTGCAATAATCCTGTGAACCTCTGGAGCGCGGCTTCATCCTCTGGTGCAGGCATGTTTTTGATGGCTTGGACCTTTTCTGGAGCTAGCTTGAGTCCCTGATCACTGAGGTCTGAGGTTTGGTTATTACTCACAAGCTTTCCATTCTTTTCAGCTCTGTTTCAATTGTGTCCTTCAGAGCAACAGGGCCCTTCCTGGGTGCATGGATGACTGGACTGACATCTGGATCGGTCTTGATGTGATATAGTCCAGGTAAACAGCCTAATCCAGTGAAGAGATCCTCATATTCACTAAGAATGTCACTCTCCGTTTCTAGCACATGCAGTCTTTTGAAAAGACCCATTTCCTCACATGACTTTCCTCCCAGAATCGCAGGTGCCTTGTTATTTATGACTTCAAACTCCATATCATAGTTTTTAACTTTGTACTGACATGTCAACATGATTTTTCCTTTAGTTTGAAATTTTTTACCTAAATAAGCAACAAGCTTGGAATGAGATCTGCTCACCTTTTTGTCCAATCTCAGCTTTCTGAGGTCCCTCATGGAAATGACATTACAGTCAGCTCCAGTATCCAGCCTGACTCTGAGAACTTTCTTGACTCTGAAAACTTTCTTGTTGACGATCAGACTTTCATGCCACTTTTCTGCCACTTTTCTTTCTTTGCTCCCTCAGCATTAATCTGCAAGACTGCAGGTTCATGTTTTTCTGCTTGTATGGAGCCAATGAAAAATTCTTGATCACCTGCCTCAGCCTTGTTTATCTGTTGCACTTTTGGTTATATTGTTGTCTTCGTGAATTACACATTTTTGAATAATGATTTTTTTCTGTAGCAGGCTTTGCTCACTTGTCCATCAGCAGGACATTTTCTTGGCTCATGCTTGTAGCTACATCCAGTGCACTTTCCTTGATATCTCATCTTTATGCTCTGTGACTTTAATCCATCATCTTTCTTTCTCTCATGTTTTTGCTTGGTGACTTTATGAACTGGAATTTCAACCTCCTCATGTAGACTTTTGAGCTGACTCCGGCTTAACTCACTGGCTCTACAAATGTCTATTGCTTTTTGTAGCGTGAGGTCGGGTTCTCGTAATAGTTGTCCTCTAACTTGATCATCCATTATTCCACAAACGACTCTATCCCGTATCTGTGAGTCAGTGAGATGCTCAAACTCACAGTCTCTTGCTTTATTTTTTAAATCAGTCACATACGCATCAACAGTTTCTGATTTTCTTTGCAGGCGTGTGAAGAACAGGTGTCTCAAATACGTCACATTTTTTTCTTGGCTCACAATGTTGCCTGAACATCTCTTTCATCACATTGTAGTCATCGAAGTCTTCATCAAAGTTAAAGGTGTTGAATAACTCAATTGCTTCGTCCCCAGCCCCGTGCAGGAATGTGGCTGTTTTCACCATGTTGGACTTTTCAGGGATTCCGCTGGCGACAAGGAAAAGTTCAATCTCTGGATCCAGACCCTCCAATTTTCCGCTAGATTTCCTTCTAGACTTAGTGAAGTCAGTGGTTTCATCTGCTCCATTCTCTTCTTCTTTCCTGCTAAGTTTCTTCACTTCTGACACCATGTAATAATAGACATGTAAGGAGTTAAGTTTTCAGGTTATTCTGTTTATTCAGTTGTCTTTTACTGCACCACAGTACAAGCTCAAATCTCACAGCGACAACTGTGGACACAAAGCGTATAACACCTCCAATACACTACAAACAGCATGGAATCACAGGGAATGTACGTTCTCTGGCTAACAAGACCGATGTGCGACTCTGTAGCTCAAACGTTTAACTCTTGGCGGTCGGATGGCGGCCTTATTATTTGCCCCGGGAGTTTACATCCACCATCATGGTTACTGTTTACATTCCACCATCAGCTGATGCTGACGCCGCTACTGACGTCATCAGCAACACCATTTCCCGGCTATACAGGAGCATCAATCAAATGCATTTATTGTTATCACCGGGGACTTTAATCATGTTAACTTGGACAGGACTCTTACTGAATTTACACAGTATGTGGACTACCCCACCCGTGAAAACAAAACCCTGGATCTGCTGTATGCTAATGCCCTGGGAGCATGCAGCACAACAAGCCCTCCCTCCCCTTGGGAGGTCTGACCACAATCTTGTACTGCTTTTTCCTAAGTACGTTCCTTTGGTCAGGAAAATGCCTCTGTCCAAAAGGAAGGTGAAGAAGTGGACTCAAGAGGCTGAGGAGACCATGCAGGACTGCTTTGAGTGCACGGACTGGGATGCTCTCTGTCTGCCCCACGACATCAACAGCATGATTGACTGTATCTCTAAATACATAAAATTCTGTGAGAACACCATCATGCCCTTGAGGACTGTCTGCTGCTGCCCCAACAACAAGCCGTGGATCACAAGTGACCCAAAGGCCCTTTTGAATGAGAAGAGGGCCTTCAGGTCGGGAGACAAGGAGTGGCTGAGGAGGGTGCAGCACCAGCTGAGAGACTAGTTGGGGGAATATAAGAATACCTACAATGTGGGGGGAGAAGCAGATTGTGAGAGGGCAAAAGAGACGGAGCTAACGGCCTGAACACCTTTTTTAGATTAAGCTCTCCTACTGCCCAGGTCTACCCAATCCCTCCTCCTACAGCTTCAAAATCCCCCACCCCTCATCATGGAACCCCCCCCTCAACCCCCCCTCTTCTTCATCTTCCTTGTGGCTACCTGACCAGACTGAAACCATCCCCCACTTTGCTTCAACCCAGCCCCCGTCAGTAGCTGCGTTTCCATGGGCAAAAGTAATCGGAAAGAATGCCTGATCAGAAAGAAAATGCGTCATGTAAACGCGCCGTTCAGAATACTCTGCCCCGGTCAGACTCTTTCGGATCAAACTTTCTTTCCGATGGAGATAGGTGGGTTATACTGATCCTTTATCCGATCGTGGAGCATGTACATGGTTCATTCCGATCGTGTGTCACTTCTGCTCTGGTTTGCGTCATTCATAGATGGTGTTTCGCTGAGAGAAAGCTTTGGAGCGCATACAGGACCTATCAGCTGGTCTGCGGAGGCCCCGTGAAAAGCGCCGCTCCGCTCTCACCCCGCTGGCTCTCTGCCTATCCCCCCTTCATGAGGGGGATGTGGGGCAGGAGCGCTTCAGTCACTTCAGACCAAGTGAGCAGAGGAGCCGGATAACTTTGTGTGAGGAGAGGGAGGGGTGCTTAGTTACGTGTGCGTTTTGTTGTTTTGTTATGTGTGGGAGAATTCAGACTGCGAGTCGTCCCGCCACTCTGGGTTAGCGGCTGCAGGACTCAGGAGGTACCGTGTTCGAGCAGAACTCGGGCCGCTAGCTCACAGCTTTGGGGCGGTGTGTGAACTTTTCAGAGCAGAAATAAATGTTGCTCAGTCCTTAGAAACAGTTCAAACAATAACGTGGATTTGTGTTTCCAGCTGTCTCCCGACAAAATGTTTCCCCGCACGGTCCTGGATTTTGTGTCCATCAAGGCTAGCCTAATGTTGTTAGCCCGTGTTTATAGTCCTGTCCTAACCCTTCCAGCTCGGTTCTTCAACATAAAAAGCACTGTCCACACGGATTAAATAAAACGATGAGCTCGCAGGCGCTTCATAAAATTAATTACATTAATAAAAAGCATGTTTGGAAGATCGCCTCATATTACGGAGCTGCTCCATAACTCTCTGTGGCAGCGGTGTGTTTACAACGGGGCGCATCTCTTCTTTGGGGGGGGGTTACCACTACTGCACATGCCCAGATGATTCATTCCGACCAAAGGTGTGAGCCATGGGAACGTTTGTTCTAATCGGAAAAAGGTTTTCTGGGCCCATGTGCACGGGTGAATTTTAACCCGACCATTGATCCGATCAAGATATTTTGCCCATGTAAACGCGGCTACTGACTGTGATGACCTGCCAGGTGAGGACACAGCTGGAAAAAATTAACCAACGAAAGGCTCCTGGCCCGGACGGCATCAGGCCAGGATACTGACGTCCTGCACCGCCCAGCTATCCACAGTTTTCCATCGCCTCTTTAACCCAAGCCTCAGTCTGATGAAGGTGCCGGCCACCTGGGTAACTGCATGTCTGGTTCCTGTTCCCAAGAAGACTGCACCCTCTGGACCTAGTGATTATTGTCCTGTTGCCCTCACGTCCCATGCAGTTTAAGCGCTGGAAAGGATTTTGTTGTCCCACCTGATCCTTGTGGTGAAACCATCCCTGGACCCAGGCTGATGGGTGTGACGGGCCCTTGGTCTCCTGGATCATTGACTACTTGTCAGACAGGCCGTTTGGATCCTGTCTGACGTGGTGATGAACAGGTGGGGGTCCCACAAGGCACTGTGCTCTCTCCCTTCCTGTTCACTTTGTACACCAGCGACTTTCGTTATAACTCAGAGTCATGCCATCTTCAGAAATTCTCTGACGATTCTGTGGTTGTTGGCTGCATTAATGGTGGGCGGGAGGAGGAGTACAGGGAACTTGTGGATGAATTTGTGAGATGGGCTGGAGCAAACCACCTGCTGCTCAACGTGGAAAAGACCAGAGAGATGGTGATGGACTTCAGGAAGAAACCACCAGCTTCCCAGCCTCTCAGCATCTTGGGCAGAGGAATACAAGTACTTGGGAGTAACCATTGACAACAGACAGAGCTGGAAGAGCAACAGCACTGCTGTGTATAAGAAGGCCAGCAGCAGACTCTACTTCCTGAGGAGACTAAGGTCCTTCAACGTGTGCTGCATGATGCTCGAGATTTTCTACCAGTCTGTTGTGGCCAGCACTCTGTTCTTCTCTGTGGTCTGCTGGGGGGGCAGCATATCTGCCAGGGACACTAATCGACTGAGAAAACTGATTAGAAGAGCTGGCTCAGTAATCTGATGTAAAATGGACACGATTGAAGCTGTGATGGCTTCAGTTATGATTACTGCAGCAGAAGCCATAGGTCTTCCAATGATGGCTTCGTGTTTCACATCCTGGACCTGCATCAGCAACAGAGGACTCACTTCAACATGATGCTGTTGTCAGTGCAGTGTGTTTATATTATATAGCTAGTCTCAATCTCTGTATAATATGAATGTTCCAACAGTCAACGACTAAATAAATAAAAAAAATAAAGAAAAACTGCTTGTTGAAGCCAGATTCAGTCTAATGTCAGTCGGTGGGGTGGCTGTGAGGCAGTGGCAGGAATATCGACACCTCTTCGGAAGTTGCAGGTTTGATTCCTGCCCATGTATTGAAGTGTCCTTGGGCAAGACACTGAAACCCACCCGACTCTGGAGGAAGGTTGGCGCCAGTGTTCGTCAGCAGAGCCGCCACCAGTGTGTGAATGTGTGTGTGCATGGGACTGTGACTCTAAAGCACTTTGGGCCTTGTAGGTAGAAAACCGCTATATAAGTATACGCCATTTACCATTTGTATGCATGTTCTACTTATAACATTAGGACCAGATCATATTATGAAATTCATCATTTGTTTTTGTATAATATGTAACTCTAACGTTTTTGGAGACGGCAAGGGGGGGGGGGGGGGGGGGGTTGTGTCCTGAAATCCTTGTAACTGCTATTGTTTGAATAAAATGCTTTGTTTTGATAAAGAGGAAGTCAAGGAGTATTTTTATGATGCCAGTCTGAACCCTCCCTCCTCTCAGAAGAACTGCTGTGGCCAAAACACTGATTAATTGGAAGACAATTGAAATGGTTATGGTTCATGACTTCATGAAGGTTTTCTTTTAGGATTATTAAGATGTTGACCTATGTCGGAGTAAACCGATCAGTGTAATAATAATACCAGAAAGACCACCCACAGCAGTTCCAGCTACAGTGGTGACGGTATCCTGCACTGTCTCCAGCACCTGTGGGAACAAAAAAGAATTTATTCAGTTTGAAACAGTGATTTTACAACAAAGAACCAAAACTCATCATCATCTCATTTGCAGAACAAAGACGAAGAGTAAAAATATAGATTATCTACAGAGTTCTCAGCTGTAAATGATTTCTACAATGTCCCATATATTTGTCTAATTTAGACAAACCTGCAGCCGATAAAAACTGTCTGCTGTTGTGATAAGAATCTCATTTTAGGACAAGATGAAGCTCTGAACATGATGGAGCGATGAATCTGAGTCTTTCCTTCCTGCTTCATCACCACAGTCTTCATCAAACGTGGTTTCAATCTGGAGCTCTGTTTTTATCTAAGCATTTCTGTAGCATAATAAAAAATAAACGTCAATAAATGAAATGCTTTTTTTTATTTTCAAAACAAAGCTGCATTTGTTGACTTAAAATTAGAAAGAAAAAGCAATCTGCTTTTTCCTTTTCCACTTCAACACCGCTCATTCTGTCACTTAATTAAAATGATAATGAAAATGGTATTTGACATTTCATTTTCAAAAAGTTCTCTAGTAAATATGTAGCAAAAATCATTTAGAAATATCTAATTTGATAATTTAATTGGATTAACAGAAATGCTTTTTCATTTCACAATGTAGCTGCATCAAATGACTCCAAATTAAAAAGAAAAAGCAAACCTTTAAAATGCTTTTTTATTTCTACTTAATACCGCTTATTCTGTGTCATAATTAAAATGAAAATGCAAAGAGGGAATTGCATTTTCATTTTCACATCCCACATTGAGTCATTTGATGCAGTTACATTTTGAAAATGAAAAAGCATTTCTGTTAATCCATTTTATTTATCAACTTTCCAACTGAATTTTGCTACACATTTACTAGAGAACTTTTTGAAAATGAAATGTCAAATACCATTTTCATTATCATTTTAATTAAGTGACAGAATGAGCGATGTTGAAGAAGAAAATCAAAAAGCGGTTTGATGGATTGCTTTTTCTTTCTAATTTTGAGTCAACAAATGCAGCTTCATTTTGAAAATGAAAAAGCATTTCTGGTTTTGACTTTTTATGCTACACAAATGCTTCAATCCATTCTTCCCTCACCTCTAAACTCAATCTCCACATTTCTGCTCTCTTCCATTGATGGACGTTGTCCAGATGGTTGAATCCACATCACCATAGTCATTGATAAAAGTACAGGAGTGTCATCTTTGCAGGTGATTTTGTGTGAAACTTTTTTGTTCTTTTTAAATTCATTTCACTCTAGATTCTGAGTTTGACAGCTAAACTTCTCAGAAAGTTGTTTGATTTCTGGCAGACAGTATTGTTGTGTTTCCTGTCCATCAGCTAAAGCACCAACAATGATGACCTACCTGACGAGACTCAGCTGTGCCGTAGCGCATCTCAGTGGCAAAGTGTTCACAGTTGTACTTTGTGAGATGGTACTTCAGTGAAACTCCAACAAGTGAACAGGCTTTCTTCACGATCTCATCTGGTGGAAGAGGTTTGTACTTTTCATCCAAGCTGTTGTTGACTCTCCACTTGTCCTTTCCCGCCACATCCTCAAGCTTGTCTTTCATCACAATGCCGTCTATCCCACCACTGCTGGAACCTGACTGAGCATCTCAGAAGAGAAACGAGAGAAAAACTGTTATTGAGGAACACTGGTGTTTTCATTCCAGCACAGCAGGAGAAACATTTGGATGTTCAGCCTAAACATGACGGACACTTTGATCTGTGCAGCTTAGTTACTGAAACAATCAAATAAATGGATGGATGGATGGATGAATGGATGGATGGATGGATGGATGGATGGATGGATGGATGGATGGATTTCTAGGATTTGGTCAACTTACTGGGTGCACCAAAGTGAACCACATATTCATTTCCAACGTACACAGCCCAGTGACTGTAAGGACCACGGATGATCTCAATCAAGTCTCCAGGTTTTGCTTCTTTTCCATCCTGAAAGATAAAAAAACAGAGAAGAAATCTAGAAGAAGGAACACAGCTGATATACTAGCCAATGTTTAAACAGGTTAAGACTTAGAACAATCTATCACTGCATAAATCTGTTATTGGGTCAGAAGAAGTTTTTTTAAACCTTATCTGTGTTTTTCTTCAGTTGGTGGGCTAAGCTGGATATGGATACGTTGATTAATCCTGAAACACAAAAATTGAACAATCAGAAAGTAGCTTTGTCCAATTCTGATGATTTGAGCTTCAACAGGTGAAGATTTTGTCTCCTACTGGATCTGGTTTTTGAGACAAAAGACACATTAGTACACAAAGTGGATCAGAACAGATTATTTCTGAACATGTGAATTAACTGAACAAGAAATGTAATGACACCACAAAGAAAGGCCAAGAATATTGTTTTTGATGCTAAATTCAGACTTTTATTTTCAAAAATAGATGTTTTTGTCACAGTATGATGCTTCTATAGGGAGAAAATGACTTGTGTAAAACAGATTCAAGTGATACTCACCAAATATATCCATGTTCAGGCCGAGGAAGACAGAGAGTTTGTTCTGCAGATGAAGCCAAAATCAGAGTCATGATACAGATAAAGCTTGATTCTTGGGATGGGGCTGGGGGGGGGGGGGGGGCAGACTAAAGCATCATTTAAACCATGACAGTCAGTGTTTTTGCTAAACTTCTGCAGAGTTTTAGGGATTTTTGTCTCCAAAGTCAGGTTCTCTGCAGTCCATCAAGTCCATCAAGTCCAGCTGAATAAACAGAAATAATTTTCCTTTTTATTCAAATCCTAAAGACATCAGAGAAACTAATCCCACTGTTTGGATTTTCTGAAATGATTTCACACAAACGGAGGGAAATCAGGTTATTGTTTTAGCAGAATGTTATTTGAAGGGAAGAAGGGTTCAGATGAGGATTTGTTTCTCTGAGTACAAATCACAAAGAGTTCAACATGGAAAGAAGCATTTGGTCTGATGGACGGTTGATTCTAGAATATGCTTTTCTATTTTAAGTCTTTCTGCAGTTTGACTATTTGAAGAGTTTAGGGCAGCGGTGTTCATTACGTCAATCGCAATCGACTGGTCGATCTTCAAGGACATGAGGGTAGACAGAGAAGATTAAAAAAAAAAGTACTTCTTAAAAATACACCAGCCAATCAAAATCCTGACGGAGACGTATAGGACTTGATTGACATGCAGAACAGCCAATGCGTCACTGCAGACGCGTGTTTAAAGTCACTAAGCGCAAACTCTCTGTCATCAGAAAGTCGCTTTCTGCCCCGCTGCACATCATGTCCCCGGCAGAAGACCACTCCGGACAACCGGAGTGTTTACTGAAGCCGCCCCCTGTGTGTCCTCCTGCTATCAGCTCCGCAGTTCTAGCCCGATAAATACGAGCTCATTTAGGAGGCTGTTGTGTCCGTGGCTCGCACTTCGTATGGAGCCATCAGCGCCCTTGGAATGCCATGCTCCCCCCCCTGCATGGTTTACAGCAGAGCATGACATACGCTGGTTGCTGCTTTCTGTCTTTGTAATAAAACGCCTCATCTGTTAATACAAAAGTATCTTTGTGTACTGTCACTGTGTAGTTCTTAATCATCAGTACATAAACAATAATGTTCAAATAAACATGTAACTAATAAACATGACTAACAAACATTCACTAATATATATATTATATATATATATATATATATATATATATATATATATATATATATATATATATATAGTCCATTTCCCGAATGACTAACAGAAGGGCGAACGATCCTGATCCAGAAGGATCCCTCAAAAGGTGCAGTCCCATCCAACTACAGACCAATAACCTGTCTCTCCACAACATGGAAGCTCATGTCAGGCATCATTGCAACATAGACATATAGGCACATGGATCAATTCATGAGTAACACACAGAAGGGCATTGGTAGAGACTCCAGGGTAAATCTAGATTACAGCATCAGAGTCTGACTCTCATCGTAAATGAACTGAAACTCACATCTACAATCCAGAATCATGACAGAAATGAGAAAGCTTCCCTCCAGTTTACTCACCTGCTGCAGCTCCTCTTCTTCTCTGAGTCTGGTTTCAGTTCTGCAGGGTTTCTGCTGCTGAACAGCCTTTTCTTCTCCACTCTAGTGTTTCCCGGAAATCTATTTCTGTCACCGTCTGACTGCACTGCAGTCAAGCCAGACGTCATTCCTATGGAAGCATTTGTGGAGCATAATTAAAAAAGAAAAGGCAAAACCAGAAATGCTTTTCATTTTCAAAATGAAGCTGCATTTTTTGACTCAATATTAAAATGAAAAAGCAATCCACCAAAATGCTTTTTCATTTCCTTCCTCAACACAGCTTATTCTGTCACTGAATTTAAATTAAAATTAAAATGGTATTTGACATTTCATTTTCAAAATGTTCTCTGGTAAATGTGTAGTATAATTCATTTAGAAATGTCTAATTTGACAATTAAAATGGATTAATAGAAATGCTTTTTAATGTTCAAAATGAAGCTGCATCAAATGACTCAAAATTCAAATGAAAAAGCAATATATTTCAAAATGCTTTTTCATTTTATATTTAAAACCCCTTATTCTGTGTCATAATTAAAATGAAAATGCAAAGAGGGGATTGCATTTGCATTTTCACAGCCACCCTGCTAACCTTGTCTCAATAATCATTTGGAAAAAGCATTTCCAGAGGGGAGGCGGGGCGATGACGTCACTGTTTTCTCCGTCCCTGTGTCCGAATTACCGCCCTAACCCCTATATAGTGCACTATATATTGCGGTCGCCATTTTGTAGTGCTGTCCGAATCTACAGTTCAAAAATTGTGAGCACTAGAATTTTCCCAGAATTCTCTACGAAAAACCAGTGTGAATCGATGCTCACTCGATCGGCGAATATTGACCAGAATGCACTGCGTTCATACCAGAAATCATTGCGTGTGACCCGCAATCCACTGCATTTGAATTATTTGAAGATGGCGGACGGTTGCGCGAGAAAGAGGACTTAAAAATGTAAGTATATTTAAAAGTATCAAGTATCTGTTGTAAAATATATTTGTAAATACGTATGATGGTGTGTTTAATATGTTATATTCCTCAATCGGCAACCTACATTGTTTTGAAGCTCATCAATTTTGGTAATGCTAAAGCTAACGCTAGCGCGAATTAGCGCCCAAGGCTAAAAACAAACGCTGTTGATATTACATCAAAAAAAGGAGTGAGTTCTAAACGTAGTCATAAGTTATTAACACGTTTTTTTAAATGTGTTTATATATGTAGGGACTGACGATGATGAGGAAAATCTGATTCATCTGTGGATGGAGAAAGATAGCCTGTTTGTTTTTAGGCAAGCTAGTGCCGGATGGGAGTAGAGACACTTGATCAGATTGGTATTTATTTATCATTAAACTGTAATAGTTGTCTTATTGGGGTAAAGGTTGTTGTTGAAAGAAGAGAAGAGAGGAGGAAAGAGCAAGAAGGGACAAAGAGTGACAGGAGAGTCTGTTAGGCTTACCTGAGTTTAAAATATTGTTCACAAAATGTAACGTTGTCGTCGTTTTTGCAATTTGTTTAATAAATGCAGGAACAAAAATGAATTATTTACATGTATTATTTAAATATGAGCAATTTTTTAACAATCTCAAAATGATTTTTTATATAAATATCAGATGTACATATTTACAATTTCGTTTTATATGTTAACATTTATTTTATATATGTTAACAATAATCCTGATCTTCTAGAGTCATGTGTGTCACAGTTGGAGCTGAAAGGAAAGCAGAGATTTGTCCTCGCAGACGGACGCCACTTTACCCGTCCTACTGGTTCCTGGTGTGACTCAACATCTGTGGCTCCCAGCAGTCCCCTTTGCTGATGCACAGATTGTGCAGAACTGAACTGCAGGCAATGATTTTCATTGCAAAGGTTGGTTTTAGTTCCAGTGCCCCCAGAAATATTGCTCTCCTCCTCATCTTCATAATGCCAAATCCTCTCTCTACCACAGAGCGTGCCCTGGAGTGGTGCTGGTTGTAACGGGCCTGAACCACATTCGTCATGGGTTCCCTTTAGGGTGTCAGCAGCGTGATGGGATGAGCAATGCAGGGATACCCACCATCACCCAAAAGGATCCTTCAGGTGGGTTTGTTTGATTTACATAAATTGGGCTTCTAAGTAGAACCTGTGAATTATGGACTGATCCTTGATTCCCAACAAAAATATCTATAAATTTGGCATTAGAGTCACATACAGCCTGCAGTTGAATGGAATAAAAAAGTTTCCTGTTAAAATAAAAAACTGCATTTTCTTTTAGGGCCTTTATTGTCATGGTTACAGAACACTTTCAGACCCAGATGCTGGAACCCTGAAGAAACACAGCGGGAGACGAGTGTGGCAGGAAAGAGATTTAATGGGAGCTTCGGGGAACAGAGTGAGAGCAGGACAAGGGACAGGTCCCTGGCGTGAGGCAGATGCTGGTGGCGTCACTGGTGGGTTACTCCATAGGAAAGATCAGCCGTCTGAAGAGAAGGTCCAAAGAACTGAAGCAACAGCAGAGGCTCAAGGTGTGACTGCAGGAGAAGACAGAGAGGGGGATCCGGGCTGAGGCTGATTCTGGCGACCACTCGTGGTAATGGATTCCTGGAGGTGAGCAGAAAGAGAGTTTAGACAAAACTTGACGTAGCGTGGAAACTAGAGCTTGGCAAACTAGAACTTGACAATAAGACCAACTATGCACCATCAGGGGCAACGGACTGGCGACGACTGATGATCCTGGAGCTCTTTATGAAGGCGGATGAGGTGATGAGGTAAGTGGTCGCAGCTGGAGAGAATCAGCAGCCAGGCGGAGAGGAAAGGGGTAGGAGTCTGACAGCGGCACCATATCAGCACCCCCCCCTCAACGACCGCCTCCAGGCGGTCAAGGGCGGCGATCTGGGTGGGCACGGAAGAAGTCCTCAATGAGCGAGGGGTCCAAAATAAACGAGCGGGGAATCCAGGAGCGCTCCTCCGGACCGTAGCCCACCCAGTCGACCAGGAACTGGAATCCATGACCCCTACGACGGACATCCAGAATCCGGCTGACGTCGTAAGCCGGAGCGCCGTCGATGACCCGGGCGGGCGGTGGGGAAGCGGACGGCGGGCACAGAGGACTGTCCTGGACTGGTTTGATCTGAGAGATGTGGAAAGAAGGGTGAACTTTCAGGGCTGTAGGAAGACGGAGACGGACACAGGTAGGGTTGATGAGTTTTTCAATGACGTAGGGTCCGATGAATCTTGGAGCCAGTTTCTTCGAGGATTCCTGAATGGGGATATTACGAGTTGAGAGCCATACCCTTTGACCTGGTTGGTAATCGGGCCCCACCACCCTGCGACGGTTGGCGATCTGGCAGTTGCTCTCCTTGGTGCGGAGGAGAGCGGCCTTCGTCTGAGTCCAGATGCGTTGGCAACGCTGCAGGTGATGTTGGACGGAAGGCACTGCCAGATCCAATTCCTGTGACGGAAACAGAGGTGGTGAGTACCCGAGGGCGGCCTCAAAAGGAGAGATCCCGGTGGCAGAAGATGGGTGAGTATTATGGGCATACTCGATCCATACAAGGAATTGGGACCAGTCCTGTTGATTCTGTGCCGCCAGACAGCGGAGAGCCGCCTCCAGTTCCTGGTTCGCTCTCTCCGCTTGGCCATTTGACTGTGGATGGTAGCCGGATGTGAGACTGACCGTGGCCCCCAAGGTCGAACAGAAGGCCTTCCAGACCTGAGAAGTGAACTGGGGGCCACGGTCGGAGACAATGTCCACAGGTATGCCATGGTGGCGAAAAACGTGATTGACCATGAGATTAGCTGTCTCAGAGGCCGTGGGGAGTTGAGGAAGGGGAATGAAATGAGCCATTTTGGAAAAACGATCTACAACAGTGAGAATGACAGTGTTACCGTGTGACAGGGGGAGACCGGTGACAAAATCCATGGCCAGGTGAGACCAGGGACGGTCGGGAGTAGGAAGGGGATGGAGCAGACCTGCTGGGGCCGAGGATGACGATTTAGACCGAGCACACGTGGAGCAGGCTGCGACGTACTCCCGCACGTCCTTCACCATGGCAGGCCAATGGAACCTCCTACGGATTAGACTCAGGGTCCGGTGCACTCCCCCGTGGCAGGCTAAACGGGAGGTATGCCCCCAGGTTATGACCTCCGAACGTAGCTCAGCCGGAACGAACAGGGTACCCCTGGGAACAGGAGGGTGGTCGGTGATGTTATTCAGGGCTTGGAGTACCTTATTTTCGATATCCCAGGTGAGGGCTCCGATTATGCAGGTGGAAGGTAGTATACTGGAAGGAGTGTGTTCAGAAGGGCTGTATTTCCGGGACAAGGCGTCTGGCATGACATTACGGGATCCGGGTCTGTAAGTGATCGTGAAATTGAAGCGGTCGAAAAAGAGACACCATCGAGCTTGCCTGGAGTTGATCCTCTTGGCGGAGCGGAGATAGGCCAGGTTCTTATGGTCGGTCCATACAATAAACGGCTGCTCGGCTCCCTCCAACCAGTGACGCCATTCCTCCAGTGCCAGCTTGATGGCGAGTAGCTCCCGGTTCCCGACATCGTAATTCTGTTCTGCTGGTGACAGTTTACGTGAAAAGAAAGCACAAGGTTTCATTTTGCCTGTGGTGACTTCTTTCTGGGAGAGGACAGCTCCTACACCTGAGTCCGAAGCATCCACTTCGACAATGAACTGTCGTGATGGGTCAGGTTGGATGAGGATTGGTGCCGTGACAAAAAGGTTCTTGAGTTTGTCGAAGGCTTGCTGAGCTTCTGTGGTCCAGATGAACGGGCGATTAACGGACGTAAGACGAGTGAGGGGGGAAGCAATGCTGCTATAGTTTCTAATGAAACGTCTGTAGAAGTTTGCGAAGCCTAAGAACTGTTGCAGTTTTTTGCGATTTTCAGGAGGTGCCCAATTGGTGACAGCCTCAATCTTAGAGGGATCAGGGCGAATGCAACCGGCCTCTATGATGTAGCCCAAGAACTGGACTGTAGACACATGGAACTCGCATTTTTCATGCTTGACGTAGAGCTGATTTTCGAGTAATCTCTCGAGTACGAGACGTACATGGTGTTTGTGCTGGGCCTGATCCTGAGAGTAAATGAGTATATCATCCAAGTAAACAAAAATGAAACGATTGAGGAAGTCTCGAAGGATGTCGTTGACCATTCTTTGGAAGACTGCCGGGGCGTTGGTGAGGCCAAAGGGCATGACCATATATTCATAGTGCCCAAGGGGGGTGTTAAAGGCAGTCTTCCATTCGTCGCCATCTTTAATGCGAACCAAATGATAAGCATTACGGAGGTCTAGCTTAGTGAAGATGCGGGCTTTCTGAACGGAGTCGAAAACTGATGTGATTAATGGCAGAGAGTATTTATCTTTTACAGTGATCTGATTTAGGTCGCGGTAGTCAATGCATGGCCTGAGTGTTTTATCTTTCTTTTCCACAAAGAAAAATCCCGCTCCCACAGGGGAGGAAGAAGGTCGAATGTGACCCAAAGTGAGCGCTTCCTGAACATACTGCTCCGGCCCTTAGGTAAGGGAGCACCAGGCAGGAGATTAATCTCACAATCATAGGGTCTGTGAGGAGGAAGCGCGCTAGCCTTGGTTTTGCTAAACACAGCTTTTAAGTCGTGGTAACAATGCGGAATACCAGATAAATCTACGGGACCTGGACTCTCTGGGTCAGGGGTGGAAACACGTGGTACGGCGGATAATAAACAGTTAGCGAGGCAGTAAGGGCTCCATTGAGTGACGGATCCCTGGGACCAGTTTAATTGTGGGTTGTGTAATTTAAGCCAAGAGAAACCTAATACAACAGGAGTATGGGCAGACTGAGTGATGAAAAATTGGATAGATTCTCTATGGTTACCTGACGTGACTAGCAGGACGGGCTTGGTGCGGTGAGTGATACGTGATAGGTGTTGACCCCCAAGACCGGATGCTTCTATGGGAGTGTCCAGAGGTTCTGTAGGGATGGACAGATGGTCGACAACATGGGAATCAATTAAGCTCTGCTCAGCCCCAGAGTCAATGAGGGCCCTTAAATCATAAACTTGAAGACCGAGGCATAACTTGACAGGCAAAAACAGAAATTCTTTACCAGAATAAGTGACTGGGCTCTCCCCCCGCGGCCTGTCATCTAGCGAGGGGATTGGGAGTTTAAACGAAGTGGACAACCCGAAACTACATGGCCTTTATTCCCACAGTAAAAGCAAGCTCCTACTTCGCGTCTCCTGCGTCGCTCCTCCTCCGATAGTCTGGAGTGTCCGATCTGCATGGGTTCATCCGGAGGTTTGGAGGGAAGGGGGAGTTCGGTAATCTTGCTCTGTTCGATCGGTGACGTGTAAGCGGGTCTTGGAGGACGAGGAGGAGGATGATTGCGCTCCCTTTGACGTTCTCGTAACCTAATGTCCGATCTGAGAGCTGCAGAGACTAACTCCTCAAAGGAGCGTGCTTCAGGTTGAGAACAGAGGTGGTCTTTTATTTGTTCGTTCAGGGATTGGTAAAAAATACCTTTAAGCGCCAGATCGGGCCAGCCAGCCTCCACCGCTAGAATGCGGAAGTCGATGACGTGATTGCTTACCGGTCGGCTCCGCTGTTTGAGTGCGAGTAACCGCCGGGTCGCTTCTTCCTGCTTACGAGGTTGGTCAAATATAAGGCGAAATTCACTGAGGAAGCGTTCATAAGACAGGTAAGTGATAGGATTGGCTGAGAGGAAGGCTTGAGCCCACTGGAGAGCTTTGTTTCGCAGGGAATTAATAATGAGTGTGATCTTACTGTGGTCGGTTTGATAGTATCTGGGGGCTTGTTGACATATCAACTGGCACTGCAGCAAAAATCCTCCGCAGGCTTCAACATCCCCGAAGAAGGGTTCCGGTTGGAGTCGGATATTTTCGGGGGTGGACGGTGATCCGGAAGCGGGAGGAGGTGAGTTGACGGAGGCATGAGCTGTGGCGGGCGAAACATGGGAAAATTGACTGTTTTTTTCATGTAAAGTCTGAGTCATACCATGCAGGCGATGAAAAAGGTCCTGCTGAGCCGCAGCCATTTGCGACAGGGCGTTCACTTGACGTCCGAGCATAATGCCTTGTTGGGAAACGGCTAGCCTGAGTCCTTCCGGGTCAGCTGGGTCGGGATAATGGCCAGTCCGTTCTGTCATGGTTACAGAACACTTTCAGACCCAGATGCTGGAACCCTGAAGAAACACAGCGGGAGACGAGCGTGGCAGGAAAGAGATTTAATGGGAGCTTCGGGGAACAGAGTGAGAGCAGGACAAGGGACAGGTCCCTGGCGTGAGGCAGATGCTGGTGGCGTCACTGGTGGGTTACTCCATAGGAAAGATCAGCCGTCTGAAGAGAAGGTCCAAAGAACCGAAGCAACAGCAGAGGCTCAAGGTGTGACTGCAGGAGAAGACAGAGAGGGGGATCCGGGCTGAGGCTGTTTCTGGCGACCACTCGTGGTAATGGATTCCTGGAGGTGAGCAGAAAGAGAGTTTAGACAAAACTTGACGTAGCGTGGAAACTAGAGCTTGGCAAACTAGAACTTGACAATAAGACCAACTATGCACCATCAGGGGCAACGGACTGGCGACGACTGATGATCCTGGAGCTCCTTATGAAGGCGGATGAGGTGATGAGGTAAGTGGTCGCAGCTGGAGAGAATCAGCAGCCAGGCGGAGAGGAGAGGGGGAGGAGTCTGACAGCGGCACCATATCATTTATTCTTCAGTGGCATCCATCGATGCTCCCCGTGACCTTTTGGAAGGTGGAAGACCAAGCGAGCTGCTAAAATCCAGAGTCGACTCATGGTAGTTAATTCCCACTGGGAAGCTGGACGACCCTGCTCATCAGCTGGAGGATGCGGTCTGCCGTCCTGTGGACAACTTCGCTCACAGTGGACCGTGTCACGTCAAAGGCCCTGGTTACCACACTGTAAGATGTGCCACACGCCAGCCAGAAAAGGAACACCAGGACCTCGGTCTCCTGTGTGCCCCCCCCCCAGAGTGTGAGGAACCCGAAGCTGCTCCACCAGATGTTCCATGGTTCTGCGGGTCAACCGAATATCTGGTTTTGTGTCGGACTGAGCTTCAGCGTAAAGGGCCAGGACAGAAACCCTTATGTTGGTAAAGCAGTAGAGACGTGGAAGACCCTGTAAAATGCAACAATAATTATTTCATTGAGAAAATTAAATCTGATTTTTTTAATGTTTCATTGTATTTTGATGTCTTACATTTTAGTTAATGAAGTATTTTTGAATGCTGGAAAATCTCTTTTTTTGGGCTGGGTTTTTGGATTTTTATATAAATATTTAAAAATTAAAGTATTTATGTTTAAAACAAGTGATTGACTGTGAATAAAAAATACTAAACTTTGAACTCACAAGTGTTTCATGCAATTAGACTATACAACTCATAATCCAATGTTGAAAAAGAATGTTAAACTCTTACCCAGCAGATTGTGTAACCTTGAGCACAATTAGTAACAAATGCTTAAGTTTAACTAAACAACGTTAAGTTTAACTCACAGGTTGTTCATGTCTGGTCAGGGCATCCAGAGGAAATCTTCTGAGACGTCTGCTTCTCCTTGCTGCTCTGTTGCTGCATATCTGCTCGTTTTTGGTTTGATCCCACGAAAAACGGTTGAAATATTGCCAAGAATACAGACAGATTCATATTCAAAGCCATTTTCAGTAAGGTAGAAGAGAAAACTACAGAAAAAAATGCCTCCTCGCAAGAGCCCGTAAATCATTCAGCGGCACAAAAATAAATATTGCAATGGAGTAATAACATGGGGGTTTATTTATGAACAAATACATTAAATCTACACCAATGTGTTTTTAATTTTGTTATTTATAAATCAGCCACCTTTTCCATGATCAGAACACAGTAGATGCATAAATAGTCTCCGTAAAATGTTCATATTTATTATGTTTTTACTTTGACAAATAGGTGTCATTCTCCGTGTTAAATAGAAGTAGTTCGCCTCCAGACCAGGTGGCGGCGGTAATGCGCCACTTTGTTTCCGTGGCATGCGCCTTATGAAAAACACCCGAAAGAGAAAACTAGTGAGCACGGGTGTCCGAATTGCTTCTAAAATTCAGAGAACTATATAGAGAACTATATAGTACTGCACTATATAGGTTTTTAGTAGTTAGGGGTTAGGGCGGTAATTCGGACACAGCCCGTGTGTCCGGCTGCTGAGAGCCACAGACAGACTAGGAGCAGTGGAGCTTTCTGTTAGCGGCAGAGAGGACGGCTTTGAGTTGGTTGTGAACTTCTCATGAGTTTACTTACACAGCTTCTCAGGACTGCATAGCAGCATGTCCGCCTTCAGCGGTCCTCCTCCTGACGCACCATTTCCGTGAGCGCGAAGCTCCAAATCATGATCGCTGAAGGCGGAAATGCTGCTACGATCTGAGAAACCATCATATGAATTTGTGTTTCCAGAACAAAAATAAAGACTGATGTTATTCCCCCATATTTACAAATTTATTTGCAGCTTCGCGCTGAATTTGCTGTTTGATGACAGATGGAGCCCCATGAACAGATAGCAGATTTCACCATGCTAAACGTTTACTGGTTGGAAGAAACACTCACTCAGCGTGAAGCTGCAGGAGACTGTCTTCATAATGTGCTTTTATTACTGTCATGATTATTATTAAGGGCCTGCTCTGCTCGATCATATTTTTAAATCGGTGCAGTCAGATGACGCTGAAGTTGGCTTACGATTCACAGCTTCTGATTCGCGAGGGCACTAAAGGAACATTCTGCTGCATTTTTCGCATTAATACCCAGGATTCCAGGTTTGAGCAGTCCAGGTCCAGCCGTTTGTGAACAGGACCCGGTTGTAGGTGATCTCAAAGCGAAAAATGCAGCAGAATGTTCCTTTAGTGCCCTCGCGAATCAGAAGCTGTGAATAGACCTTTTTCACACTTCCGCAGTTTTCGACCGGAAATACGTCAGTGATGTGTAAAACAACTTCCTGTTAGCATAGCGGCAGATATGAAGAATGGCAGAGTCTAAGAGTTGCAGTTTCTGTTGTGTTCCAGGCTGTTCGTCTTCCAACCAAAAAGAGCCCGGCCTTTCATTTCATTATTTTCCTGTGGATCCAAACCTGAAACCCAAATGGATACAGGCAATCCGAAGAGAGGAAGGACATAGTTTTAATGTAAACACAGGTAGCACCGTCTGCTGCCGGCATTTTGCTCCGGATTGTGGTGCGGACACACGGAGAAAGCAGTGACGTCATCGCCCCGCCTCCCCTCTGGAAATGCTTTTTCCAAATGATTATTGAGACAAGGTTAGCAGGATGGCTGTGAAAATGCAAATGCAATCCCCTCTTTGCATTTTCATTTTAATTATGACACAGAATAAGCGGTTTTAAGTATAAAATGAAAAAGCATTTTAAAATATTGCTTTTTCATTTGAATTTTGAGTCATTTGATGCAGCTTCATTTTGAACATTAAAAAGCATTTCTATTAATCCATTTTCATTGTCAAATTAGACATTTCTAAATGAATTATGCTACACATTTACCAGAGAACAATTTGAAAATGAAATATCAAATACCATTTTCATTATCATTTTAATTAAGTGACAGAATGCGCAGTGTTGAGGATTTTGGTGGATTGCTTTTTCATTTTAATTTTGAGTCAGAAAATGCAGCTTCATTTTGAAAATGAAAAAGCATTTCTGGTTTTGCCTTTTCTTTTTAATTATGCTACAGAAACGCTTCCATACATTCCAGTGGTGGTTCTACCCTGAATTAGTCTCTGGGCGAGACCCTCCTGACAAAGGATGTTTATCAGAATTCTGCACCGCATTAGGACAGTTATCAGAACATTAAATTAAAAGACCACAAGCATGGCAAATATACAAATAGGTAGGAAAATATTAAATCAAACACAATATTGAATAAATAACATAAAATACATATTATAATTGTTATAAGTGTTAGCATAACTAGCATAGGTAGCATAATTAGTATTTCAGGTCATGTGTTTTTCTGAGTCAGTCAATGATGATGATCGCTATTGTAACCCAGATGAAATTCTGCGCTATCACTTTAAGTGACACTGTACTATCGCTCCTAATGAAATTCTGCACTGTCACTTTAAATTTGCCGGTTCCCTTGCGCTGTGCAATTCCCGCGAGACTAAAAGTTCTAGAGTGACGTGGCTTTCGTTTTTGGGAGACCTGTCAAAACACTAACAGGTTTGCATGTACGAGGGAGCTGGGCTGTGTACCGCTGCTGCAGGTCGGCGTTCATGACCTGAAGCCGGGATTTAAATCAGCACAGTTGAGCAAACAGTGAACTGGTGAGTGCAGCCATGATTGGGACAGCTGGCGCAGGCGACATCTTAAATGAATTGTTTGTTTATGATTGGATGTGGTTAAAATGAACTATTTTTCTGCTTGATAAATAATGTTGAAATATGAATTGTGAGTACTCGTTGAAATTTAAATTATGAAAATGTTTTACAACTATCTATTATGCACTTAAGATATTGATTTAGTTGTAGTTTCCTCCTGATTATGAATTGCATATGCGTTTGTTTATTATGTTAAGTAAGAAGATTGCAGGAATATGCTTTCTTTTGATCAAAGAAAAGTATGATTTATTTATTGACACGGTAATAACAGGCCAGGTCACAAGACTGGTCGTCTTGCCAGACCAATCTAGTAGATGCTCAACCTGAGCACTAGACAGAACCATTGATCAGGGAGTTTTTCCACTCCCAGAAGAAAAAAAAAAAAGAGGATAAATCCTCTGCAGATGGTGAGCTAAAAAGGAGCCCCGATCCTGATTTGGATTGGTAAATGGCGTATACTTATATAGCGCTTTCTACCCCCTTCTGAAGGCCCAAAGCGCTTTACAGTCACAGTCCCATTCACCCATGCACACACACACTCACACACTGGCGGCGGCTCCGCTGCCGAACACTGGCGCCAACCTCCCACTAGAGGCAAGGTGGGGTTCAGTGTCTTGCCCAAGGACACTTCGACACATGGGCGTGCAAGGCGGGAATCGAACCTGCAATCTTACGATCATGAGTCGACCGCCCTACCACTGCACCACGACCGCTGCACCACGACCGCCCCTCTTCACTGCCAGTGCGGTAGGAACTAACCCCCTTCTCGTCCAACAAATCAGCTGGAGTGTTTCTTTCTTTTTGTTTCTTCTTTCCAAAAGAGAACTATAAAACTCTTCCTTAAGGCCTAACAGACCCCTTAAGAACTATAAAGACAAAACAACAGAAAAACATCTTCTGGACTCAAAAAATATTTCTTTGTAAATATTGTTGTTTTGTATTCACTGTATATTGTAAATACATTCACATTAGCAACTTAAGTTTTGTCTGTGGTTTTTAAACATTCACATTTCTCCATGAGTCGAACCATACTAACCCAAATTAATCAAAATCAACTTTGTACATTTTATATAAGTCATACATGCTACACTATGCTAGCACTTTAAGCCACATTAGCGTAGCTAGCATAGTTAGCATAATTAGTGTAGCGCTTTCTTAGCTTGCTCTGACCTACAGAAGATTTTGTTCGACTCATGGAGCCCAGAGTGTGTGGATAGAAGACGCAACACAGGGATGAAGCAATCAATTGACTGTATTAAAACAAAGAAAGTAAATAACAAACAATAAGTTGAGACAGTGGAGAAAGGAGTGTCCAGGGATCCACAAGGATATTTTTCCAGTCTTTGGTTTCCAAAGTTCTTTTTTCCTTTAGGTATGGCGTCTTTTGCAAAGTTCCTTTTTCATAGGTTCATAATTCAAAGGTCTCATTGAGAGTTCCTGGGTAGCTCACCATGCACCATTTCTGTATGGTGCAGATCACAATGTTCCAATCAAGGAAAGAAGTAGGGGTGGAAAAACCTGACCTAAACAAGGTCAAAATAAATTATAGATTAGACACATACAAGACAGGACATTATTTACAACATATATTATTTACATTACATTTATTTACAAAAAGTACAGTAGTCAACTGTATGTCATAATTGTAAGAAAAATAATAATCAAATAAGGTCCTAACAAAATTTGTAGAAACCTACATTCAAATTTCAGGCCTATAAATCAATGGGTTTCAATAGGTTCCAATGTTTCAAAAATAAAGTGCACTTTTAATCATTTAGCTTTAGCATTAATCAATTCAATATAAATCAGGAGAAAAAACAATGAATGAAATGAATGAATGAATTCAAAACCAAAATGGCCGACCAGGCACAAATACAAAAACAAGTTGAAAAGTCCTAAAACAGACAAACCAGTTATTAACTGAAAAAAAAAAACAATTATTAACTGAAATATTTCCAATTTCAAGAGAAAAAAAGACTGATCAAAACTATGTATGTTGTAGCCACACTAGCATGGCATTTCTGTGAGGTAGAAAGCCTTTGAAATACTAATGTACTGCTATGTGTGTGACCCGATCGCATAAACTCACCGAAGAGTAGTTAGTTCAAAGTGTAGTTGTTCCAGTGAGATGTTACAAAGTTTGGGGTAAAGTTGAAATAGCAGACAGCCATAGGAGATGCAGCCAGCCACAGCAGATCAGCAACAGCCAGAGCATGGATGACAGGAAGTGGCTATGTGACCCGGATGTTAATATAGGGAACTGGCCCCACCATAATAAGAGCGCTCAGGTGTTTCAAATCTGGTAATGCAAGTGGGCACTGATCCGGGTTACACGCTCCCCCCCCTGTTCACATGTACGTCCCTGTACATGTTGTGTCTTGTGAAATTCCCCGTAGAACTCTAGAGTTTTCTTGCTCATGTTGAGCATCTTCGTCCCGAAGGGCGAATAAAAATGCAGAGCTCAAACCTTGCAGAAGTGTTTGGATGCTTTTCAGAAGTGGTTTTCCAGGATGTGCATATTGAAGGCGATCTAGCTGGGTTCTGGTCCGTAGTGTCCGCCTGAGAGTTGGCTGTTCAGGACTGAGAGGTTCGGACACAGACGGCAAGGGTGGTTCGGCATGGGGTTCGAGCTGAGGTATGGGATCCACAGTCTGTGTAATGGCATCTGGTATCCCAACAGGGTCAATTGGTTCTGGTTGAGGCTCTGGTTTTATAATTTCTACAGCCACAGGTTCTTCTTTGAGTTCTGTCACTTCTTCTTCTGTGTTGACCTGTACAATTGATTCAGGTGACAGTGCGGCAACAGCGGGTATTGAGACAGCTGGTGACTCGACAGCTGGTAAGTTCTCAGCAGGAAAGGTTGTTTCTGGTGGCTCAAACCTGACATCCGGTTGCTGGATGGCAGGTGTGTCTAGAGTTGTGGAGCTTACTGGTTCAGATGAGACTTGAATGTACACATCATCATCCGAAAGGTCTTCCTCGATGGTGGGTGTAGGTGCAGATACAGAGGGTGTTCTGGTACTCCGCTTGGGGAGTTTCTCTTGAGGTGAGGGTAGGAATCCACAAGGCAGTAATAGATCCCTGTGTAAGGTACGAAGGGGTTTGGGCTGGTTTTCCGGTCGGACTGTGTAAACAGGGAGGTTTTCTGCTTTCCTTACAACGATGTATACCGTTGACTCCCACTTGTCAGCCAATTTGTGTTTACCCCTCTGGCGCACATTCCTGACGAGGACCCTCTCTCCGATATCCAGATCTGCAGTCACAACATGTTGGTCAAAGCGGGTTTTGTTGCGTTGCATGATTTTAGCTGCGTTCTCAGTTGCTAATCGTTGGTTTTCATCCAGATGTGATCTTAGCTCCTGGACATACTTCCTGTAGGAGGGTGATCGGGCCTCCTTCAGGGGCAAGCCAAAAGCCAAGTCCACAGGCAACCGAGGTTGACGGCCAAACATCAGTTCATAGGGAGAGAATCCTGTAACGTCATTTTTGGTACAATTGTACGCATGGACAAGGGGTTTAACAAATTCTTTCCAGTGTTGTTTCTCTTGTGTAGACAAGGTTCCGAGCATGGCTAACAGTGTCCAGTTGAACCTTTCCACTGGGTTGCCTCTTGGGTGATAGGGCGTTGTTCTTACTTTATGAATTCCTGCCACTGCACAAAGTTCACGGATGGTTTGGCTTTCAAAATCCGTGCCTTGGTCACTGTGAAGCTTCTCCGGGATGCCGTAGTGAACAAAGAAGTTGTCCCACAGACACTTGGCACTTGTTGTGAGGACTGGTTGTGATCTGGTAGAACTAATGCCAGTGTGTAGACATTAATGGCAGAACCAAAAAGGTCAGCTGGGAAAGTCAAGTTTAATTCGATGTACCCCAAGTATGGTACAGCTTGTCCATTTGCTCCTTCAATCTCCAACAGGTCAGTGATGGGATAAATGTCAAGGTCTGACAGGTAAGTGTTGTAGAAGGAGTGAGGGACAGTGGTCACTTGTGATCCAGAATCAAGGAGACAGTTAAACGGTTGTCCATTTATTTCAATCTGACCAGTACTTTTGGCTCCAATAAGACCTCTTGGCAGGTGTGGCATCCTCTCCTTGCGACTTTTGTTGTGAGCAGCTCCTGAGTGTCCCACCACAGGAGCAGAATCTAGTTTAAATGCTTGTATTTGACATCCCATGCTTCTTGTTTTTGGCGAAGGCACTTTTTCTTTTGCTGGACCAGCGCTGGATTGGATCGATTGCTGCAGGTGGAGGAGGCATGTCCATCTTCACCACAGTTGAAACAGTACCATGGCTTTGGCCTGTTGACAGGTGGTGTTACAGGATTGCTGGGTTTGTGTTGACGCGTTGTGAGTTGGGAGTCAGATGTGGGTTTTCTGGATAGGAGCTGTGACATCTGTTGCTGAAGTTTCTTTACTTGTAGCCTCATCTCCTTCAGCTCTTCATTTGTATGAGTGCTGCGGTCACAGGAACAAGTGCTCTGCGACTGTATGGTGATTCTCTGTTTGGATGTGCCAATATGTTGCTTCATGAGAGACTCTTTGGCAGTCTGTCGGTCTTCTTCTGTTCGAAGTTGGAGCAGCAACTCAGGGAATGGTGGAGGGTTGTCCTTGCGTTGCTCCAGTTGTAGCTTGGTTATTAAAGCATTGTCCCAACAGCCACGACAGAACTGCTTCAGGAGATGTTTGTCCACTTCATGTGCTGAAATTCCACCCTGTCTGACAACAGAGCAGATGGTGTGTTGCAGTCTTTGAAGGTATGAGGATGACCTTTCTCCAGAGTTTTGAAGGGTGTTCAGGAACTGGGCAAATAACTCTTCCCCGTCTTGGACCGTTCCAAAGGCTGAGTCAAGCACACTCAGAAAAACAGAGGGCAACGTCTCTGGGTTCAGACCTTTTACCACGTCAGCAGCAGGTGACATCAGGCTTTCTATGATTCTCCGAGTGACACTGAGTGCTGAAAGACTTGGATCTGCAGGGAGAAGATTTATTTGAGATCGCCAGGATTCATAGTCCACTTCATTACTAGGTTTTGGACTTCTTCCAGAGAAGGAGCGAAGACGCAGCGAAGTGGCTGTGAGGTCTGCGTTTTTGACGACATGCTCAACAACAACTTTCTGGACTGCTGGTGGGTTTAATTAATTTGTTGACAAGGAGATGCGTTGTGATGTTCTACTTTGACGAGGATGTGGCCCCTGCAGACCAGCATTTAACTGACTGGGTAAAGGTGGGGAGGATGCTGGCATTGACCGGGCTGATGCACCATCATCCTCTTCCTCTTCCTCCTCATCCTCTTCCTCTTCGTTCTCAGTATTGAGTGTGGTTCTGGAGTAGCTTTTGAGAGTTGTACCTGCTGCATCCAGGTGCTGGCCGATCTGGGTCATCACTGTTCTCAGAACCTCTTCAAAACTGCAGCCGCTCTGGTCTGCGAGTCTTTTTAGTTCGACTAGGTAATCAGGGGGGTGGCTGCTGCTGTCCACTGTGGCGGCGCACTCTGAGGCTAACGAGGTCACATGGTACTCAAGGTTAGTAGTAGCCGAAGTGTAAGTGTATGGTAGCAATGGTTTTAAGGCAGAAAACGCAGCTGTGTCTATAAACTCTGCGACCGGGTTTTTATCAAAAGAACTATTGGGATCGTTAACGTAAAATGTGCGATTTAATTTTCCATAACTACGCAACCAATCAAGTATCTCATCATGTGATGTGTTTGCGGTGCCCGAGATTACGACAGAAACTGAAACGTCAACACCAGATTGAGTTATAAAATCCATGGTGTCGGAAAAAAAAGGAGAAAACAGAAAAATGAATATCCACACACTCAGGCTCCTAGCTAGCTCACCAATTTGTAGCGCTTTCTTAGCTTGCTCTGACCTACAGAAGATTTTGTTCGACTCATGGAGCCCAGAGTGTGTGGATAGAAGACGCAACACAGGGATGAAGCAATCAATTGACTGTATTAAAACAAAGAAAGTAAATAACAAACAATAAGTTGAGACAGTGGAGAAAGGAGTGTCCAGGGATCCACAAGGATATTTTTCCAGTCTTTGGTTTCCAAAGTTCTTTTTTCCTTTAGGTATGGCGTCTTTTGCAAAGTTCCTTTTTCATAGGTTCATAATTCAAAGGTCTCATTGAGAGTTCCTGGGTAGCTCACCATGCACCATTTCTGTATGGTGCAGATCACAATGTTCCAATCAAGGAAAGAAGTAGGGGTGGAAAAACCTGACCTAAACAAGGTCAAAATAAATTATAGATTAGACACATACAAGACAGGACATTATTTACAACATATATTATTTACATTACATTTATTTACAAAAAGTACAGTAGTCAACTGTATGTCGTAATTGTAAGAAAAATAATAATCAAATAAGGTCCTAACAAAATTTGTAGAAACCTACATTCAAATTTCAGGCCTATAAATCAATGGGTTTCAATAGGTTCCAATGTTTCAAAAATAAAGTGCACTTTTAATCATTTAGCTTTAGCATTAATCAATTCAATATAAATCAGGAGAAAAAACAATGAATGAATGAATGAATGAATTCAAAACCAAAATGGCCGACCAGGCACAAATACAAAAACAAGTTGAAAAGTCCTAAAACAGACAAACCAGTTATTAACTGAAAAAAAAACAATTATTAACTGAAATATTTCCAATTTCAAGAGAAAAAAAGACTGATCAAAACTATGTATGTTCTATCCACACACTCTGGGCTCCATGAGTCGAACAAAATCTTCTGTAGGTCAGAGCAAGCTAAGAAAGCGCTACATTAGCATTTTAGGTAATGTGTTTTTCTGAGTCAGTTGATGATGCTGATCGCTATGCTAGCACTTTTAGCCACAATAGCATAACTAGCAAAATCAGCATTGTTAGCATTATTAGCATATGCAGCTTTGACTAGCTCGGTGAGGACGGTGAGGACGGCAGTGGTGCGTAGAGTGGGGCGCGGAAGGAGGGTTGCATCTGCAGATGGCAACGGTTGCTAGCTCGCCACGCGCACGCCGTTCAAAATCTACAACTTCTAATTCCAACATTTTGTCCAGAGTAGCTGGCCGTTGATGCCCGAAAAGTTACGAGACAATTGATGAAAATTCCAACGACGAGTTTTCGTTTGTTTCTGGTGCTAAAGGTGCTTTTTTGAGAAAATGACGAATGGAGGCCTTTTCCCACGGTCAAAGGTCAACGACACTTCTGTGGTGTTTGTAGACTGGAGCTGGCAGCAAGTGTGTGCAATTGCGTGAAAATCGTTCAAACAAAAGTGTCGTTTTCCCATATCGTGGGAAAACACAAAAATCGCCAATTCTCAGTGTTCGCCACAAAATGGCCGCCAATCCGTAGGTCGTGTGGCCGTCCCATAATGGTTTCAAAACTTCTTTGGGATATCCCCGACATGTGTGTTTTTGTTTTACGACTGTATTTTGAAGTACATTTTGTTGGGCCCCATACGCGATTTTTGGCCCATTCATTATTTTGACGGGAACGCTGGCCGTGATGTCATCGTCTTCGGGTGGTGACGTTGACTTTGTGGAAAATTCATTTGCAATTTATCCCAGGTGTGTGCACATTTTGGTTACGTTTCGAGCATGCGGCGGGGGTCACATTCTCGCTGAAAGGCGGCGAAGTCGTCGTTCCAACTGCAAAAACAATATGGTCCTTGCAGTCAGTGACTGCTGCTGCGGGCCATAATAAATAGTATAAAATACATATTATAAAGCACAAATCTTTTATCACACAAATAACACACTAAGATAAATATAACTGCAGTACTAAGAACAGAAAGCACTGACTAAAAACCTAACCTTTCTAGCCTTCCTTGATGCAGAGTCGTCTATGATGTCATCATATGAAATCTGCCCCTGCTACTGAATGATTGATGCTAACAGCAGGTTAGTGAATCGCTCCTCAGACATTGTTGACGTCCGGTATGACTTGATCAACTTAAGTTTTGAAAGCTCCTCTCTGCTTGAGTCACAGTGACTGGAAGGTGAGTGCAATCCTGAGAGCAGTCCAGATGTTGGGATAGATTTCTGATAGTTATCAGATATGAAAGTGATCAACTCAAGGAGACTTAGAGTCGTTGATGGAAAGTTAGGCAAGTTCTTGATTTCCTGAACAAGCTCTCTACTGTCCAAATCACAGTTCCCTTCAGAATGCAGTATGTCGTCTAGTGCCTTGCATTGCTGTCAGCTCCTCATCTGCAATGTAGGCCTTATAAAAAACATTTATGAATTGGAAATTTAAATAGTCATGCTCTATATCAATCTCTACTTCAGAGAAGAAAAATTAGCTCATGTTTGCTGTCTACAATCCTTTGATTGGCACGTTTTTATGTATGACCTCTACTTCTCAAAGAAAGGAGGGGGCGCAGCTATGGAGCAGGGGGTTGTGACTCTGTGACATAAGTAAAGCAATAGTGGTGCATATATTTTTTTACAAGCGCTTAGCCGCCGGCGCCGCCCCCCTTCATTTTCCGCCCCGGGCCATTGCCCGACTTGCCCGGGCCTAAAACCGCAACTGCGTCATTCAGATCTGCGGTGTCAAATGAGTCGCACCTGAATTTTTAGTGCTCCCGCATTCTCAGCTTTACAGGAACTGAGCGAACACGGCTGAAATGCCTTTCCAGGTTTCAAAAGAAGTTTAAAACACTATAAAGTCAAATGAATGACTTTGAATGATGAAGGACAAAATACACATTATTCTATATTAATCAAATGAAAAATTATTAGGAAAAAGGTTGAGATAAGATTGGGTGTGTATAAACACACTCACAACCATATAGCCCAGGGGTGACGAACACGAGGCTTGCGAGCCGCATGCGGCTCTTGGCCAATGAGCGTGCGGCTCTTTGACTCTCATCATATTTTCTATACACTTTGCCTCATTTAATATTTTTTTCCCTCTTAAACCACACTCAAACCATCAGAGGGTATTAAAAATAAATAATAATTAATAATAAAAGTAATTTGGCAGTGTGTGTGTGTGTGTTTGATGCTGCTCCCGTGACCGCCAATCATTCGCGCAGGTTACGCCCACTGTCGGAACACATCTCTAAAGATTAGCTGTGCGTGCAGACTGTTACCCTTCATGGTCAAAATATTGAAATTCAGAATATATGATAAACACAGGACGTTTCTGGAAGAACGGGAAGATTCTTACTTTTTACTGAACAGAATGGAAAGTCACGATGTTTATCATTATGAGCTTCTGGAAGCAGTAAAATAGTTCATGGCAGAAAAGAACAAAACGTATCCCGGAGAAAATTAAAAACTCTTCCTGATCATCTGACACAAATTGTCTCCTTTATTAAAGTGTGGATGCCATGCTTTGATCAACTTTGTCAAATAAAAAAGCCCTTTAAACGCTGATTCTATTGATACCAATAGTTAGCGTCGAAAAAAATCTGAAGCATATGAATAATAGACATCGTTCGAAGGAATCAGTGATTTGAATTTGCCGCTAAGAGCGCAGGCTGGAAGTGACCCAGATATGACCTGTGACGTCACGAAAGGCATTGACTTTCGTAGTTCCGCTTCGGACAGCATGTAAACAAAACAGGTAGTCTTCGTTTCTCTCGTGTTTAAATCTGTTAATCATCAACATGCCAAGTCGTTGTGTGGCAGCTGGATGTAGCAATACATCTAGTGAAAGTGGATCTGTGTATAAATTCCCAAAACAAGAAACGCTGCTGAAACAATGGACAAAACAAGTTCAGCGAACGAGGGCGAATTGGGTGCCAACTAGAGGTAAGATCTTAAGCCCGAGCCCGAGTCCGAGCCCGACCGGACCCGAATTTCGGGTCCGGTCGGGCTCTAAATGACATTCATTACGTTCGGGTCGGTTCGGGCCGGGCTTCTCTCTCGCTGACTTTTTTAATAAATATATTGTAATGTCTGCAAAGAAGCTCCTTAGGCGGCGGTTGTCAAACAGCTCTTTATTAATACTGGATGTCAGAACGGTTACCGCACGAACCGAAAGGCACAGCCAGCTTCTTCTGACTCAGAGGGAGAACGTTCCCTTAGCGCACACACCCACACACACACGAAACTGAAAAGGCAAACGCGCACCGCCGCGGCTGCAGTATTTCTCCGCGTAATGAAGCGAGTGCTTATCATCAAGATCTCTCTGTCACTCTCTCTGTCTGGCCTCTTATTCTGTGTTCCAGCGTTATTTCATTGATCAAATGCATTTGTCATGTAGGGAGCAGTGGCGCCACCAGGGGGTGGCCAGGGGTGGCCACGGCCACCCCTCTCCGACACCTGGCCACCCCAGTGGCCACCCCACTAGCCACTATAAACTGTGGTAGCATCAGTTGTGCGTTTCATCCCAAATGCAAGCAGGCGGCAAGTCGCTCTGATCACCTAAACCGGCCCTCACCCCCTCCCCTCCCTGCTGCCCTTGAGTGCGCAGACATCTACAGACGAGCCGCTGGATGCAGAACAGGAATAAGACGCGGGGTTCACTTCCGCGTTCGAACCCTCAGATCCTCCGGGCCGGTCAGACAAAAGAACCAGTCTCAGTCCCTAAAGATGAACGTTCTTTATTACTTTTTCCTTAAGTCCAAAACGGCGACTGACCACGCGTGTATGCGCTCCACACACTCACACGCGCTCTCCCCCCTCTCTTCCTGCATCGCGCGAGCACCGGTTTCAGCGCGCACACACGCGTGCGTGCGTTCCCGCGCGCACGCACACACACAATCACACATCCCAAAATGCTACGTTTCTTTTCCTGTTAAATATTTTCCGTGGGTCTTTAACAATCTGTTTACTGTACTTTAGATCTGTATTGTTTGCAAATACTTGGTGCAAATACGCCACATCATCATCAGCGGTGGTGGATGTGCCATTACTTTTTATTAATACGTAAAAAAAGGATGTCCCTGTCACACGCGCCACTCATTTTTTAATGGCACTATTTAAGCACTGGTTGTTGTGTTACCACAACATTTTGATGTGTTTTTGTTTCCACAGAGTTACCTATAGTCATTATTTGATGCTTGTGTCTGTCAATTTTCAGAGAATGAAGAGAAATTCAACATATATTCTTATTTTAAGAAGAAAAGTACAGCAGAAAGAGAGAAAGAGATGGTAGGGGAGACAGAGGAGTAGTGAGGAGGAAGATGAGACAGAGCAGCATGAATGACAGAAGAGAATGAGGAAGACAAAGATGAGACAGCATCAGAGGAGGGACAGTCAGCATTATTGGTCAGAGAAACAAGGCAGAACTCAGCTAAAGCAGCTCCACCTGTTCCTGGACCAACAGGTGAAGTTAGAATTATGTTACCCTAATAATAAAAATGTTTCATGATTATTAGTCTGAATAGAAATGTCAACAGATATAATTAATAATTCCCATGGAAGGATATTTTTATTATTATTTCAGAACAACAGATTTCTTTTTTTGTTCATTATAGATATCTCCCAGTCAAGAGCCCAACACCCCAAGCAGACACACCTAAGCATGAAATATGAAAAAAAAAAAAAAATATATATATATATATATATATATATATATATATATATATATATATATATTATATATATATATATATATATATATATATATATATCTTTCTGTTGGTTTTCTAAAGGTTGTTTTACTACGTTTGGTAGAATGAATTTAAAAAATATAGCTCATGGTTTTTGTGTGCCACCCCAAGATTTAATGTGGCCCCCTACTGGCCACCCCCATGAAAAATTTCTGGAGGCGCCACTGGTAGGGAGGAACCTATGCTCAGCGCTTCCAGCGGAACTCTATGCCACAACAGCAGCTTATACGCGCGCGGCTGCAGCAACCACTCTCTGTTCGAAAGAAAATAGCTTTCATCATCATAAAAATATATAGATTATTTTACCTTTAAGAAATCTGGCGGGTTTTTTTCTGCCAAAAATCCTATGGGTTAAATTGAAATTTCGGTTTTGCTTCGGGCTCGGTCCTGCAAATCAAGTTAATTGGTCGGGTTCGGTCCGAGTTCGGCTTTAATGCCCGCGGGCCTGTGTCGGGTCGGGCCGGATTTTTTAGGCCCGATCTTACCTCTAGTGCCAACTGCTTCGTCAACTTCATGCAGCGAACATTTTGAGGCAGACTGTTTTGAAGAAACACCACAGCTCATGAAAGATATGGGAATGCATGTTAGATATAAAAAAGTATTGAAACCGAACACAATCCCCACCATTTTCAAGAGATCGCTAGACCTACTACTTTCTGCTATATCCTCCTCACTTTCGCAAAAGGGTTCGAATCGATATGGTTGCAAAAGTGAATAACGATTAACGACGAAAAATATTAAAAACAATTGCAACATGAAATAGAGACTATTTACTATATTTTGGCTTATTAAAATAGGCCATGTCACCCACACATTAACAAGTTGAAGCTTTTGTAAGCGCACATTCAAAACGACAATCATCCCACGTTCCTTCTTTGCGCAGCTCACAGCAGAAGCTGCAATCCACATGAATGAAGTGCAGAACGTGACGCTGCTTGCGCAACTGAACGGAAACGACCGCAGATCACTTTTCTCATGGATCCTTTAATGCAGAGACTGACTGATGAGATCCCCGCTGGTCACTGAGGAGGCAGCAAGAGAACTGGAGATAAATGAGCAGAAATCTCTGTGAAAGAAGGCCCTGTTATAATGTGGAGAACAGACATCGGTCCGTTCTGACCCACACTCACGTAAAGGAGCTGATCAGAGAGGCTACAACTGGCCTGGGGCTTAGCCACGCCTTCAGCCCCTAAGAGTCATGGGAAGTGGGGATTTTCAGTGTAAAACCATCAGCCAGGTAACTGTTACCAGAATTAAAGTGCATGCCATTTGGCTGAATGAGTGTGAGCAGGAAGGAGGGGGTGTGAATAACGCAGACAGTAAAATTAAAACTCAGCACTTGTTGGATTAATACTCCTAAGTATAAACTGACTCATTGCAATGTCTTAATTTTTAATAAATTATTTGCTTTTGATGCAAATGTCAGTCAATTAATTTTAAATTTAAAAACACATAAAAGCAAGATATTCTGATGGTCAAAATTAATTTAAGTTCCACACAACTGAAATGTAATGTATTTAATGTGTTTATTGTGAATATGAATCACTCAGACACCAGAAGGATGCTCTGTCCAGATGTTTGTGTATTTTTTGGTGTGAGGGTCATTGAAAGAGGAATGTTGAGTTACAAAGAATTACCAGTTAAATACTGATGGATAAATGGTGAAATATTCAGTTTTTATCATCGTAAATCTGACTTCAGAGAAGTCAGTGCCTCTCCAGCATCAACCTCACTGCCCGTCACTGAGTGGTTGTGTGTGTCAGAGAGAGGCAGAGAAAAGAGTGAGATAAAGAGAGAGAGTGTGTGTGTGGAGGGGGTCTCTGACCTCCAGGGTAGTCTCTGTGTTAACTCTGGTTTAGCTGCATTGATGTGTGTATTGAGGGTGGACACTTTCCTTGAAATAAACACAAGTACAATACTTGCTGTTCTGTTGTAGGGAGAGGAGTGTGTTATGGAATGTAATACGGCTTTAATTGTGTGTTTGTGTGTGTACATTTTGGCAGGTCAGGGTGTGGTGTGGCTCTTTGACTCTCACAGTGAAAAAATTCGGCTCTTGATGTCAAACTTGTTCGCCACCCCTGATATAGCCCATTCATTCATTCATTCATTCATTCATTCATTCATTCATTCATTTTCTTAACCATTTTTTCCCCTTTCGGGGTCATGGGGCTGCTGGAGCCTATCCCGGGCACTTGTGGGTGAAGGCAGGGGATGCCCTGGACAGGTCACCAGTCTGTCGCAGGGTAGAGTGTCCACAATCACACACCCACACATTCTCACTCTCACACCTATGGACAATTTAGAATTGCCAATCAACCTATGAAGCATGTTTTTGGATGGTGGGAGGAAGCCGGAGATCCCGAAGATAACCCACGCATACACGGGGAGAACATGCAAACTCCACACAGAAAGGTCCCCTGTGGGTGCCGGATCGTCTCGGGCTGCCGGATGTTCTCGGGGTCCTTCGACCAATGATGACGACGTCACACTATTTGATTGGCTGTAAGTTGCCACAATGACGTCTATGATAGTGATTGGTCAATTTATAACTTTCCGTTATTTGTGAGCTCGATAATAACAAGTTTTAAATGGGAAACATAAACTTTGCAATCATAAATGTTAAATCTGATGAAGTTCTGTAATTCCATAGTGTGGAATTCAATGTTTTTTTCTGAGATTAAAAAAGGGAAAGTGACATTTGGGAGAATTAAACCAGACTGCACACCATAAATCAGTGTTTTTCAACCTTTTTTGAGCCACGGCACACTTTAACCTTGACAAAAATCCCGCAGCACACCAGCATCCAAAAAAAAAAAAAAAGGAAAAACTCAGTCTGTATCGATCTACAGCCCCTCAGCAATCTCACGTGCATTTTTGTGATAATTGTGGCAGAAAAAGCTGGAAGCTGCAGCTGTTTTTTTCTAAAAGATGTATTAAAAGTTAAGTTAAAAGATTCAAAAACTGTTTGATGTGAGTTCGTTGTTTAAAGATGTTAAGAGGAGAGGCTCATTGTGCGCTAAGACAGTCATTTTAACCCAATGCATCATGGGAGATGTAGTGCCGAAAATCCGAAAATCTGAGCTTCATTGTTTTGTTCTCTTGTTCCACGGTCTGACACCGGATTCTGTGGAAAGCTAAACCGCTAAAGACGAGCTTTAGCTGGTATTTTTGTTAGAGCTGAGCGACTTTTTGAGCAGAATCTAAACAAGGAAGTGAAGACTTTAACCACTTCTGATTGGTCAGACTGATGACATGTGATCAAGCCTTCAAGAATGATTGGTGGAGACAGTTAAAGGGGCGGGATTTTTCTGCAAACAGGTATAGCTGCAGCTAAATCGTGGTACCGTCATTCTTATCTAAATGTCTTTAATAGAATCAAATAAACACAAAGAAAAAAGTATTTTATGATCTTTAATATTCCTAACTACTCAGTGTTTTATCAGGGCCTGTTTGGATAAACAAAGAGCTGATTTTCTGGAGATGGAAAATGTTGTTAGATCAGTTAATGAGGGCAATTTCCCACGGCACACTTGACCATCTCCCACGGCACACTAGTGTGCCGCGGCACACTGGTTGAAAAACACTGCCATAAATAAATATTGTTCTTATACAGTCATACATTTGCTCAAATTGGAAAAATAAGTTATATTGCCAATGGCTCTACCTTTAAAACAAAAAAATGCCATTATGTTAAGTTATGAGTGAGAAAAACTTTACAAAAGGAAACATAAAATCGTTAAGTAGTTTGTCCAACTGGTGTTACCGTAGGGTGACGTCTTTTTTTTAAATCTAACTTTTCAAAGACAAAAATTTAAACTCCAGCAGAGGATGAACACACTACAAATTACACACTCACTAAGGGGGTACAAAAAAGAGGGCTGCATTGGGATCGGGTCCCGCTGGGTCCCGCAGGACCCAACCCAAATCTCGCGGGATTGGGCGGTTTGAATTGTGCTGCGGGCGGGAGCGGGCGGCAAATGAATATCTCATGAATATTTATTAGCGGACTACGTTAGGCTGTGCAGCTGTTGGATTCTTATGTACTGAAGCTCAGTGAGCGCACCAGGTAGAGACGCCTAATGGACTCTGTCATCTAACCTGTTGTTGGGGGTGTGCAGCGCCCCACCCCGCCTCTTAGAAATTGTGTTCTTTAAAGCCTGATACTGCGGTCGTGTGTAGGCGGAGCTACGAGCTGAAGTTATGGTCTGATCCCTGCATGGAGCGGTGTGTGCATCAATGCATGCTAGACACGGAGAATGTGGAGAGATCAGGTTTATTATTTTGAAGAGTTCTACTTGGTAATCATGTTTCCATAATTGAGATCATAAAATCATCCCAGAGAAAATCTCTGCTTCAACTCCTGCTGTGAAAGCTGCGTCTGAATCTGAAGCTGCTGAAAACCTGGAGGCTGCAATTTCCATCATGCATGATTGCAAAATAAAGTGATGTGTCTAATGTTTAGATGTCAGTGCCTCAATTCGGCAAATCAAATGCGAACCTCTGAGCATCTATAATTCCAAAATAAATTGCTGTGAGTGATGTTGGGGGTCATAATTCGGCATATATTTGGAATCATAAGTTTGGAAGCTGTTGAAAAAATACCAGAACATTAACTTCAAACCATGTTTCATATGAAAACATTGCAAAAAAAATTAGCTTGATTAGACGGAACACAAGGAAACATTTCATCGTAATTTATTTCTTTTGCAAAGCATTTAGTCTTGGGTTTGATCTAAAATCTTTGCCACTTGTTAATTTGTTGAAGGTCCCTAAGAGACCCTACTGGGCGCTGAATGTCATTGTGTCGAACGTCCAACCTACAACCAACTTCATCACAGTCCGCACTGCTATGAAGGTTTTTTTAGGTTGGATGTTCGACCAGCCTCTCTATGCATAAAGGCAGCTAGCACCTTGGACAGTTCTCCACTCTATAGCAGAACCAAAATATTAAAATATTATTTGATATATCCGTGATTGCTTGAAATAAACGATTTAAAATCAAAATAAAAATATAAAATGCATGAAGACTCATAGTTTTAGTACTTTTCCATTTTAAAGTATTTCTGTCTCTGCTTAGTGTGGTTCAATTGATTCAATAATAATAATATCAAATATCAATAATCATTGTTTATTCCATACAGGTGAAAGTTGATGTTTTATCAAATGTCTGCATGTCCACAGATGACTCAGGAATGGGATGATGAGAAACTGCTTTAGATTTTCAACCATGTTCTCCTGTGTTAAAGAGATAACCAAAGAACTACTTTACACATTCAGGTGACATGAGGCCTTGGAGCTGCTCTCTGCAGCAGCAGCATGTTCCTCCTCCTCAGATGTTCTCCAGAAGAATTTGTTGTTTCTTTAAAGTAACAGGATGTCTGGAAAAACTGTTGATTGTCTTTTTCTGTGAGCGTCTCTGCTTCTGCTCTTTGAGGTTCTAATGTTGATTAAAAAAAGAAAGGAAAGTTTGAAACTAAATAAACTTTCTGAACATTTTAGCCTGAACTGTCCATGAGAGACGAGTGGATGCAAGAGGCAGGTCTGCAAATGCAGATGAGCAGATTTATTTGAAGGACTCAGACTCCAGAACCAGACTGTAGGGTGTCCAGGTCAGCCTGAAGGACTCCAGAACCAGACTGCAGCGGTCCCGGGTCAGCCTGAAGGACTCCAGAACCAGAGTGCAGGGTGTCCAGGTCAGCCTGAAGGACTCCAGAACCAGACTGCAGCGGTCCAGGTCAGCCTGAAGGACTCCAGAACCAGACTGCAGCGGTCCCGGGTCAGCCTGAAGGACTCCAGAACCAGACTGCAGTGGTCCCGGGTCAGCCTGAAGACTCCAGAACCAGAGTGCAGGGTGTCCGGGTCATCCTGAAGGACTCCAGAACCAGAGTGCAGGGTATCCGGGTCATCCTGAAGGACTCCAGAACCAGAGTGCAGGGGTCCGGGCCAGCCTGAAGGACTCCAGAACCAGACTGCAGGGGTCCGGGTCAGCCTGAAGATCTCCAGAACCAGACTGCAGGGGTCCTGGTCTGCCTGAACAACTCCAGAACCAGACTGCAGCGGTCCGGGTCAGCCTGAAGTTCTCCAGAACCAGACTGCAGGGGTCCGGGTCAGCCTGAAGATCTCCAGAACCAGACTGCAGGGGTCCTGGTCAGCCTGAAGTTCTCCAGAACCAGACTGCAGGGGTCCTGGTCAGCCTGAAGTTATCCAGAACCAGACTGCAGGGGTCCTGGTCAGCCTGAAGTTATCCAGAACCAGACTGCAGGGGTCCTGGTCAGCCTGAAGGACTCCAGAACCAGACTGCAGGGGTCCGGGTCAGCCTGAAGGACTCCAGAACCAGACTGCAGGGGTCCGGGTCAGCCTGAAGATCTCCAGAACCAGACTGCAGGGTGTCCTGGTCAGCCTGAAGTTATCCAGAACCAGACTGCAGGGGTCCAGGTCAGCCTGAACGACTCCAGAACCAGACTGCAGGGGTCCGGGGCATCCTGAAGGACTCCAGAACCAGACTGCAGGCGTCCGGGTCAGCCTGAAGGACTCCAGAACCAGACTGCAGGGTGTCCTGGTCATCCTGAAGACTCCAGAACCAGAGTGCAGGGTGTCCGGGTCATCCTGAAGGACTCCAGAACCAGAGTGCAGGGTATCCGGGTCATCCTGAAGGACTCCAGAACCAGAGTGCAGGGTATCCGGGTCATCCTGAAGGACTCCAGAACCAGAGTGCAGGGGTCCGGGCCAGCCTGAAGGACTCCAGAACCAGACTGCAGGGGTCCGGGTCAGCCTGAAGATCTCCAGAACCAGACTGCAGGGGTTCTGGTCTGCCTGAACAACTCCAGAACCAGACTGCAGCGGTCCGGGTCAGCCTGAAGTTCTCCAGAACCAGACTGCAGGGGTCCGGGTCAGCCTGAAGATCTCCAGAACCAGACTGCAGGGGTCCTGGTCAGCCTGAAGATCTCCAGAACCAGACTGCAGGGGTCCTGGTCAGCCTGAAGTTATCCAGAACCAGACTGCAGGGGTCCTGGTCAGCCTGAAGGACTCCAGAACCAGACTGCAGGGGTCCGGGTCAGCCTGAAGGACTCCAGAACCAGACTGCAGGGGTCCTGGTCAGCCTGAAGATCTCCAGAACCAGACTACAGGGGTCCTGGTCATCCTGAAGACTCCAGAACCAGAGTGCAGGGTGTCCGGGTCATCCTGAAGGACTCCAGAACCAGAGTGCAGGGTATCCGGGTCATCCTGAAGGACTCCAGAACCAGAGTGCAGGGTATCCGGGTCATCCTGAAGGACTCCAGAACCAGAGTGCAGGGGTCCGGGCCAGCCTGAAGGACTCCAGAACCAGACTGCAGGGGTCCGGGTCAGCCTGAAGATCTCCAGAACCAGACTGCAGGGGTTCTGGTCTGCCTGAACAACTCCAGAACCAGACTGCAGCGGTCCGGGTCAGCCTGAAGTTCTCCAGAACCAGACTGCAGGGGTCCGGGTCAGCCTGAAGATCTCCAGAACCAGACTGCAGGGGTCCTGGTCAGCCTGAAGATCTCCAGAACCAGACTGCAGGGGTCCTGGTCAGCCTGAAGTTATCCAGAACCAGACTGCAGGGGTCCTGGTCAGCCTGAAGGACTCCAGAACCAGACTGCAGGGGTCCGGGTCAGCCTGAAGGACTCCAGAACCAGACTGCAGGGGTCCTGGTCAGCCTGAAGATCTCCAGAACCAGACTGCAGGGTGTCCTGGTCAGCCTGAAGTTATCCAGAACCAGACTGCAGGGGTCCTGGTCAGCCTGAAGGACTCCAGAACCAGACTGCAGGGGTCCTGGTCAGCCTGAACGACTCCAGAACCAGACTGCAGGGGTCCGGGTCAGCCTGAAGGACTCCAGAACCAGACTGCAGGCATCCGGGTCAGCCTGAAGGACTCCAGAACCAGACTGCAGGGGTCCGGGTCAGCCTGAAGGACTCTGATGGTCTTGTCTTTGCAGAATCTCCAACAGCTTCTGGTCGTAGATCTGGGCTCGTGGAGGTCTGTGAGAGTTCTGGACAGAAGGAGGGGGGGTCTCTGTGGTCTGAGGTTGCTTCCTCTCACAGGCTTTAGTCCTTCTCTGCTGCTGACCCCTGTAACCCCTTGCCATCAGACTAAGTGTGAACACCTTGCCCCACCCTTATTGTGAAAGGGTCAATGTGGATATAAGCTCCGCGTCAGCTGGTGCACTTCCTGCTTGCTGCTTCCTGCTTCCTACTTCCTGCTTCCTGCTCTCAGCTGTTGCTGTGGCCACACCAGGACGCCTGAGACCCTTTTCTTGATACAACCATAATTGGTAGGTATGGGAATGGAAGCCCCATGAAGCCTCATTGGGGTTCAAGTAATTGTGCCAGAAAAATGAACCACCCATTCAGGGCTTTAAGCAACACAGAACAGCGGCATCTGGTGGCGGACTGGACATGTTTCATATGCTTCAACTGAGCTCCTTGTAACACTTCAATGTGGAAATTATGATGAAATAACATAAAACAAAACAATGTTGCTAACGATGATTAAAGAAAAAACAACGTAAAACACCACAATAATACACATCAAATAAAGAAAATAAACGCAAAGCAAAAAAATATAAAAAATAAAATTCAGTACATCTGGATTTAAAGCCCACTGACTGTTCTACTGAGCTATCTTTACTGACACTAATTTGGCTTGCCATCATAGATTTATTAAAGTATTTTTTTGCTCATAGTGTATTATTTTATTAGGAGAAATCGAGTTGAAATGATCCTGAGCCACAGGACGTTTTTTACAAGGAACCATGGTAAAGTTCAATGAACTGATGCTGATTCTAATCTTGGGGAAACAATAGAACTGGTCTGGAAACGTTCAGGATTCATTTCGTGTTTCTAGAGAATAGCGCGCCCAACTGTTCGAAACGCAAGTGACATCTGTACCGTACTTCGACCAAATGAAGCATTTGGCGCGTCATACATCATCAACCACATGATCTGTGCTAGTTGACACACGCCCCGAAACATTGTGCCGAAACACTTTGTTTCATGAAGGTGAAACATGCGCCGAAGCGTCGTGTCAAACGGGCCATCCCTAATAACTGGAAACCTCAACGCTTCCATTTGAACACTGACTAACCCCAAAGAGACCTGCTCACCGGTGAGTCTTTACGGCCGTGACACCGAAAACAATTGGCACAAAGCTTTATCATAGTCGCAGAGCTACGCTAACGCTGATGCTGCACTCACCTTTGAGGCTTTGTTTTATTTAATGGTTCTTGTTTAATTGTTTTAATGATTTATGTGAATTCAAGCCAAAACATTTTTGTTTAAGTCGCTTTCTTTCTTTTGTGTTAATTAAACACTTTGAACTGTTTTAGTTACTTCTATTTCCATGAAGCCAAAATGGCCACTGTGTTTGAATTGGATGGATTGAAATAACATATTGCACAACAATTGAAGATTTGAATGTTTAATGTTTTCTGCTTGTGATTATTGATGGGATAAAGTTAATTTGTAACTCTAGGATACATTTTGATTTAAAATTTGAAACTTGAAAACCTTGAACCTTGACACATTGAGTTGTTTGACTTGTGTACACCTCTTGAATTCTACTTATAACAGCTGTTTGATTATTTGATAAGAACATTGTTTCTCCTGATTTTGTTTTCTTAATGAGGTTGGTAATCTGATCCATTTCAGTACACTCAGTGAAATGACTGTGGTTTGCTTTTGTTCAATTCGGATTTCTGTTTTTCTCTGAACTTTTCTAGTTCAGGTTTTCTTTTTTTTCTTTTTCTTTTTTTTTTAATCTGCAACTTGATGGTGATCTACCCAAAAACATGATCTAAGATCCTGATGCTACCACCTTCAATAACAACTCATCAGCTGCAGCAAACCTCAACTACATCACCAACAATAGACCTTTTTGAATGCTACTCCATGGGACTCAGACATGCACCCTCGTTTCTTGTTTTGTATTGTTTAAATGTCTTGCTCTGTTAATACAATCGATTACATTTTACTTTCATCGCTGTCTTGTTTTCATTTACACACCTTGGGCTCCAGCAGCGGTGGGACGGCCCTCCTTTGGCTCCGCCTCCAACAGCTGCTTAGAGATCCTTCCTTCAGAGGTTCAGTAAAGATCAGAGGTCCTCATACCTTTCTGAGACTGAGGATCTGCAGCCAGTCCTTCTTCATGTTGGCCTTCAAATCTTCCTGAGAGTTCAAAGTTTCTCCAAAACCTTCTTAAAGGCCCAGCGACCCATGTGATGCTCTGCACTTTTTAAATGTTTCTTCTTATTTAATGATTCCAGGTCTATTCTAGTCTCAGATTTTGCTGTAATCTCATACTTCACCTTCAGGAAATTCAAAGTCTCGCTTTATTCACATAAAAACTCCAGAACCAGACTGCAGGGGTCCAGGTCAGCCTGAAGGACTCCAGAACCAGACTGCAGGGGTCCGGGTCAGCCTGAAGGACTCCAGAACCAGACTGCAGGGGTCCGGGTCAGCCTGAAGGACTCCAGAACCAGACTGCAGGGGTCCGGGTCATCCTGAAGGACTCTGATGGTCTTGTTTTTGCAGAATCTCCAACAGCTTCTGGTCGTAGATCTGGGCTCGTGGAGGTCTGTGAGAGTTCTGGACAGAAGGAGGGGGGGTCTCTGTGGTCTGAGGTTGCTTCCTCTCACAGGCTTTAGTCCTTCTCTGCTGCTGACCCCCCTTCACAGCTGGGGGGGGGTGTTTGGTGCTGATGCTTCATGGGTGAGATGAGAGGCTTCCTGAAACGGCAGAGAAGAAAGTTTCATGTGAAGGAAGGAAAGTTCCTGCAGCCGTTTGTTCCACAGAGAAGAGGAGAAACTGAAGTCTGATGATGTTCAGACTGAAGTTTTTCTGCTGGTTTTTATGACATGAAACTCTCAGAGATCCTTTCAGAAGGTTCTGGAAAAATCTGTAACGTCTGCTTCATCCTTCAGGTCCATTTTTGAAGAACCTTCAGGTCAGAATGAGAACGTAGAACCAGAGGAGCATCCAGCCTCACAGCAGAGAGAAGATGGCTCCTCTGTCATGAAGGAGCTTTTTAGACTTCAACAAGTCCTCCATGCCATCATCTAATGCTGCATGTGAGGACTTCACAGACCACTTCATGGGTAAAATCAATGCTATAAGATCAAATATTTAATCTATGCAGTACACTGATCTTAACAGACCTCTAGCATTGTCTTTACCAGAAGAAACACTGGGGAGTTTTGTCCTGGTTGATGCAGAGATGCTTGGTCGGGTTGTATCCCAAGTAAACACTACAACCTGCCTTTTAGATCCCATTCCAACTTCACATTTTATGGATTCTTTGAGTCAGAGCTTTTAAATATAGTTAACTGCTCTCTTCAGACGGGGGTCTTCCCCTCTGCCTGTAAGACGGCGGTGGTGAGGCCCCTTCTGAAGAAGAGTCAAATAGATCCAAAAAATCTGGATAACTATAGACCCGTATCCAACTTACCATTTTTAAGTAAAATTATAGAAAAAAGTGTCGCTACTCAACTGCATGAGTTTTTAAATGCCCAAAAATTTTTTGAAAAATATCAGTCTGGTTTTAGGACAAACCATAGTACAGAGACAGCTCTTTTAAAGATCGTTGATGATCTTAGATTAAACAACGACTCACAGAAACTTTCTGTTCTGGTGCTACTTGATCTTAGTGCCGCTTTTGATACGGTAGATCACCAGATTTTATTAGACAGACTTAGGAGTCTAGTGGGCCTCTCTGGAATTGTGGTTTTACTCTTACCTTACAGATCGACACTGTTATGTAAGTATGGATACGTGCTCTTCAAGAATCCACGAAATAAGTTGTGGGGTTCCCCAAGGGTCGATTTTAGGACCAATACTGTTTAATTTATATATGTTGCCTCTTGGGGAGGTCATCAGGAGACATGGCGTTGACTTTTACAGATATGCTGATGATACACAGCTTTACATCGCCGTGTCTCCTGATGACCTTGAACCTGTTAACACTCTTTTAAATTGTATTTTAGATATAAAGTCATGGATGGCAGAAAGCTTCTTACAGCTCAACCAGGACAAAACTGAAGTTTTAATCATCGGTTCTGAAGACAAGAGAGAGATGATTTTACCACATCTTCATGATTTTAAACTTTCTCCATGTGTGACAAACCTGGGCGTACTTTTTGACTCTGAGCTAGATTTTATCCCACACACTAAAAATGTTGTTAAGACAGGATTTTATCATCTCAAAAACATTGCCAGAGTCCGTCCGTTCCTCTCTCTTGCCAGCACAGAAGTGCTAATGCATGTTTTTATTTTTAGTAGTTTAGATTATTGTAATGCCCTGCTCTCTGGTTTACCCAAAAAGTCTATTTCAAATCTACAGCTATTGCAGAACTCAGCGGCACGAGTTCTGACGAGGACCAGGGGGCGGGAACACATTACACCGGTTTTAAAATCGCTGCATTGGCTCCCTGTGCGTTTCAGGATTGATTTTATTTTATTTTATTTTATTTATTTTTTTCCTCTCTTCACTTGTTCTGTCCAACAACTTAGCAAACAGATTAGAGCTGCAGGCCTTTTGTGTTGGACAGGTTTTACTATCACAAAAAGAGGTTATAGAACTTTAGAAGCCAGAGTGTAGATTTGAATTAACCAGTTTTTGTTGTATTATTTATTTCTTTATTTGTTATATTTAGTATGTGTGGGGAGGAAGAGGGAAAATGTGTGTCGGGGGGGGGGGGGGGGGGGGTGGAAGAGAGTAAAGGGAAGAAAGGTGAAAAAAGGGGGGATACAAGCACTGATTTGGATCAGTTATTCTTTTAAGCTGTAACAATTACACTAGATCTGCTGGAAAGACAAATATTCCATCATGGGTAAAAATCAGACACGAAGATGAGTGGAAAGTATCTGTCCATCAATACACTGTAGGTCAGAAGGAGGGATGAAGCAGACAGGGAGCAGTGTGGCAGTGTGCACGTGTACGTGCACGTGGGGGTGGAGATACATGCATGCTGCCGAAGTGAACCTTGTGTTGTGGGGAACCAGATCCTACCCAGCCAGAGCAGCCAGACCAGGAAAGGGGAGGAGAGGCCCCCCAAGGCCAGGGCCCCCCCCACACCGGACCCAAGCAGCCCGGGAGGGGGGGAGGCGGGGACCGCCCACCCGACCAGCTAGGCGCAGAGAAGGCCCCCCTACAGGGGCCCCCATTACGCCCAGAGGCATAAGCGAACCCGGTGTCCGGCCCCCAGGCCACAGGACAGGAGCGCTTAGCTGTACCAGGCGGCAGCCATGGGGGCCGCCGGACGCCGAGACAAGGGCCAAGGACGAAGCCAGGGACCCAGAACCCAAGAGCCGCCCACCACCTGACCAGTGCCCCGTGTCCGCGAGCCAGCCGCGGCACGCGACCCGAGCAGGATTGATTTTAAAGTTCTTTTAATGGTTTATAAATGTTTTTGTGGTCTTGGGCCTTCTTATTTAAATGAAATTCTTTTAAAATATGAGCCCTTGCGGACCCTGAGGTCCTCCAGTGCTGGCCTCTTAGTTGTTCCTAAAGTGAGGACCAAAACTTATGGTGAGGCTTCGTTCTGCCATTATGGTCCTCGCCTGTGGAACAGCCTGCAGGAGAACCTCAGAGCTGCAGAGACTGTAGAGGTTTTTAAGAAGAGGCTCAAGACACACCTTTTTAATTTAGCTTTTAGTTGATTTTAACTGCTAATTTATTCTATTAGTTTTATTATAGGCTATTTTGTGTATTTCATTTCATTTTATGCATCTTATTCCCAGTTTTATTTTATTTTTTATTTTTTAATAAATCTTATAATTTTAGAATCTTATCATGATTTTAGCCCCAGTGTTTCTTGTTTCTTGTGGGAGTCTTTTCTGCCAGGGTTGCCGGCTCGCCCAGTGGTTGTTGCTGCAGTTCTTGCCCTTGCTGGGGCGGCTGGGGTTTAATTTTGCAGCCTCACAGCTGTGAAGTGGACCCCAATGCTGTCCCGGTCTGGGTTGGCGCTGTGGCGATGTCCAGTGGCCGGGCCGGCTCCTGCGAAGAGATTCCCAAATACCGTTTCCTCACAGCAGAGCCAAGCCTTACTTGTTTGTTTGTTTGCTTATTTATTTATTTATTTATTTATTTATTTATTTATTTATTTATTTATTTATTTATTTATTTATTTATTCATTCTAACTTGCATTGATAGTCAATTTTCATTGTCGTGTGTTTTAATGGAGGGGAGTGGGAAGGGTGAAGGGTGGGTTGGGTTTTTACTGTAATGTAGTGTGTTTTTTGTTTTTAATGTTAAAGCGCTTCGAGCTGCACGAAATGCATGATAAGCGCTATTTTATAAATAAAGTTTGATTTGATTTGATTAGAGAACAAAGACACGGTTCATGAAGACAAACCTGGATTGTAGCTCTGTGATGTTGGATCAGAAAGTGTCAGAGTGGAGGAGCGTCAGTCTAACAGCTGTCATGAACTTCATGATAGTTTTGGTCCAGATGCAGCAAAAGTCTGTCTCTTTAAATAAAGTCATCTCCAGACATGTTTAATGCTTTGAGTTTTATTTAAATGTAAATAAATTGTTGAAATAAAGAATAATTAACACACATGGATGCGTTTGTTTAAACTCAAACTTCTACTAAGGCAGTGGTTCCCAAACTTTTTCTGCAGGGCCCCCCTTTCTGAAAATTACAATATTTTCGAGCCCCCCCACACTGACACAAACATACAATCCTTTGTTTCTAAACTCCACCGCGCCTTATAACATGTGGTTAATGAGAAATCTTTCTCTGAACGGTAGAATTCTGTTATCTAAAGCTGAAGGAATCTCTAGATCTGTCTATGTGTCTCTGTCTTTAGAAATTCCAAAACACATCTGTAACCTATTAAACAAAACATTATTTGATTTTATTTGGAGGAAAGAATTTCATTACTTAAGCAAAATTTGTTTTGTGTAACACCAGAAAACATGGGGGCATGGATGTATTAACCTTTAAAACTTTAAACAACTCTTTTAAAATAAAGTGGTTAAGTAATTTATTGAAAGAGGAAGACAATATCTGGAATGCATTTCCCAAATATATATTTGACACACTGGGAGGCATTAAATTCTTGTTAAAATGTAATTGTAAAATTGAAAAATTACCCACAAAACTTTCAAACTTTTACAAACAAGCCCTGCTGGCCTGGAAACTCGTTTATAAACATGATTTTTCTCCAACAACTTGTTTTATTTGGAATAACAGTAATGTACAATACAAAAATAAATCACTTTTTTTCCTAGGTGGTATGATAATGATATTGTTTTAATCAGACAACTTTTCAATTCTCATGGACATCTTCTGATGTATGAAGAATTTCTTTTAAAATTCGGTATTCCTGCTCCACCCAGAGAATATGCAATAGTGTTAGATGCCGTTCCAACCAGTCTACTACAACCGTTTAAGGGATTTATAACATAAGTCAATTAAGAACCCAGACAATTTTTTGGGACAATGTGGATATTTGTGTTCATTCAGTTTCCAATAAACAAATAAGAAATCTTTTACATACCACAACCTTACCTGCTGGGAGGTTTTATTGGGAATCCAAATTTGTGGACATTAACTGGACACATGCTTGGACTATTAGTAATAAATACTGTCTAAATAACAAAATAAAAGAGGTGTCCTTCAAAATATTGCATTGTATATATCCTACCAAAATTTGAGAAGATTTGTTGGACATGGACCTGTTCTGTTCATTCTGTGGAACTCAGGAGGAAACTATTTATCATCTGTTTGTGGACTGCAGACATACAAATAAGGTTTGGATTGAAGTGGGAAACTATATTGGAAAATATAACTAAACAAACTGTTACATTTTTAGAAAAATACATTATTCTGGGTTACCTTAATATCAAAGTAGACAAAGATTGTATCTTCATTACAGAATTGTTTTTATTATTGGCAAAATTCCATATTCATAAAACAAAATGCTCAAACTCCAAAACTAAATTCCAGCAGTTTTTGAGTGAAATCAATCAGTAATGTACCATTATCAAACACCTGCAAAACCAAAAAGCTATTTGGACTAATTTAATTTTTGAAAGTTTTAAAATTTATTAAACCCCAAAGATTTTTGAAGTAACAATTCTTTTTCTCTTATGTTGTATATGTATGTGTATATATTTATATACTTTTTCTTTTATTTCTTATATTTTTCTGCAATATGTACACATTTCAATTCCCCCTGAGACATTCACATTGTTATTGTATTATGTTGTATGTCAATAAAGTATGAAAAAAATAACTCCACCGCGCCCCCCCTGCAATACCTCCGCGCCCCCCCTAGGGGCGCGCCCCCCAGCTTGGGAACCACTGTCCTAAGGCATAAACTAAAACTTTATAATCTTTCTTGCTTTCAGCTGGAGAATCTCAATCGTCTGTGAGGTCAAACAGAGAACTCTGCTGCAGCAGCAGGAGGTCCGTCTGGTACCTGGGGGCGTTCTTCAGCTGGAGCGCGCTCTGTGGCGTCCTGACCTCCTCCTCCGTCTGCAGCAGCTGCAGCCTCCTGCTCAGCTCCTCCACGTCCTGAAGGTGTAAAACGGGGATGAGATGAAGCAGCAGCAGCTTCCTCCATCTTTGAGTCATCAGACACAAACTCTAACTTCCAGCAGTGGTGGGACGGCCCTCCTTGGGCTCCGCCTCCAACAGCTGCTTAGAGATCCTGAGAAGCTTCAGAGGTTCAGTAAAGATCAGAGGTCCTCATACCTTTCTGAGACTGAGGATCTGCAGCGAGTCCTTCTTCATGTTGGCCTTCACTTCCTCCACCTCCCTGCAGTAGTTCCTGAGAGAGACCTGAAGAACGCCTTTCTCCTTGAACAAAGCTTTGTTCTGCTGCAGCAGGAGCTCTGACTTCTCCTTCACCTCTCTGAGCTCCTCCTTCTTCTCCTCCATCATCTGTGCCAGCCGGCTCTCCAGGAGCCTGTTGAATGTCTGCGTCTCCTCTGCTTCATGTCTGTTGGAGGACAAAGAGTCAAAGCCTGCGGTCCATCCAACATGGACAGGCTTGGATTCTCTGTCAGCTTTACTGTTTGGGATCTGAACACAGCTGTAGCTTAGCAGATTGGACTTTAGATCTTCGTTGGAGCAGCTGCTGCTCCACGCTGGACAGCTGCTGCTTCAGCTCCTCCTGCTGCTTCAGCTCCTCCTGCTGCTCCTTCATTCTAGCGGCTGGGAGGGAGGAGGGATGAGGAGGAGAGGAGGTGTGCAGCTTTCCATGGAGGAGCATGTTGGATGCTCACCTTGCTGTGTGACCTCAGAGCTCAGCAGGTCCATCCTCTCCTGAAGCTGCAGCTTCTCCTGGTGGAGCTGCAGCTTCAGAGCCTGCAGCTCTGGTGTCTGGGCGAGCTGCTGCAGCTTCAGCCGCTCCTCCATGTCCTGGATCTGCTTGTCCAACTCAGCGGAGTGGTGCGGCAGGAACTGCTCCATGTCCTTCCGGTCTTCCTCCAGCCTGCAGCTCTGAGCTGACAGCAGCCTGTTCTCAGACCTCAGCTTTTCACGTGGGAGTCTGCATCTGCAGCAGGAGGAGGAACACAGAAGACCACAACTTCTTCTGCTGCTTTCTCAGAGATTTCCTGCTAAAAGAGTTTGGAGTTTACCTCTGAAGCTCCTCCTCCAAACTTTGGATTTGAGCTGAAAAACTAGAAGTTTCTTTGTTGTCGTTCATCATAACGGCAGACTTTTCTTCTTCTTCTTCTTCTGAAAATGTCCTGCTGTTCTCACTTCAACTGAAGTATTGAAAAGCTGTTGTTGCCGTGGTGATGAGGCCTTCAGGGCCTTCACGGATAGTTGATAATCATATTCTTACTGTAATTCAAAAGAAATAAATCCTAAATTTGACTTTAATCTGAAACATTTTCATCATTTTGTGAAAAACAAAGAGCTGCAGTTTAGCAACAAATAAAAAAACACAAAAAACAAAACTATGTGTGAAGTGGAGATGTGTGTCAATGGTAATTTTCCTAATCGATTCAATTCACAGTTTTTCATTTCACTCGATTTGATTCCGTTTTGAATTTACACAGTTTATACATTACTAATCTAAATGTGTTATAAATATTATTTATTAATCAGATTCAGTGCACATTCTGTATAATTTATTAGTGATATAATAAACCAACACACAAATGAACACAAAGAGGTTAGTGCAGCGACTGGAGATGTCCTAATCTGATCACATGATCAGAAGTTGGGTCTGATCAGGTCGTTTCAGACTCCCACTGTACATCAATAGAGACAGTGTGGATAGGGTTCACTCTTTTATCTACCTGGACGTGCAGATCACTGAGGACCCCTCCTGGACTGAAAACACCACAGCAGCAGTGGAGAAGGCCCAGCGTCTCCACTTCCTAAGAAAACAGGAGGAACAACCCGGAAAGGAAGCTGCTGGAGACCTCAGGAAGTATGGAAGTGCAATAATGTTTATGTGCAACACATTCATTTATCTATAAATGTATGTTTTTTACTTTACATTTTTTTTTGCTAAGTTTTTTGTTCTATATTTTTCTTAACTTTATTTTCATTCTTTGAACAGCTGGAGAGCACTGATGGATTGTGTTAGTGATTGCATCATTCCTATTCTGTCCTAAGGAAAAAGCTTAGGACATAGTATGTCACCAACTGCTGTATGACATCATGATGACTATACCAACTGAATGCTCTTATAGAGGTGCTAACCCAAGTCAGGTTGACTCCCCTGAGCCTTCACTGAGAGAGGAAGACCTTCGTAGCCTTTTTTGAAGACACAAGTTCATCTCCTCTCAGCGTTAAAGCTTTTTGAAAACCATGTTTCAAAATCAGGGCAGTTTTCTTAGGAAAGTCGCTTTCCTTGGAAGCAAACATCAGAATCCTCCATTTCACAGTGACCCACTAAAAGTCACTGTTCAATTTCATGATGAAGCTAAACTCAAGCAAAGATGCACCAAAAGGAAAACCCTTGACGATGACAAAGAATCTGCAACACCAGTAAAGAAGAGAAGGGGACTTGAGTTTCCTTCCCTAAAGGATGAATCTGCATTCTATATTCCTGACCATAACAGAAGGAGAAAGGCAAGCTATCTGGAACAACCGCTGGACAAAAGATTCAGAGGAAACCCAGCTGAAGAAGACAACCCAAAGCTTAGATTGGAGGCTAAATATGTGGAACTGTATCCACTCGGGGAAGGAGGTTGTGGGTCTGTGTTTGCTGGCTATCGCAGATCAGATCATTTGGACGTTGCCATCAAACACGTCCCCAATAGATACCAGTACTGCAAACACGTGGATGAAAAGGGAACAAAGTTATCCGCGGAAGTGGCTGTGATGCTGAAACTCAGGAGTGGAACATCACACTCCGCCGGCAGCAGAGCACCAATCGCCTTGCTGGACTGGTATGTGCTGCCACATGAGCTGATCTTGGTTCTGGAGAGACCGATGCCAGCCGTGGATCTGCAGACTTACGTTGAAGAGCGTAGAGATTGGTTTGGAGAAAAAGAAGCCAAGAGGATCCTGAAACAGCTAGTAAAAGCAGCCATTTCCCTTCAGGACCAAAAGATTTTCCACAGAGACATCAAAGTGGAAAACATCTTGATTGACACCAGTTCAGGCGCCCCACAAGTCCGTTTGATTGACTTTGGAGTCAGCTGCTTCACAGAGACACATTCAGAACACACCACCTTTTATGGCACAGAGATCCACGCCCCTCCAGAATGGTGGTATGGACACACGTACAGCGCTAGACCCACAACAGTGTGGCAGCTGGGAATCGTCCTGTTTGAATGCCTCCACAACAAACGCTTCAGTTCAACTAAAGTCATGGAGAAAAAGCTCCAACTCAGGCAAAACCTTTCCAAAGACTGCAAAGACTTTATGAAGCAATGCTTCATCCAAAACCCAAGAAGGCACCCCAGTCTGGAACAGATTCTGCTTCACCCTTGGCTCAAGTAAATTCTAGAATCAACTCCTCAGCCCACAGCCACGTGTGTTCAAGTTACTGTAACAACAGAAACCGTTAGAAAAAAAATAGAACTTTGATCCCCAGAAGGAGGTGATGATGTTACAGCATCATGATAAGATGCTAGACATATTAGAATGTACTGTAGTATTAGTAATTAAAATGTTTAAAAGTAGAATAGTATAGAAAATAGAAAAAAACTGTTGTATATAAAGAATAGGAATAAAGTCACTGACAGTACAATGTACTTTAATATTAGTAACTGAAAAGATAAACTAAAAAAATAAATTAAAGACTATATTATAAACAGAATGGAAATGAGCTCGTCCACATAGTACATTGTACTTCTGTATTATAGTGACAGGTCAGCTAAAAATTAGACTAATCCAAACCAGACAAAAAAATATATATGACAATGTTGTAAAAAACTGCAAACACATGATAGTTTTAAATTAGTGAGCTCTTCCATTCATCAGTGGGTTTTTCTCCGGGTGCTCCGGCTTCCCACACAAAAATAGTAACTCCGCCAGAGTGTCTTTCTACAAGCACTCTGCCGGTCCCAAGCCCGGATAAAGGAGGAGGGTTGAATTAGTAACTGTAAGAAAACTGAAAGTTAACATGAAAACAGTCATTGGTTGTTCTCAACAAGTTGAGGTTGTTTTGCTAAAAACCTAAAGAGTTAAGGTCACTGCATCCCTGTGAAACAGAAATGGCTCCAATCTCAGAAACAACCAAACCATTTTTGGAGAAAGTAAAGTCCTTGGACCTGCACACAAATGAACACAAAGAGGTTAGTGCAATGACTACAGATGTCCTGATCTGGTCACATGATCAAAAGTTTGGTCTGATCATGTAGTTTCAGACTCCTACTGTACATCAATAGAGACAGCATGGATAGGGTTCACTTATTTTGTTCTTATTAATTTAATATAGGGGACAGCGCATATTAATAAACATTTCTGTGAATATGCCAGAGTTAGCCAAAGGGCTATTTTTCATCTGCAGTCCCTGGGAAGATGTTAAAATCACCCTAAAAGATCAAAGTAAAATAACATATTTACATAAAATTACAGATATATATATATTAAACAATGCATTCAATAAAATAAGCAGTAAACCTAAAAACAAATTAGTGATAAAACAATCCAAAATCAGACAAATGTAAGAACATATGCGCATATAAAAGACATGGCAGTAGCGAGGATCAGCGAGAGGAATTGTATCAATGTTGACAGTTCTGATTGTCAATGAGCCATTTCTTTATTTGTGTCTTGAATAAATGAAATGTGTTTTGATTTCTGATACTAACAGGTGTGAAGTTCCACTCAGTAGCAGCTCTAACAGAAAAAGCATTCTGACCAAAAACGCTTTTTCTGAAGGGAATGATACAGTCTCCTCTGACTGCACTCCGAGTCCTGCTGTGATCTGCTGTCCGGATGTTAATAAACTGGTGAAGAGGAGGGGATGATAAGCCATGAAGGATTTTGTACATGAGAAAGAGATTTGAATATTTGACCATGTTGTCCCAATTCAGTAAACCATATTTTTGTAATATTGTACAATGGGGAAATATGTTTGGTTTTTTATCCAAAGTTTAAACAGTTTGTTTGTATAATGTTTGGAGAGGTTTTAAAGATGCATTGCAAGCCTGTGACCAGACAGGCAAACAGTAAGTGATATGAGAGAAGATCATAGAGTGCATGTATATTTTTGCTGACTGTGTGGACATCTGGTGGCGAATGTGTCTAAAATTACTGAGGTTGAATTAAATTCTGTTGCAGACCCTTTTGATGTGTGATTTGAAAGACAGCTTTGAATCCAGTATGACACCGAGATATTTGTATTCTGATACAATTTGTAGCCTTTCTCCTGAAACAAAAACATCTGGTTCAGCAGTAAGATTATTATTAGACTTGGTGAAAAACATTGCAACTGTTTTAGATGTGTTTAGCTGCAAACAGGAGTATTTCAACCAGGCTGTGATGTTAACCATGGCATTGGTGAGCTTCTCAGCCACCTGAGAGGAATTACTGCCATGAGCATATACTACAGTGTCATCAGCATACATCTGCACATAAACATCAGGACAACTGGATGGAAGGTCATGAATGTACAGTGAAAATAGCAAAGGTCCCAAAATTGATCCTTGGGGAATACCAGTTGGCAGACTGAGAGCTGAAGATTTAAATGACTGGACTTTGACAAGTTGGGAGCGGTCAGTGAGGTAAGAGTCAATCCATTGCAGTGTATCAGAAGGAGAGTTAAAATTGCATAATTTTGACAGTAAGATTTTGTGATTAACAGTGTCAAAAGCCTTCTTAAGATCCAGGAAAACAGCACCTACAACCCCCCCTCGGTCCAGCGAAATCCTGATATTTTCAGTGAAAAAACAGGTAGCGGTCTCCATGGAGCAATTGGCTCTAAAGCCAAACTGCATAGGATTGAGAGAATAGAGTGTGGTGTCGAGGTGGTTTATAATTTGTTTAGCTACCAGTTTTTCTGCAATCTTTGACACTGTTGGAAGAATGCTAATGGGTCTGTAGTTGGACATGGAATGAAGGTCTCCACTCTTAAAAATGGGAGAGACAATGGCTGTTTTCCAAGTGCTCGGGAATGTTTTTTGTGAGAGGGATAGATTGATAATTTTGGTAATGGGGCATGTCAGTGATGAACAGAGGTCCTTGAGCATCGCTGTGTCCAAGCCAAAAATGTCTTTACATCTGGATGGTTTGTGTAAATTGATGGTCTGTGATACATCGGATTCTGTGATGTTGGTTGGCTTGCGTCTATTGAAAGTTTGTAGGTTTCCACTGGTGTGAAACAGCTCGCTATGTTGGCCACAGAATCAATGAAACAATGGTTAAATGCCTCTGCTATGACTTGAACATTGTTTGTTAGTTGTCTGTTTATTTTAATTTCTAGAATGTTTTGTTATTTGGGGCAATCACCTGTCATTTTTCTTATCTGGTTCCATATTATTTTAGAGTTTCCATGTGATTTTTCAATTATTGTGAGGAAGAAATCTGCTTTTGCTTTCTTTAATGATCTTACCACCTTATTTCTCAGTATGGCAAAAAGACCTCTGTCATGGGTTAATTTAGTTTTATTTGCTTTATTTAAGGCTTGGTCTCGTTCTTTCATGAGATTTATGATGTCAGAGTTCATCCATGGAACAGTGTTTTTGTATGGTTTCCGCTTGATTTTTTGTGTGAATTCAGTAATTGTTCTCTCAAGTGTTTGAAGGAATATTTTGCCATCATTTTCAGTGTCAACTGATGGTAAAATGTTGTCCCACTGAATTTGATTGGCTTCATCTACAAAGTTTTGATATTTATTTTTAGGTATTGTAATAATTTCTTTGACTCCAGCACAAGAATGGAAATGCTTTTTAGTGAGTTTTCTAGAGAGGAGAGTTAAATTGTGGTCTGATAAACCGGTTAACATGTTAAATGATTTTGCAATTCTTTCTGGTCTGTTGGTAAATATAAGATCAATTTGCGTCATGGTAGAATTAGTTATTCTTGTTCGGCCACGGATGACTTGTGTTAAATTAAACCTGTCAGTGATTTGCTTGAGTTTTTTCCTTGAGGATTGGTCCTCCCAGTCAATGTGGAAATCACCCATAATATTAATTTCTTTGTCACAGTTGCTTTCTTTTAACAACTTCTCAAAGTGTTCATAAAATCTGTTATCAGCAGATGGAGGTCTGTAGATAACAACAAGGATAAATGACATTTGCGGTGAAAGGGAGATTGTGAGCCCCAAATATTCCAACTGAATATGGTTTGACCATTGAATTTTGTGGCACTGCAATGTGCTTTTTATGTAAATCAAGACTCCACCCCCCTTTTTAGATCCCTCCCTGTCTTTTCTGTAGATGTTATAACCAGGAATATTCAGCTGCTGATGGGGAATTCTGATTGAGCCAGGATTCAGATAAACAGAGGATGTCCAGGTTTGAGTCCAGTAACAGATGCTGTATTTGCTCACCTTTAGAAAGAAAGCTTCTTATGTTCAGGTGTCCACCTAGAATCCCCTTTAGTTTGGCTTTAGGGTCCCACACTGTCCGCGAATGATTGACAGTTTGAAACACCGCCAACTTCTTGTTCTTTGCAATCCCTGGGTTCAGCCGTTTTCTATTTACATTCTGTGTCACTGTGGAGGTGCTGGAAACGTGCTCCTTTAACGCGGTAGTAGGAGTCTGGGGCTCCAATGATCTCGCATACACCCCAGTCCCCTCGGTGTGACGTGGCACAGTCCCGGCAATGGATGTATGTCTCCAGATAATGTCAAACAGATCGTGATGATAAGAGCATTAGCCCATGTAGACGTGAAGTTGTCTTGATGTTTTTTCGTTTTTTATAGTAGATGGGTGGATAAACAAGAGTCATAGCTAGCAGATGCTTCCCATAGCCAATGCTTGGCTTGACATAGTTGTTTGTGTCTTCTTTGTCCATTCTACTGAAATGCATCTTTCCATGAATGGAAAGTTGTAGCTGAATCTTGTCGTAAGCATTTTTAAGGTCTAGATCGTCGGTAGATGGTATAAACTCAATAAACAAGGTGTAAAGAAGGAGAGCTGCGGCCATCTTGCCGCTAACTGGACTGAAAACACCACAGCAGCAGTGGAGAAGGCCCAGCATCTCTACTTCCTGAGAAATCTCAGGAGGAACAACCCGGAAAGGAAGCTGCTGGTGACCTCAGGAAGTGTGGAAGTGCAATAATGTGTAACACATGTATTTATCTATAAATGTATGTTTTTTTTTACTTTTTTTCTGTTCTTAAGTTTTTCGTTCTACATATTTTTCTTAATTCTGTTTTTCAACATTGACTTTTCTCATTCTTTGAACAGCTGGAGAGCACTGATGCATTGTTTTAGTGATTGCATCATTCCTATTCTGTCCTAAGAAAAAAGCTTGGTTGACTAGCAACATGACATAATGTCTCTAAGGCACATGTGTCAAAGTCCAGGCCTTACATGGTTTCCAACTAACCTGCTATTGAAGCACTGAAGTTTCTCAATGGCAAAACACACCTGATCCATAATTTAGCAGCTGATAAGACATGAAGTTCTAATAACAAAGCCTCAATGTCGGCTATTGAGGCTTGAGTTGGACACCCCTGTTTTAGCTCAGAGCCACACATCTTAACATTCGAGAGGTTCCTTAATTGCTATTCTGACTGAAGGAACGTCTATTAAAACCACAGAATTTTCATTTCATGTCATTATCCTCCAAAAGCATTTCTAAAAAGTTTGCAACATGTCCAGTTTGCTTGACTGCCATGAACTTGGAACCACACCAACCCAGGACCTTTACATTCAACATCTTCATCTCCACAAACATCTGAAATCTGCCACCTCAACACCTGCTTCCACAGCTGGTTTGTATCATCAGAGGATTTTTACAGGTTTGTCGTCTTCATTAGGAGTTTCCATCTAAATTGAAACACATTTGAAGCCTGGTCACTAACTGCACAGATACGTACCAGCATTGTGTCATTCGATTATACAAAGATTGTGTAATCTTTGTTTATTTTATGTTAAGTTGTCTAATACCAATGATGGTGGTGGATTTGGACGTGCATGTGTAATGGAGGAGGTCAGCTGCGTGGTTTTAATCCTGCTGGTTTTCCAGAAAATCTGGCCTTATCCACTGCTGATTACCTGAATCAGGTGTGTTTAGCCAATAAGGAGCTTTAATAGCAGGTTGACTGGAAAACATGCTGAACACCGGCCCTCGAGCCCTGGAGTTTGACACGCGTGTGTCGCGAGGTTCTCTCAAGAAATCCAGAAAAATATAAAAACTAAAACTGGTAGGCAAGCCAGGAGAGATTTCATAGGGTCTTTACCCTTTTAATAGTCTTTGGGAGACACACAAAAAAATAAAGCAGGGATGAAGGCAAAAACAACATGAATTCATCTGATTACAGAACAATTCACCTTCCATTGTGTTTGCATCAGACTGGCACTCCTTCTGTCCATTTCTCTTTCAAACTCAATCTCTCAGTGCCTCTGCCATGAGAGTGAGGCACCTTCTTATGTACCTCTTTTGCCACTCCCACCTAATTAGTAGGGGTGTAAGAAAAAATCAATTCGGTAAAATATCGCAATAGTTTATTTGGCAATACTTGTATCGATTCAAAATGCTGCCAGAACGATATTTATTTAATTGTTTCTGAGGGTCCTTCAGTGTCTGACTCTTGTTGTCCACGTCACCCTCTGACCGCTAGTTGGCAGCAGAGCGCACGGAGCCTCTTAGAGCAGCTGTACTCCACACAAAACAACAGGAAGACTGCAGCCAGAGGCAGCTTGTTCTGTTGCTATGAGACATGAACTATTTAGTTTTTACTTGGAATGGATACTGTTGGCCTCGCATCCGGCCTTCGCAGATTAAGAAAATATTTGAAAACCGCTGCATCTCTTTTTATCATGGTGTGTGTGTGTGGGGGGGGGGGGGGGGGGTTGTCGTGTCATTTTGTTTTTAGATTTTATGTTATTTTATGAAAAGCACTTTGAGTAACGTGTTTGAAAACTGCTGTATGAACAAAGGTTGATTTGATTTGATTTATCTCACATGGAAGACGACGTCTCTGCCCTCGTTGATAATGGATCTGGCTTTGCTGGGAATTATGCCCCCCAGGCTGTCTCCCCTCCATCGTGGGCCGCCCCAGGGACCAGGTACGGTCACCCTTGAGGACGTCACCTGTCGTGGTAGATGGGTGGAGCCTGTGGTTCATGGTGTTTGTGTGCAGAGTGTGATGGTGGGAATGAGGGATAGCTACGTTGGAGATGAGGCTCAGAGCATTAAGTCCCTCCTGACCCTGAAGTACCCCATCGAGCACGGCATCGTCACCAACTGGGACGACATGGAGAAGGTGCTCTCTCATAGACCTGCATAGTTGAAGGGAAAGGTCCTGGTCTTTGCTCTAAAGGGCTCTCCGTTCCTCAGATCTGGCATCACACCTTCTACAATGAGCTGAGAGTCGCACCTGAAGAGCATCCAGTCCTGCTGACCGAGGCTCCCCTCAACCCCAAAGCCAACAGGGAGAATCATTCATTCATACACATTGATGTCCGTGGAGGGTTTAGGCCAACAGGTCTTTGCATGAATTTGGTTTTGAGCTGTTTACATTTTTGCTGGGTTGAAAATTAAGCATTTGACGCGTATTTAACATAGTTTATGTGCAACTTTACATAAATCTTATGCAGATGAGTGTGATTTTTTGCAAGATGCATAAACAAATTTGTGTCTTTGCCCGACCGTTCCATGCATGTCTAACAGACCTTTCATGCACGAACCACCGATGCTTAACTTTTATATCACATATACAGTGCATATATCACATTCAAATTACATAATTGACGCACAAATCACTAATAAATTGCACATAAACAGCGCAGTAATCATGGACTGTTTATGTTCTATGTTGGTTTATGTTAACATGGTTCAGTCCTGATACAGCTCTGAAAATGTAACATATAGACCACACCTATTTGTTTTTTCCAGGAATGTTCACATATGACCAATTCTCATCGGTGCACTGTGAGCAAAATGTTACAGGCTGTGTGACACGGCCTTAACATGCACAAACCTGCAGGGTGACAGGCACTCTCCCCACCATGAAGTTCCTTTTCTCAAAATTCAAAAAGCATTTATTTTTTTAACCCTTGTGCTGTCTTAGATGACCCCCCCCTTACATTGACATGTTCTTCCTACCATGACAAAGGTGGATAAAGGTGGAGAGGATTTCATGTAATCCATGGACACCAGTGAAGATCACAAATCATTGAAAAAAAAAGGTTCAGCGCTCTGTCTAGTGGGTCTAGATGACCCCACTCCCAATGTTAAAGTGCCTAGGATAGAACAAGGGTTAATAGAACTGTTACAAATATTTACACTATAAATCAATCAGCATCCAAGCTTGAAATCGGCAGTCCTCCTTGCAGAAATAACACCTCAGTGTGACGTGGATTCTTATGTTTTTCTGACCTACTTAAGCAACAGTTTCCCACAGAAACCTCCTCCACACCTCCTGCATGCACGTGAGCAGGAGGAGACGCGCATTTCCATGGCTTTTTCAGACTCAGTGTGTGATTCTGTCCACCTCTGTGATCCAGTTTAAAAAAGTAATAAGCAGAAATCCGAAGTTCCGAACTCACCTGTGGTGAGCGGACCCAATCACAGCCACCCCTCCCCTCCCCCTCAGCATCAATTGAGATTGAATGATGATCGACACAACCTTTGGCCAATCAGCACGCGCTCTGAGACATTTTCTGTGATTCCAGCTCACCTGGACCAATCACAGCACGAGCTGAGAGAACGTTCCCTTTTATGGAGAAGGCAAGCAGCCGCGTGCGCACATAAAGAGGCGCGCGGCGCGTTCAGCAGTGTCAGTGATCAGCACAGCTGGGGCAGAGTAACTGTTAGACACACCGGAACTCACCTGCAACAGGTAAACGGTTGTCCGCGGCTCACCCAGGTTTGACACGCTTTATCTCACGTTTGACCTTTTTTTAGTTCAATTTATTCTTATTGGCTGCTGTGTTTACCTCAAGGGAAATGTCAATGATAGTTTTATCTGAACTGTGGTGCAGCGTCTGCCTGTTATTGGGTGTGGCTTTCTGTTTCATCAGTCTCTTCCTCATTTACTGAAATTCTTCTGACTCGTTTCTCTGCATGCCTGCTTGTTCCTGAAGTTGAGTTGGTGGTTTGATTCCTTTCAAATATGGAAGACGACGTCTCTGCCCTCGTTTTTGATATTGGATCTAGCATCTTTAAGGCTGGCTTTGCTGGGGATGATGCCCCCCGGGCTGTCTTCCCCTCCATCGTGGGCCGCCCCAGAAACCAGGTACGGTCACCCCTGAGGACGTCACCTGTCGTGGTAGATGGGTGGAGCCTGTGGTTCATGGTGTTTGTGTGCAGAGTGTGATGGTGGGAATGAGGGATAGCTACGTTGGAGATGAGGCTCAGAGCATTAAGTCCCTCCTGACCCTGAAGTACCCCATCGAGCACGGCATCGTCACCAACTGGGATGACATGGAGAAGGTGCTCTCTCATAGACCTGCATAGTTGAAGGGAAAGGTCCTGGTCTTTGCTCTAAAGGGCTCTCCATTCCTCAGATCTGGCATCACACCTTCTACAATGAGCTGAAAGTCGCACCTGAAGAGCATCCAGTCCTGCTGACCGAGGCTCCCCTCAACCCCAAAGCCAACAGGGAGAAGATGACACAGGTGAGTTCAGTCAGATCACCTCAGTTATGGGTAGTTGGTGACTTGTTTGTTTAGAACTCTGGATTTTAACCTGACCATCGATTTGTCTCAAATTCAGCTCATGTTTGAAACCTTCAACTCTCCTGCCATGTATGTGGCCATCCAGGCCGTGCTGTCCCTGTACTCCTCTAGTCGTATCACAGGTGAGAACCTGAAACTGGAGTTTGGGATGGATGGATCACATTTTCACCTCCTTCTTCATGAAAGCTTCACATGACGACTGTGAAAGTTTCTTCTTTTCATGGTCTCCACAGTGAGGACGCTCCTCTCTCCTCTGCATGCTCCTCACTAACACCATCCATCCTCATGTTCTCCTTCTATTAACTCCTTATTTGGTTTTCCTCCAGACATCTTTGGTAGCTCCATGTTGCAGACCGAGCTGGACAAGGCCTGAACAGCACAAGTAGAATCAAAATAATTGAGTTTTTTTCAAATAATTTCCCATAAACAAGATGAGCCCCTAAAAGAGGTTGAAGTGACAAAAGAAAATTTCAGCTTTAATTATAACAGAACACAACTGAACTAACTGGACAGACAAAGAAAATTACTAGAACGTTTTTTTATACCTTCTGTCTTCAACCGTTAGAGGTCCCTGCAGTGAATCAGCTTTCACTGATTCACACTGGTGGTTGGTAGAACCCAGTATTTTTAAGGCACAGAGAGACCCAGATTGTAATAAGGGGTGTAGAACTCAGGCTTACAACAAAAAAGGTAGTTAAAGAGTGTCAGATAAATGCCTCTAGACATTAAAGAAAACCACAACAAGAATCAAGTTTCTTATGCACAAGGGAGAAAAGCAAGTGTAATGGAAGACGTTCACCACCCTTTACTTCTCAAAGGTCTGCTTCTCCCATGTTCCTTTTTATTAAGAACACAATTATGAGGTTACAATTTCAAAACAAAGACAAAAGCGGTTTTAGGCACATGTAATACAGGCAATTGCCCGGGGCTCAAATTTAACGGGGGGGCGGTAGTGACAGTGCTTGGAAAAACATCTGCGCCACTGTTGGTTTACTATTATCTGTTCTATCACAGTTTGTAACAGCCTGAAACTGAACTGCCGTACCTGCAGCTGCCGTCTGTGAGACTGAAAGGGGAGGGGCTTGGGCTGCAGGTGGAACGTGCACGTGTAGCACAGCCAAGATTGCGCAACACCAGGATCATCATGTGCCTATATATCGGCACACTAGTGTGCTGTGGGAAATTACCCTCATTAACTGATCTAAAAACATTCATCATTTCCAGGATATCAGCTCTGTGTTCATCCAAACAGGCCCTGATAAAACACTGAGTAGTTAGGAAATAAGAAAGATAGTATAATACTTCATTCTTTATGTTTATTTGATTCTATTAAAGACATTTTGATAAGAATGACGGTACCGTGATTTAGCCGCAGCTTCAGCTGTTTTTGGAAAAGTCCCGCCCCTTTAACTGTCTCCATTCTCCATTCTTGGAGGCTTAATCACACGTCATCAGTCTGACCATCAGAAGTGGTTACAGTCTTCACTTCCTTGTTCAAATTCTGCTCATACAGTCTCTCAGTTCTAACAAAAATACCAGCTAAAGCTCGTCTTTAGCGGTGTAGCTTTCCACAGAATCCGGTGTCAGACCGTGGAACAAGAGAACAAAACAATGAAGCTCAGAGAAGAGTCTGTCTGCGTTTGGCTGCTGTTTGCACTACATCTCCCATGATGCATTGGGTTAAAGTGACAGCGTCTCAGAGTACAATGAGTCTTCCCTGTTAAGCATCTTGAAACCACAACAACACTTTTCTTAGAACGTCTGGATTATTTTATGTTAAATTTAAGAAGAATTAATTACAACATTAAAGAAACATGATTAAGGTGAACTGGGTAACAGACACAATAAGAAATCAAACATTTTTGTTAAAGTTTTTAAAGACTTTATCTTTGATTAAGACAAAAGAAAAACTAATACAAACTTCAACATGTTCACTTCTTGTGTAGCTACAGAAAACAAATATAATGTTAGTCTTTTTGTGTAAAATTTGTTCAAAAATTACAGTTGCCTTGGCATGAACATTTAAAAAATAAATCAACATTCAGAAATATATTTGGTTTTGTTGTGATGTTACATAAAATTACATGTAAATAAACTGGAGGAAAAAACATCAACATTTCAAACAATTTAGCTAAAAAAGAACACTGAAAACTAGCTTAACATTTATTACATCTTTTAGAAAAAAACAGCTGCAACTTCCAGCTTTTTCTGCCACAATTATCACAAAAATGCAAGTGAGATCATGGAGGGACTGTGGATCAATACAGACTATAGAGTTTCTCTTTTTTTAATGTTTGGATAATGGTGTACCGTGGGATTTTTGTCAAGGATAAGTGTAACTTGGCTCAAAAAAGGATGAAAAACACTGGTTTAGATGACTCAGCTCATGCTAATAATGTCATTTTTTATTAACTATTGTAGACATTATGATGACGTGTCTTTATTTTCCATAAAAGTATTCTTTGTCTGCCTGTCGTTTAGTTGGTGTCAGTATTTGACATAAAGACAGCAGGTAATTCAGGCAAACAGCTGCACTTTCTGAAATCATGAATAATCATCATTCAGAAAAAAATCCCCACAATGTTTTTATCTATTTCTTTAGACTAAAAACATTACATATATTGGGGCTGTTAATGTATCAGATCAATATACATTTAATAGTAGGGATGGCCCGTTTGACATGGTGCTTCGGCGCGTGTTTCACCGTCATGAAACAGAGTTTTGGCACAATGTTCCGGGGCGTGTTTCAAGTAGCTCAGATCACATGGTTGATGTTGTATGAAGCGCCAAATGTATAATTGCTTGGTCGAACCACGCTTCAGATGTCACATGTGCTTGATCAGTTTGGTGCGCTATTCTCTAGAAATACAAAATGAATCCCAAACGTTTCCCGATCAGTTCTATTGATTCCCCTGTATTGGAATCAGCATCAGTTCTTGTTTTACGTTGTTTTTTTCTAATCATTAACAACATTGTTTTGTTTTACATTTTTTCATCATCTTTTCCACATTGAAGTGTTCAAGGAGCTTATTTGAAGCATATGTCGATACCACCAGATGCCGCTGTTCTGTGTGGTTTCATAGCCCTGAATGGGTGGTTCATTTTTTCAGCACAATTACATGAACCCCAGGGGAAGCTTCATGGGGCTTCTATTCCCATCGCTATTTAATTTTATTTATTGATGAAATTATTTTTCTCAGCATCAAATGGTTCAGTTGGTCAAAATGTTTCTAGTTTAACCCTTGTGCTATCCTATGACACCCCCCCCCCCCCCCCTGCCATTGATGTGTTCTCCTACCATGACAAAGGTGGACAAAGGTGGAAAGATTTCATGTAATCCATGGACCCCAGTGAAGATCACAAATCATTGAAGAAAAAAGGTTCAGAGCTCTGTCTAGTGGGTCTAGATGACCCCACTCCCAATGTTAAAGTGCCTAGGATAGCACAAGGGTTACATAAGGCCTGGCTGCTGTAGACTATAACAGGGTTTCTGTGTGACAAAATAAAGTTAATAAAGTTAATATTTGTTGAAAGTGGATTTATGTTGCTTTTTGTCTTTCATATATGTTACAAATTAAGGTTTACTTACACAATTTTTATAGATACTGATATTTACTGTCACCGTGACAAGTGTGTAAGAGGGTGGTGGGGGGGGGGGGCGAAACATTTTCTTTTTCCTGGGGGGGGGGGGCTTGCAAAAAAACAATTCATTGAAGCCCCTATGATCATTCCCCTCCGATTCCCGGAGGGGAATGAGCAGTGGCACTGGGGGCAATTACCATATCAATGGTGAGCAATTAAAATCACCCAGTGAGGGTCCTTACGCAAGACCCTTAACGCTTCCTCCCGAGCGCGGTTTCGGCTGCAGCTCACCATTCCCCAAGAGGATGGGTCAAATGCGGAGAAAGAATTTCCCTTTGTGGGATAAATACAGTGTATAAAAAAGATAAATGTTAAAATTTCACATCCAATATCTCAGTTTTCTGTGACATCTTCATTTTCATAACACATTTATCAATTTATACTCAGATTATGTTTGTTTTTTCTTCTCCATGGTCATTACAGTTTCAAAATCATTTGTCATCTTGTTCACCCTTTAATAAGTTGTATTCTTGACTCAGAAGAACACTTTGTTCTCCACTATTCACAGCTCTGGAAATCACAGATTTAATACAAAGTAAAATGCACATAGTGAACACACAACATATGATCAGTACCATAAGAATAGCTGTGATTATTTTTAACAAATGTTGCCACCAGGAACCAAAAGCAAGCCAGGAGAAGAAATCTCAAGATTGGGGTTTCTTGTCATCCTGCATTGCCTGCTGAACCTTTTTAAGTTGATGTAATGCTTCAGTGATGCTGTGACCTTCATCTGTGTTTTCTGGAATAAATGTAACAGGTATCATTTAACATTTTACAAACACCTCCCTCCTGAGCGACCAGTAAGTCCAAAACCAATCTGTTCTGTGGAACCATTCTTATGCTTGAAATTTCTTCATTATAGCCTTTTAATGCTTTAATTGTAGCGTTCAAATATAAACCTAATCGATAATCAATTGTCTCAATTCTGAGAGCGTTTTTACCAGTTTCCACTCAGGGAAACAATGCCCCAGTTACCTTTTGCCCCATATTCCAGAGTTTATGGTCTTCAGGAACATCTGATCCCGATATGGAATCATATGGCTTGACATCAATAAGGTTACGTCTGTGGCGCAGGTGAGGCTCATGGATGCAGAAACGATGAAAGTGTGATCTGTGACCTTTACAGAAGCACAAATCCCACTCCAGTCTCTAGGCAGACTGAGGTAGACGACCTGCCCACATAACCAAAACATTTGATCAACAACGTAAGTACCATTGTTACCTGGCATTAAATCTGGATTAGATTCAACACAACGTCCTCCAGGGCAGGGAACCACATAACCATGGGAAACTCTGTCATTGATTATCTGGACTGTGAAGGGAACCAGAAGTTCATGACACATCTTCGTCGGCAAAGTTCCTAAAAACTGTGTGCCATCGTTTGTTGCGCAATTTGGAAACACAGTTCCTGGTTCCACAGTAGCATATGGAGCTGATGATTTTGTCAATTTCTGTTTATTAAACTGATACAGACTCTTACAGCTCGGTCTTACAAGAGTACCATTTGAAGTGGTAACGGCTCCCGTACTAATATACCCTTTAGAACTATATTTAGTGACAATTCTTTGTCCTAAAAGCGTCAGACTTGAATCAACTCTTGACTGTTATGTGGAAGAGGTCTGGCTGGATCGTTATCATCCATAGGGTTCCAATTTCCCTTAACTTTTGCCTAGTCTGATTTCATAGCAGTCATCCATGACATTCAGTGCCGTTCAGATGATAAGCTCTCTGAACTTCCATCATTTGCTCATGAAAATCCTGTGGATTTCCCGGTGAGGGATGACTCCCTCCCCTGCCTTCCTAACTTCTTCTGTAGCTTCTTCCAAGCCAACCCCCATAGTTTTACTCTGCTCAATTTTTTCCCTTTTCCTCTCAATGTCATTTTTTTTCTTTTTCCAGTTTACTTAAATCAGTCAGTGGTTAGTAATGACCCATCAACAGAGGAGCTGTGGGCTCCTGATAAGGGGGTGGGAAGAAAACTGGATTCTGCCCCCCCCCCATCTTGTTTCAGCTCTTCAGCTTCAGGGGTCTGGGTCTTATCACAACTGATTCATCATCTTTTTTAGCAGTCAGACATGCTGCTCTGGTTTTGCTTTTCTTTTTGTTGCTTCATTTAACCACAGGTTTGCTCAAGTTAATTCTTCACTATTTTTTAACTTTTTTTAATTTGTAATCATTAAACTAATTCAGTACATGACTGTACTCCAAGATTCCCCTAAAATTGTAGTTTTTATCCCATTTCCTAAGAATGTAGTTGAACCTGGATGAACTCTTTCCATACATTTTGGATCCCCTGTTATACTGTTTCATTTGTATTCCCTCTTTTTTTTTAAGTCACAGAGTGTGATCAGAACCAACAGACAATGCCTCTCTGGCATCTCAACCAAATTTATCTCCTTTGTTTTTTCTTTTCTAGACCTTTTAGGGACTCTAACCCTGTCGCACATTTTAGGCTACGGCAACTTTATTTAGAATTCTGGACCTTTTTGGGACTTCAAACCCACACATGTTTTAGGCAACAGTACTTGATCCTGTCCCTATCAGAATTCGGGGCCACTTTGAGGATTCGAACCCCTGAATAAACACTTTACTTGCCTTGTCGTTGTGGTCTGACTGTGGTTCACGGATAACGTCAATCCAGACCCAGGGATCAGACCAGTCGGCATAGAATTTACGATTGACTTTCTTCTGGAGACCTTTTCTCACAGGCTGTGCACAGACTTCAATCTTGGTGGTCCTCCCCCAAGGACGCAGATATGTCGTCATCCAGCTCTAATCGACCAAAGAATGTCAGATAAATGCATCTAGACAAGAAAAACACAATAAGGAACCTCTAAAAAGATAAAAAAAAAGGTCAATCTGAGTCAACATTTAAACAATGATAATAATAAAAGCAATTTCCTTCCCAAAGAGTTTATTGAGCCGACTTTGTAGTACTGGGAGATGGGCTGGGCTGAGTCAGAGAACTGGAACCAGAGATCAGGAGTGGATCTTTGTTTGTTGGAGCCAAGCCAATGCTGGATTGAGGCAGAGCTGAGCCAGACGGCTGGTGCAGAACTCAAGCAGAGCTTGGTCAGGAGCAGGACTGATGCAGGGCTGAGGCAGAACTTGACCGGAAGGCAGGGGCAGATCTGTAGCAGAGCTTGGCTTGAAAGCTGGAGCTGCGCTGGGTCTCAGGGCTGGAGCAGGGCTGGAGCAGGGCTGGAGCAGGGCTGGAGCAGGCCTGGAGCAGGGCTGGAGCAGGGCTGGAGCAGGCCTGGAGCAGGCCTGGAGCAGGCCTGGAGCAGGCCTGGAGCAGGGCTGGATGTGGCCAGTGAGCAGGAGCCGATCTGAAACAGAGCAGAAACAGAAGACCATCTCGCAGAGGAGTCTTGGCTGCTTTTATGCTGGGCTGATTGTGAGGAGCTGCAGGTGTAAGGACTGAAATGGAGAAGGAAAGAAAACCTGGGCTGGAATCCGGACAGTGACACAGAAAGGCAGCAGTGCTAAGGGTCTCACCTATGGATCCACATTGGATTTATTTTTGGCTTGATGCACTCTGGTTTCCTGCATAACAGTTCTGCATCCAGCCAACAGAGCCATACAGCCACTAAAAAATGTGCTTTAACTAACCCACCTAATTGAAAACAAATAATAGCAGTCCAACAGGCTAAGGCAGCTTCGCTGTCACACCAACCGCTTCAGGAGATCTTTCATATCTCACTACATTGGACTCTATAACTTGTCGTCCATGTGCAATAGATAAAGTCATTTATGGTCTGTCTGTTTTTTATCTCCTGATGTGGCACGCAATAATACTGTTCTTTTTCACTGATGTTTCTTTCTGAGTGATTGTTCTGGTTCTCTGTTGTCGTCTATTGTGTGCATGTTTGTATCTTGAGCCTAACGCTGACGCTGCAACAACCCAAATTCCCAAGCTGGGATCAATAAAGTATCTTTATCTTTATTTTATGTTAAATGGGCAACAGGCATGTCTGATCAGACCACCGGACACAAATAATTAAAAATAAATTAGAATAGAAATACAGGAAAAATAATTAAGACTAATACCAGCTACAAAAGACTGCAAACACACAAAATTTACATGTTTACTTCATAGTACTTTAATGATTTTTTTTACTTGAAATTAAAGCAAAATCAATTTTCTATAGAGAGTAGACCTCTCACCCCACCCCCTGTCCCTGGGCAGTTGTAAGGCCTGGAAGGTTTAGTATAACTAACATTAAAGGACTCTCAACCTGATCATGACACTTGCAGGAATTGTGATGGACTGTGGTGACGGTGTCAGCCAGATTGTGCCCATCTATGAGGGGAAAGATCTGACTCATGCCACCATCCGTCTGGATCTGGCTGGCAGAGATTTGACAGATTACCTGATGAAGATCCTGACGGAGAGGGGCTACAGGTTCACCCCCACAGGTATGATTGACATGTTGAACTTCTCATCAAGCTGGTTGCTGAAGTTCCTAACTGACTCTGATCTCTGTAGCTGAGCATGAAATTGTGCGAGAAATCAAGGAGAATCTCTGCTATGTGGCACTGGACTTTGAGCAGGAGATGCAGACCGCTGCCTCCTCTTCCTCCCTGGAGAAGAGCTACGAGCTTCCTGATGGGCAGGTCATCACAATCGGCAACGAGAGGTTCCGCTGTCCTGAGGCGCTCTTCCAGCCCCCTTTCCTCGGTTTGTATGCTCTTCATGTTGAACTTTGATTAGGGACAGGAGTCCTACTCCTCAAATATTCCAATACTGATAACCTGGATGGGATGTTTGGAAGCTGTATGGTTGAAATGTGAGAGAAGCTGTTAAAGCTCAGGTTTCTGAACTCTGTTCCTCCTCAGGTATAGAGATTGCTGGCATTCATGAGATGACCTACAACAGCATCATGAAATGTGACGTAGACATCCATGAGGACCTATATGCCAACATGGTGCTGTCCGGCGGCACCACCATGTACCCTGGACTTGCTGACCGCATGCAAAAGGAGATCAGTGCTCTGGCCCCACCCACTATGAAGATTGATGTACGTACATTGTGGCTAATAAAACCCTAAGTTCAGGGTTTTCTTTACTTTTTAAAAAAAATCAGCATTGATGGACAAATCTGCTGTCGCTTGACAGGATTTAAGGTCTTAGAATACAATCAAAATTCCTGCTTCAGTATAAAGTTTAAACGTGCCCCTGAATAAACACTTTACTTGCCTTGTCGTTGTGGTCTGACTGTGGTTCACGTATAACATCAATCCGGACCCAGGGATCAGACCAGTCGGCATAGAATTTACGATTGACTTTCTTCCGGAGACCTTTTCTCACGGGCTGTGCACAGACTTCAATCTTGGTGGTCCTCCCCCAAGGACGCAGATATGTCGTCATCCAGCTCTAATCGACCAAAGAATGTCAGATAAATGCATCTAGACAAGAAAAACACAATAAGGAACCACAAAAAGAACCGAGATTCTTATTCACATGGGAGAAAAGCAAGTGTGACGGAAGATAGTCCACCACCCTTCTCTTCTCAGAGTTCTGCTTCTCCCAGTGCTCCTTTTATTAAGAATCCAAGTAGAAAGATACAATTTCCAAACAAAGAAAAGTATATTGGGGGTGTTGTATAATAAACTATTTGGGAGGATTCTCAGTTCAAACAGTACTCCTTATCAGCTCAGGACAGTGTCGTTAAACCCTCTTCCTAGCTGGGGATGAGAAGCAGATGAACAAACACACAACTGTTTTCTAAAAAGATAAAAAAGGTCAATCTGAGTCAACATTTAAACAATGATAATAATAAAAGCAATTTCCTTCCCAAAGAGTTTATTGAGCCGACTTTGTAGTACTGGGAGATGGGCTGGGCTGAGTCAGAGAACTGGAACCAGAGATCAGGAGTGGATCTTTGTTTGTTGGAGCCAAGCCAATGCTGGATTGAGGCAGAGCTGAGCCAGACGGCTGGTGCAGAACTCAAGCAGAGCTTGGTCAGGAGCAGGACTGATGCAGGGCTGAGGCAGAACTTGACCGGAAGGCAGGGGCAGATCTGTAGCAGAGCTTGGCTTGAAAGCTGGAGCTGCGCTGGGTCTCAGGGCTGGAGCAGGGCTGGAGCAGGGCTCCAGGGTTTAAACGTGTCAACCCACATGTGATATCAAGCCTGAGAAATGATCAACATGACTTCAGTCAAAACAAGAGTTTAAAGTTGTTCAACGTTGTTCCACTGTCTGACTAGACCAGGGGTCGGCAACCCAAAATGTTGAAAGAGCTAAATTGGACAAACAAAACAAAAAACAAATATGTCTTGAGCCACAAAATATTAAAAGCCTTATTTAAGCCTTATAATGAAGGCAACACATGCAATATGTATCTATATTAGCCTACTATCAAAATGACTAAGTTGCTACAAATACATAATGAGCATTATTAGCGATTAAATGTTTCTTTGCCCTGCAGTGCATTCTGCGGAGAATGAAGCGTCACGTGACTGCTCTGTTGTGGAAGTTTAACTTCATCACAATATCAATGAATTATGTTTCACTGCTTTGATAAAATTAAAGAAATGTAATAAAGAAATCCGATTTTTGATGTCATTTTTATTTTGAGGATTCTTTTACTAAACAATAAAATGGAACGTGCGTGACGACGTTCCCCATGACAGTCAGCTGCGCTCCAATGACAGAACAGCTTCAAGCATTTGCGGCGTCTGCAGACTTTCATTCAGCTGTTCAGGTGGCTCCTCACAGTCACATCCACCAAAAAGTGCAGCTTTTCCAGCCACTCAGCATCTTCCAGTTGCGGGTAGTTCAGGTCTTTGCTTTTCAGGAATGTTTTCACGTGTTCTAAACAGACGACAAAGTGACGCAAAACGTCCCCCTGGACCGCCATCAGACTGTGTTGTAGCAGATCAGAATATTCGCTTTCAACTTCATCAAGCAATGCACGGAACTGACGGTGGTTCATTTACATCAGCCAGCTGCCTAACGGTCCGCTAAAAGTAAATAAAAAGCCCTGCTGGTCAATGAGTTATATCGCGATATAACGCAGTGCTGCTGGTGGAAACGTGTGTCGCAGTCTATGCCGCAAATCTCCATTGAAAGAAATGTAACATTGTAGTGGCGGTCATGTGCATTTTAGGTCTGTTAGCAGCAGGGGATTGTGGGAAGCGGTCTCCTGATCTAATTAGGGCTCAGCATGAGCGTTTCTGTTTGCCCACGTTTCTTTTAATATGACAGTTTTGTTGTTCCACCTTCTCCAGCGAAGCCACTGGACTGACAGATAACTTGTTGATCGCTTGGTTGCTGTTTTACCAGCTGGGCATTACAATATAAATTCTACACACTCTTACAATATTGGAAAACGTTCAGAATGTTTGTTACTTGTTTTTCCTCCTGCAGAAACTACAGTAAAACAAAAAATATATTTCTCTCCCCCATCTTTTAACATTTTCAAACATTTTTGAAAATGCTCCATGGAGCCACTAGGGCAGTGCTAAAGAGCCGCATGCGGCTCCTGAGCCGCGGGTTGCCGACCCCCGGACTAGACGGTGTAAAAGGGAATCTTGCAGCTTTTGAGCTCTTAGTCACACATATGTCTTTAATGTTGGCCTAAGTTCACTTTCCTTCTGAAGTGAGGCTGTTCTAGTACTAATTTTTTTTCTCTCTGCTCCTCAGATCAGTGCTCCTCCAGAGAGGAAGTACTCCGTCTGGCTTGGTGGCTCCATCATGGCTTCCCTGTCCACCTTCCAGCAGATGTGGATCAGCAAGCAGGAGTACGAAGAGTCCGGTCCCGCCATCGTCCACCACAAATGTTCCTAAACAATCTCTGCCCCAGCAGTGACATGGCTTCAGTTGACCTCTTCCAGACTAATGCTTCATCTTGAACAGAATTAAAGATGTCCAACAAGATGAACTTTACCCAACAGCCTGAATTGAAGATCCAACAGTCTGGTTTGAGAGGAGCTGATGCTTTCATCGTTGGCCAGAGGGATTTGAAAGCTCAATGTCAATCTAAATCCATCTTCCATGTTTTGTGCAGGAACACTATTTGTCATCTCAAAACCGGTTGCAGTTGTGGACAATAAATTGTCATTTACAGCTGCAGGTTTGAAACTTTTCTTTGCTCTCTGGAGGTACAACTTTGAGTTTAACCCTTGTGCTATCCTATGACCCCCCCCCCCCTTCCATTGACGTGTTCTTCCTACCATGACAAAGGTGGATAAGGATGGAGAGGATTTCATCTCCACCTTTGTGTGTGAAGATCTCAAATCATTGAAGAAAAAAGGTTCAGCGCTCTGTCTAGTGGGTCTAGATGACCCCACTCCCAATGTTAAAGTGTCCAGGATAGCACAAGGGTTAGATTAGGGGTGCTCGTTAGATTAATAATGCTCCACGTCCATTCAATCCTCTCTGAATCCTCCCCATTCACACCATCAATCCTCATGTTCTCCTTCCATTAATTCCTTATGTGGTTTTCTTCTAGACCTCTTTGGAAGGTCCATATGGTGAACCGAGCAGAACCAGACCTGGACAGCAGTACAATCAAAATAATTGTATTCATTTTCAAAAAATGGCCTAATAAACAAAATGGGCCAATAAAAGAGGTCAAATGTGTCATGGTCCCCCCGGGAGCTTCCACTGATTGGACCCAGCTGCAGCCACTTCCATCATCAACCCCACAGTATATCAGAGGGCCGGTTTCTAGTATTCATGGCCAGATCGTTGCCAACTATGGTGAAGTACCTGGTCTCATGCTCCTTGTGTTCTAGTGAACTTCTGATTAATCCTGAACTTCCTACTCAAGCTATTATTTCTGTCTTAAGGACAAATCTCTGCAACCAACCTCCTGCCTGGGTCGAGTTTCCACCTCGTTCATTCCAAGCCATCATCACGCCAAACACTCCAGCCTCGCCGTGCCACACGCCACACTCAACCACCGCTCCACCAGCAGTTCTCCGGGATCACCCCCTGAACAAGACCCCGCTACCAGAAGGATACTTACCGCCAGTCCGCTCCTCGCCTCAGAACTACCGCTCCACGGTTTCCCGTTCATCCTCGGCAAATAAAATCCTTCATTGCCAACAGGCTTCGAGCGTGATCTTTTCAGGTTTCAGCATCTGGGTCTAGTTTCGTTCTCAGTCATGACATAATGAATACAATAATATGTAAGCCTTACATTTAACAGAGGACATTTGAACTAACTGAACAAACAATCTCACCTGAACTAACCCACCTAACTGGAAACCAAAAGACAATAGATCTAGAGGCTGATCAGACCACCAGACTCACAAGAGGAACATAAAACAGACTCAGACCGCCTACCAAAAATCCTACAAACACACAAAATGTATACGTCCTCCCTTTAGAACATTTAAAGACAAAAATCGGGGGGGGGGGGGGCAATGGAGAAGGCAAAGAAGTAGGCAGCATGGAAGACGAGCTCTGCTAAAAACAAATTAAAGTAGTCTTTTCAGACACTTTATGCCAGAAAAAACATCAAAAATCTACGTGTTGTCATCTTAATCTATAAGAATACTGTATATTAAAATCTATAAAATCGCCAACAATCTTCGAAAATTCAAATACTCCGGAACGGCGCCAACTACAAGAGCCAAAACATCAACTTGTGATGGTTCACCACCCAAAACTACCACATCACAACCTGGAGACCAAATAGCCTCTCCAACATCTGCATACTTAATATCTCAGAGTCCACCGGCTCCAGCTCGCTGACAGCAGTGTCCAAACTTCTTAAAGAATCACTAAATATGGATAAGGATATCCTCATAGACCAATCTCATCAGGATTACAAAAAAGAAGCCAAAACGACAAACCCAGAGTCATAGCTGCAGAAGTTCACTACCATCAGGACTGTGTTGAAACTCTCCGCCAGAGAGTCTGCTGGAAAGAAAAAGACATCTTCATCTTCCCCGATTACCCCTCAAGCATTATGCTAGCCCAGTCAGCCTTCGGCAAGGTGAGGCGGCTCCTCCGCGGGCAAATGTGCGTCAAATACAGGCTTCTGTATCCAGCACAACTCCAGATAACGAATAACTGGACTGAAAAGGAAGAACGCAATGGTTTATGTGAAAACCAGGATCCCACCTGGAACATCAAATGACTGATTGTTGCTTTGAGGAAGTAAAAGCTGGAAAAATATGCGAATAAGGTTTAATTTGTTACAGACACATTTCTCTTAGTAATAACCATACTGTAAATGGTTAAAAAATGTCCCACTCTGTTGTTGATCCTTTGACTGGTTTAATACAGCTCTCTTTTTCAAAAAGCTGTATTATTTTCTCCCCGGGTCACATCTGTTAACCAGTTACAATCTGTAATAGAATTGATATGTTCTTATTAATACTTGCATTTATTTTCTAATTTACAAACCAGCTTTCCCCAATCTTACTTTTACTTTTTGAGGAGTCAATTACACAAATACACATAAAATAGAAACAGTGTGGGCCCCCTCGCCATCTGACGGTGCCACACCGTCACACCGCAGCTCTGTGAAGCTTCGTGGGCTCGAACACTGTGAGGATTCGGGGGGAGAAAGTTTGAAAGGAGTGGCCAAGCTCCGCTCCGCGCTCCCACTCAGCCAGACCCCAACGCTTGGCTCGTCCGGTCAAGATGATCAGAGCGAACGCCACCTTGCTCTGTTCGGATGGAAACTTACTTGGATTAAAATCAAAGTGAAGGCGACAAGAGGTGAGAAACGCCCGGCAGTCCTCAGACGTACCATCAAAAGGTTCAGGATGACCCAGTCAGGTTTGACGGGGCGGAGAGGAGGAAACATGCTCCAGCTTAGGGAGGCGTTCATGGAGTTGTTTCATCACGGGCATATACCCTCGCATCTCCTGCGTCAGGATCGACATTGTCATGGTTTGTGTTTGTTGTGTCTTGGTTTTAGTTCTTGTTCTGTCTTGTTTGTTTCTGTTTCCTGTTTTATTTTGAAAGGGTTCCTGTCTTGTCTTGTTTCTTGAGTTTTACTTCCTTTGGTCCCCATCTGCCCTGATCGTGTTCAGCTGTGGCTTGTCTGCCCTGTCTGTTTTTAAGTCTTGTCTCTGCCTTCCTCCTGTGCTGGTCCATTAGCTTTTGTCATGGTGTTCTTGTCATCCTGTCTTGTTGCCTTGTTCCATGTTCCATGTTTCAAGCCACGGCAAGTACGTTTTGTTTTGTTTTGTAAACCTGCTCTGCAGCGCTTTTGGTTATTAAACCCCCTTGTCCCTGAACCGTTTGCCTCCGCCTCTGCATCTGGGTCCTACCGGCTCTCGAGCCACCCCGCACCTGACAGACATTTCCTCATCACCGGCAGAATCTCCCTCGATGGAAAGACCAGGTAAGTCCTGCACGTGTGATCTTCCTGCTGGTTTAATCATGGTCGGAAAATAATGTGGCGGAGGGGCCAAGGGGAGAAAACCCAGGAGCAGGAAGAAACGACACAAGTCCAATTCTCTGTCGAAAGGCTTTGATGCCAGAAGCTCAAACCACAACTGAAGCACAATAAGCAGATGCTCCGACACAGAACACAAAACAGCCACAGTCTAAATAGAGACACACATGATTACAGGCGCAGAACACCTGTGACAAGAGACCTTGGGAAGGGGAGGACTTACAGGGAGGATAAGAGGTGAAACCCAAGGCAGGCCTTTCCATGACTCCCACCATCCAAAAACATGCTTCATAGGTTAATTGGTCACTCTAAATTTTCCATAGATGTGAGTGTGAGAGTGAATGGGTGTGTGATTGTGGCCCTGTGACAGACTGGCGACCTGTCCAGGGTTTCCCCTGCCTATGCCCACAAGTGGCTGGGATAGGCTCCAGCAGCCCGGTAACCCAGAAGGGGATAAAACGGCAAAAGAAGATGAATCAATAAAAGATGAATATACAGTTACCGGTATAAGGCCCATTGAGGCGATTATTGTTGTAATATTGGGCTATATAAATAAAATATAATTGAATAATCATTGATGATCAGCTTCATTCGTCTGTCTGCGTCTTAAAATCCTTCCTGTTTTCATTTGTGTTGAAGATGATTTAATTATTGACCAGAACACGCTGTAAAAGTTGTGCCAAAAAAAAAAGAAAAGATAAGTGTCAAATCCTCCTGAGAGTTCAAAGTTTCTCCAAAATGTTCTTAAAGGCCCAGCGACCCACGTGATGCTCTGCACTTTTTTAATGTTTCTTCTTATTTAATAATTCCAGGTCTAGTTTAGTCTCAGGTTTTGCTGTAATCTCGTGCTTCACCTTCAGGAAGTTCAAAGTCACATAAAAGCTCTTTTAATGTTCATCACTTCATGGTTCCAGCTTCCTCTGAGCTTTCTGCAGGATGTGACTGATGGTTTTTAGTACTTTTCCATTTTAAAGTATTTCTGTCTCTGCTTAGTGTGGTTCATTTGATTCAATCATAATAATAATAATATCAATAATCATTGTTTACTCCAAACAGGTGAAGGTTTAGTTTAATGTTTTATAAAATGTCTGTATTTACACAGATGACTCAGGAATGTGATGATGAGAAACTGCTTTAGATTTTCAGCTACTGTGTTTGTTTTGTACAAAAATTGTAAAGAAAATGTTACATATTTAAAGTAAATGTAATTTTATTGTATGTTCTCCTGTGTTAAAGAGATAACCAAAGAACTACTTTACACATTCAGGTGACATGAGACCTTGGAGCTGCTCTCTGCAGCAGCAGCAGCATGTTCCTCCTCCTCAGATGTTCTCCAGCAGAATTTGTTGTTTCTTTAAAGTAACAGGATGTCTGGAAAAACTGTTGAGTGTCTTTTTCTGTGAGCTTCTCCGCTTCAGCTCTTTGAGGTTTAAAGGAATTTATCTTTGTGTTCCTCATTTTATTAGGTTTTTGTCTTGCTTTTATTTCATTGAAGTTTATCTTTAAGGTTTAGTGTGTGTGGTTTCCATCCTTTGAACTTTGAAGAAGCTTCCTTAAGTTGTATATGTGAGAAGGTTTTGACTGCAGCTCCAAGCTCACCCCCTGCAGGGACACTTCTAAGGCCATTTGGAAGGCTGGGCTGTAGGTATGACATGGACCATAAATTTACCATCTCTGGGGCTGATTGTAGCTATGGGAACCTCTCCAGGCGTCCGTTCACGTGTGGAGAACAAAGCTCTAGGATCGACTCCCTGCGGGGAAAGATCCTGCCACCTGTGTTGGACCCCAAGGGTATTCCGTACCGTGTCCATCTGTGAAATTCCTCCCCAGAGACCAGATGCTGTGATTCCAAGTATGGGCTGAAGGAAGTAGGCGGGCTCCTCTGTCAGCCAATCCGAGCAGCCAGAGGCGGAGATTCGGCCGCCATCATGCTTCAGGAGGAGGGACTCTGACCACATCTTAAAAGGGCCATGTTTTGGAAGAAGCGTGGTCCCCAGACAAGCTGCATGTAAATTCAGATTGTAATTTCTTTTTTTTCTTTTTTTTTTTTTAACTTGTCCTGTCCAACAGCTGGGCAGGCAGATGAGAGCTGAGTGTCACGGTGCCCCTGTCAGCCCAGCCTCCTCCTGCTCTGTTCCTGATTCCACCAGCTGTGACCACTTCACCCTCATCAACCCGTCTGCTCTTAAGGAGATCCAGTCCATTCATTCAACGCCAGATCGTTACCCCTAATGGTGACTACGCCTGGTCTGCATGCTCATGCCTTGTATACTCTCGTCTTGCCACGTTCTAACTCTATGCATCCTTGTCTCAGGATTCATCACGATGGAGGTCATCTGTGTGGAAAACCTCTGCTGCTTACCTGCTGTCACGACGAATTCCGGAGACTCTCTGCCGCTGCTCTGCCTCCAGCCACGTCACGAGCCACGCTCTCGCCAAGGATCATCTTACAGCCAAAACAATATTGACATTAAAACTCAATTACCAACCTAGCCACTCTTGTGATCATTCTGGGTTTCAGCGTCTGGGTCTGTCCCGTCTACCGATCATGACACTGAAGGCCTCTTGTGTTGGACATATTTTACTTTAACAACAGGGGTTATTAATCTTCAGACAAACCAGAGGAATGTCTGAATAAACCCCTTTTGGAATTGAGATCAACTTTATTAATTTCAACCATGTTTGAAAATCTTTGGTGTTGGACCGGACGGAAAAGGAAAGAAGGGAAGAAGAGAGAGGGATGTTAGAGAGGAGGGGGGATAGGAGGGGGGGGGGGGTTAAGACAATGAAGCAGCAGAAAGCAACAAGTTTACTGGTTGTTTATCATTACGGTGAGGTTCAAATGTAGTACAAAAAGGGCGGGGCCTGTCCACACACACTCAGATGTTATCAACACACTTGCTAGCTGCTGAAATGTCCACATGTCAACATGTACACAGAACAGTGTTCACATGCATAGTTATGCCTTAAAACCAACTAGTGTGAAATATTTCATTCGTTCCATCATGCAAACTATTAGTGTAAAGGTGAGCTAACACCTGTGCTCAGGTGAGTGTTTATGTTCTTCTAAATGGATGGTGGAATGTGTAAAGAAGGAAGGAGAGTGCCCAGCCATCCCCACACCAAGACCCCCGCAGCAGCAGCAGCGGCAGCCGGAACCCCCCAACGCCACACAGGAGCAGGCAGGGAACAACCGCCCCCCGGGCGACCAAATCTGCCACCCAGGCCAGGGCCAGCAGGACCACCACGAGGCCCCCAGAGCCAGAGAGCAGGGAGGCATGGGGGGAAAGAGAGCACCGCCCCAGCCCAACCAGGGGAGCAGCCCCCCCGCCGCGCCGGGAGAGCCCAAAGCAGGGCCCCACCGGAGAAGGGCGCCCACAGCCCCAGACGAGCACCTCATCACCACCCAGATTGTAATTTCTTATGTATTGCAGGCCTTGGATTTGGGAACCCAGATCGATCTGTTTTATTTTGTTTAGAGCTCTTTGTTAGGGACAATAAAAACTCTTAATTTTATTCCGGTCGCATTTTCTGGTCATTTTCCCGACTTTAGAACATGCATGGAAGAAATCTCAAAGCAACAGATTTCTTCATTCCTTCAGGTTCTAATGTTGATTAAAAAAGAAAGGAAAATTTGAAACTAAATAAACTTTCTGAACATTTTTGCCTAAACTGTCTGTGAGAGACGAGTGGATGCAGGAGGCAGGTCTGCAGCTGCAGATGTGCAGATTTATTTGAAGGACTCAGACTCCAGAACCAGACTGCAGGGCTCCGGGTCATCCTGAAGGACTCCAGAACCAGACTGCAGGGGTCCGGGTCATCCTGAAGGACTCTGATGGTCTTGTCTTTGCAGAATCTCCAACAGCTTCTGGTCGTAGATCTGTGCTCGTGGAGGTCTGTGAGAGTTCTGGACAGAAGGAGGGGGGGTCTCTGTGGTCTGAGGTTGCTTCCTCTCACAGGCTTTAGTCCTTCTCTGCTGCTGACCCCCCTTCACAGCTGGGGGGGGTATTTGACGCTGATGCTTCATGGGTGAGATGAGAGACTTCCTGAAATGACGATTTTAATCGTGTTTCGGGCAGATACTCGTAGCAGTGTACAGCTTACCCTAGGGCGGTTCAGTCAATTAACTCACCTGCTCAGCGTCCTATTTAAGCCCAGGTGCGCAGGCGTTCATTCTCTTTCTTACCTTCAGCGCTCATTCTTCGCCCCCGTGCTCGCGGATCCGGCGGATCGCCTTTTCTACGACGTCTTGCTGTATTCCCCCCGTCCTTCGGATGGATGAACCCCATTTTCTGATGTGTGCTTTCCGTTTTCGCCGTGCCTGCTCCTTTGCGGCACTCGCCGGGCGGCTAGCGGCGATCACCGGGCGGCTAACGGCGCCCAGCGCGTTCGTTACGCCGCGGTCGCGTGCATCTGCAGGGGGTGCGCTTTCTGCTGTGTTCGGGTTGTCCGTGGGCCCGGATCTGGAGCTGTCCGGGTCTACCGTCTGCCGTGGTCAGACGGCCTTCTGCGGTGAGCGGCGTGCGGGTTTTCCTGTGTCGTTTTTTCTGGGATGAGTCTTGTTTTGTTTACTTCCGTGTATTGTGACGTCGCGCCCCTAAGGACCCTGGGAATTGTAGTTTTTGGACTCGTGGTCCCCTTCATGGTGCACTTCTGATTCATTTTCTGCTGTTATTCTGCGTCATCCGCTTATTGTTTGAGGGGTTGTGGGGTCTTTTCTGTGGTTGTGAAGGCTGGCGGTCCTCGTCTGGACAGGTTTCTCATGCTGGCTGAATTATGTGTGGCTTTTTGCATTTTCTTTGTTGCTGTTTTGTTCTTTAGGTGCTGGAGGTGACTCTTGACTATCTTTAATTAGATGCTGGCTTTATTATTATGGCGGTTCTTCTGTTTAATTTCTTCGTTGTTGTAGCTGTTGGTTAGTCTGAATGTGAATTGGTCTCTCTTGGACCTGTCTCTCCTCTGTGGACAAATTCCTTATGCTTGGTCTCTTTTATGCAGCGTCTTTGGCTCATTTTAATCACTCGTTCGTTGCCCCCGCACGTTCTGCATCTGGTTCTGCTTCGCCTGTTTTTCCCCGCTCTGTGTGCCCCAGTGGGTTCTGCCCTGGCTCGGGGACTTGCGTCGGCCGCATTAGTGAGTGTGTCAGTCTCGTCGCTGCCTTTTTTTCTCGGCTGGACAGTTAATTTGTTATTCTCTCTCTGGTTTGGTCTGGAGGTTTGTGGGGGCTGTGTGATGGATTTTTCCGGGGCATCGTTTTCAAAGCCACCACTGAGGGTGGCCCCTTCGAAGGTTCAGGTTCACGTGACGTGATCTGGACCCGTTGGCGCCTCACAGTTCATCTTCTGGGCATCAGTGGCTAGTTCCTCATGCGCCTTCAGGATTAGTATATATTTTCTTCAGCTGCCCATGCTGTCTCCGTGATTTCTTCCGAGCACGATATAAGGCTGAGGATGTCTTATCGCTGATGTTCTCTCTGTTCTGCCTCTATGCCTCTCGGTGTCTCTTGGCATTCAGTTGGCGCTCGACACGTTTGTCGGTTTACCTTTCAGCTGCCGCAGTCCTCATACTTTCCACTTTCTTAGCAGAAGCTCTGTACTGGATATTTGTAGGCGATGGGTCCCCTTCACTTTGCGAGTTATTGATGGTTTCTCAGTGGCCGAATTTCCTCTGTATCCCTGGTCTTCTGGATCTGTGTGTGTGTGTGGGGGGGGGGGGGGGGGGGGGGTTATTTTCAAATCTGGGTTCCACGTTGTCTATACTGTATGGTCCTCCACCCTTCCGGATTTATTTTTCTTCTATGGATCGCATGGTTCATTGCTGCTTGTCTCTCCCCATTATGTCATCTTTGGCTTTTGTGCAGCGTGTTGTTTATTCATTGTTTGGTTTGAATATGATTTGTCAATGATTGGGCCACCTGACATTTGCTGTGGCTTTGGTCCTATGGTCATCCGTTCATCTTGTGTTCTTGTTCTGGGTAGTTCCGTCCTGGGCCCCGTGTTCCTGTTCTGGATTTCGTGTCTTGCGTTTGTTCCTTCCCTCTCTATGCTTGGAGTAGTTATGTTATGATGACTGTCGTGTCTTCAGGCTCCCTCCACTTGTTCCTCTGAGGCTGTGCCTTCTGGTTTGGGGGAAAAGGATTTAAGAAGAGTGGTTTGTGTTTGTCCGGCCGCCAGAATCTACAGCTCTGATGATTTATAAGGTGTCGTTCGGTTATTTCATCCTTGGAGATTATATTAAGGCTGTTTCAATAGTTAATGATAGTATTGTGTCATCGGTTGACTTGGTTAATGTTTAAATAACACCTTGAGCAATTTCTACCCTGACCGTAGGAAATATATCACTTGCGCTCTCAAGCTTAGTTCAAGAGTTAAATCTTGTGTCCACAAGTCAGTCTTCTATCTTCCTTGCTTAAGCAGATGACAGTCTGCTAGATGCTTCCCCATTAGTGGCTTGTTATACTCCGCCTCTAAATGCTTAAGGTTCAGTCTAGCAAAAAAAAAATACTATCAAAACCTATGATCCCTCATGGCTCTCAAGTTCTCTTTTTCAGTATCCAGACGCCCTTGGCTACTTACAAATTCAGTAGTCTGTACTTTGTTGTCCACCAATTTGAGGACCACTAATATCAAGTACAAAGCATCAAATCCAGCCAAGCTGTAATCCTTTGCTACGTGGGATGTTGACCTTCCTCATCTACAAATCTCCTCGGCTGCTCTTCCCATCACCTACTCCTCGATGGCCTCCTGAAGGTGCGTCCCTCTGAAACTGTCAAAGGTTACTTTTCTTATCTTTGGAATATATAAAAAATTGGTGTTAAGATTTTGTGCAGGTTATATATTTCACTATTGGAATTTATAATTATGGTGGTTTCTAGGGTGCGATAAATCCACAATGGGTCTTTACCTTAACTATCTACTAAATTTCACTTTCTCAGATTTGTTCTTTAAAAGCACTGTTATTTCATTTATATCAAGCATTTTGAAACTGATCAGTTTCTGGGTTATTTATATATTCTTGTCAAGACTAATACTGCTTTGTTTTATCTATGCACCACATCCTGAGCTTGAGATCCCCTACGCCCCGATCGGCTTCTCCGTTTCCAGGAAGTGATGTCACCCCCGCATTCCTTGATCTGGTGCTGCAACGATGACTGCTCGACGCACCTATTGCTGCACTGAAAGTGATGGGGCGGTGGACCTCCTCTGCATTCCAATGACACTTCTGACTGAATTAATCAATCAATGTCAACAGCAGAATGAATGTAAATTCTTCGATTATAGATGTTAAAAGAAAATTATAGCCAGGTGGAAGCCTCAAAATTTAGGATGTTCTAAGTTGTATCTTAGTTTGCGCTGGAGCTCGAATTTGGTTCTTAAGCCAATTTTGTAGTATGCCAATGAAGCATAGTAATTGTGGGCGTTGAACTCGTTCTTAATATTTGGATGGGATCTCAATTAAATGATGTTCCTTGAGCGCTTATAATTGGTATGCCAAATGGAGAAATTTATGGCTATTAAGCTCGTTCATTGTACTGTCATTGGGAGCTTCGAAATAATGGAAGTACTTAAGCTCGTGTATGTATAGTTGCCACAATGGAAGAAGTTATGGCCATCAAGCTTGTTCTTAGTTTAATAGAAGTTCGACTAATGGCTGTTCAGCATGTCATACTGCGCCATCGGAAGCTTTGGATTTGATGTTAAGTTAGTGTATCATACGGGTTGTTTGGCGGTTTAAATTATAGTTCTGCATTATAGTTTGTTTTTTTTGGGGGGGGGGATTGAGCTTACGTTCTAAGATCAGGTATGAGTAATTTTATGTTGGCTCCCCTTTTATTTCTTTCCCTCTCTCTTTCAGATAGTATGTTCCTCTAGTGGTTTCCACGAACGGGAGCGACCCTACGGTCAATGGTGCCGGGTCACACATAGCAGATCCACTAGATAGCATGTTCCCTTCGAGGCGCTGTACTCGAACGGGGGCGGCCCAAACGGTCAATGGTGCCGGGTCACACATAGCAGATCCACTAGATAGCATGTTCTCTTCGTGGCGCTGTACTCGAACGGGGGCGGCCCAAACGGTCAATGGTGCCGGGTCACACATAGCAGATCCACTAGATAGCATGTTCTCTTTGTGGCGCTGTACTCGAACGGGGGCGGCCCTACGGTCAATGGTGCCGGGTCACACATAGCAAATCCACTAGATAGCATGTTCCCTTCGTGGTGCTGTACTCGAACGGGGGCGGCCCAACGGTCAATGGTGCCGGGTCACTCATAGCAGATCCACTAGATAGCATGTTCCCTTCGAGGCGCTGTACTCGAACGGGGGCGGCCCAAACGGTCAATGGTGCCGGGTCACACATAGCAGATCCAACAGATAGCATGTTCCCTTCGTGGCGCTGTACTCGAACGGGGGCGGCCCAAACGGTCAATGGTGCCGGGTCACACATAGCAGATCCACTAGATAGCATGTTCCCTTCGTGGTGCTGTACTCGAACGGGGGCGGCCCTACGGTCAATGGTGCCGGGTCACACATAGCAAATCCACTAGATAGCATGTTCCCTTCGTGGTGCTGTACTCGAACGGGGGCGGCCCAACGGTCAATGGTGCCGGGTCACACATAGCAGATCCACTAGTTAGCATGTTCCCTTCGTGGCACTGTACTCGAACGGGGGCGGCCCAAACGGTCAATGGTGCCGGGTCACACATAGCAAATCCACTAGATAGCATGTTCCCTTCGTGGTGCTGTACTCGAACGGGGGCGGCCCAACGGTCAATGGTGCCGGGTCACACATAGCAGATCCACTAGTTAGCATGTTCCCTTCGTGGCGCTGTACTCGAACGGGGGCGGCCCAAACGGTCAATGGTGCCGGGTCACACATAGCAGTCATACTGGGAAATGAAATGGAAATGGAATGCTGCCGAAAACACACCCCATTTTATTACACACTGATTATCCATACACATTTTTTCTTCTTCTGGATAATTAAGTGTTGGGGGTTTTTGTTACCCGAAAGTTTTATGGAAATCTCTCATGGAATTGAACGGAGCCTTATGCCAAACCAAAAGATGTGAATGCCAACTAAAGTATGTGGAAAATGTCAAATAAATATTTCTTACTGCAAGAGTTGTCTGACTGAAATGACGATTTTAATCGTATTTCGGGCAGATAACTCGTAGCAGTGTTTACAGCTAATACCCTAGGGCGGTTCAGTCAATTAACTCACCTGCTCAGCGTCCTATTTAAGCCAGGTGCGCAGGCGTTCATTCTCTTCTTACCTTCAGCGCTCATTCTTCGCCCCACCCTCCTCCCCGGCTTCCACCTGTGGGCTCCGTACGGGGGGTTTTGTTACCCGAAAGTTTTATGGAAGATGTGAATGCCAACTAAAGTATGTGGAAATGTCAAATAAATATTTCTTACTGCAAGAGTTGTCTGAGTGAAACGGCAGAGCAGAAAGTTTCATGTGAAGGAAGGAAAGTTCCTGCAGCCGTTTGTTCCACAGAGAAGAGGAGAAACTGAAGTCTGATGATGTTCAGACTGAAGTTTTTCTGCTGGTTTTTATGACGTGAAACTCTCAGAGATCCTTTCAGAAGGTTCTGGAAAAATCTGTAACGTCTGCTTCATCCTTCAGGTCCATTTTTGCAGAACCTTCAGGACAGAATGAGAACGTAGAACCAGAGGAGCATCCAGCCTCACAGCAGAGAGAAGATGGCTCCTCTGTCATGAAGGAGCTTTTTAGAGAACAAAGACACGGTTCATGAAGACAAACCTGGATTGTTATCAAGAACATGACAACTTCCAGACTGAAACCTAAAGTCCAGGTGAGTCTTCATTTCCAGCTGCTGCTCATGTTCTGTCAGACTGCAGTCCTGCTTCTTCACTGATGTTCAAACATCCAGGAGTTCTGCTCTGACATCCGTAAAGTTCATTAATGATTGTTTGAGACTTTCATCTTCTGAAGTGTTTTTCTGGATGTTCTTTTATTGTGTTAAGTTTTCAATAACATTCAGAGGAGCTCTGTGATGTTGGATCAGAAAGTGTCAGAGTGGAGGAGCGTCAGTCTAACAGCTGTCATGAACTTCATGATAGTTTTGGTCCAGATGCAGAAAAAGTCTGTCTCTTTAAATAAAGTCATCTCCAAACATGTTTAATGCTTTGAGTTTTATTTAAATGTAAATAAATTGTTGAAATAAAGAATAATTAACACACATGGATGCGTTTGTTTAAACTCAAACTTCTGCTAAGGTTAATCATAAACTAAAACTTTATGATCTTTTCTGTCTTCAGCTGGAGAATCTCAATCGTCTGTGAGGTCAAACAGAGAAATCTGCTGCAGCAGCAGGAGGTCCGTCTGGTACCTGGGGGCGTTCTTCAGCTGGAGCGCGCTCTGTGGCGTCCTGACCTCCTCCTCCGTCTGCAGCAGCTGCAGCCTCCTGCTCAGCTCCTCCACCTCCTGAAGGTGTAAAACAGGGATGAGATGAAGCAGCAGCAGCTTCCTCCATCTTTGAGTCATCAGACACAAACTCTCTTCCAGCAGCGGTGGGACGGCCCTCCTTTGGCTCCGCCTCCAACAGCTGCTTAGAGATCCTTCCTTCAGAGGTTCAGTAAAGATCAGAGGTCCTCATACCTTTCTGAGACTGAGGATCTGCAGCGAGTCCTTCTTCATGTTGGCCTTCACTTCCTCCACCTCCCTGCAGTAGTTCCTGAGAGAGACCTGAAGAACGCCTTTCTCCTTGAACAAAGCTTTGTTCTGCTGCAGCAGGAGCTCTGACTTCTCCTTCACCTCTCTGAGCTCCTCCTTCTTCTCCTCCATCATCTGTGCCAGCCGGCTCTCCAGGATCCTGTTGAATGTCTGCGTCTCCTCTGCTTCATGACTGTTGGAGGACAAAGAGTCAAAGCCTGCGGTCCATCCAACATGGACAGGCTTGGATTCTCTGTCAGCTTTACTGTTTGGGATCTGAACACAGCTGTAGCTTAGCAGATTGGACTTTAGATCTTCGTTGGAGCAGCTGCTGCTCCACGCTGGACAGCTGCTGCTTCAGCTCCTCCTGCTGCTCCTTCATTCTAGCGGCTGGGAGGGAGGAGAGATGAGGAGGAGAGGAGGTGTGCAGCTTTCCATGGAGGAGCATGTTGGATGCTCACCTTGCTGTGTGACCTCAGAGCTCAGCAGGTCCATCCTCTCCTGAAGCTGCAGCTTCTCCTGGTGGAGCTGCAGCTTCAGAGCCTGCAGCTCTGGTGTCTGGGCGAGCTGCTGCAGCTTCAGCCGCTCCTCCATGTCCTGGATCTGCTTGTCCAACTCAGCGGAGTGGTGCGGCAGGAACTGCTCCATGTCCTTCCGGTCTTCCTCCAGCCTGCAGCTCTGAGCTGACAGCAGCCTGTTCTCAGACCTCAGCTTTTCACGTGGGAGTCTGCATCTGAAGCAGGAGGAGGAACACAGAAGACCACAACTTCTTCTGCTGCTTTCTCAGAGATTTCCTGCTAAGAGTTTGGAGTTTACCTCTGAAGCTCCTCCTCCAAACTTTGGATTTGAGCTAAAAAACTAGAAGTTTCTTTGTTGTCGTTCATCATAACGGCAGACTTTTCTTCTTCTTCTCCTCTGAAAATGTCCTGCTGTTCTCACTTCAACCGAAATTTTAAAAAGCTGTTGTTGCCGTGGTGATGAGGCCTTCAGGGCCTTCATGGACTGTTGATGATCAAATTCTTACTGTAATTCAAAAGAAATAAATCCTAAATTTAACTTTAATCTGAAACATTTTCATCATTTTGTGAAAAACAAAGAGCTGCAGTTTAGCAACAAATAAAAAACATAAAAAAACAAAACTATGTGTGAAGTGGAGATGTGTGTCACCAGTAATTTTCAGAATCGATTCAATTTAAGTAAAATTTTTATTTACACGATTTATACATTAGTAATCTAAATGTGTTTTAAATATTGAATATTAATCAGATACAGTGCACATGCTGTATAATTTATTAGTGATATAATAAACCAACACACAAATGAACACAAAGAGGTTAGTGCAGTGACTGGAGATGTCCTGATCTGATCACATGATCAGGGGCCTCATTTATAAAACCTTGCGTAGGATTTGGGTCAGAAGTGGCGTACGGATGAAACATAGGACGTGCGTACGCACAGAAATATTCGGATTTATAAAACCGTGCGCACGCACATCCTACGCATCCTTCCCTTAATAAATCACAACCAATTCTAAATGCTGCGCAGCTTTTGCGGCTTTATGACACGCCCATAGTTGCCCATAAATAGTCCGTGAAACGCCCACAAATGAATATTCATTGATAGCGAAACCATGGCAAACACAGAGAAAATAAAAAAAAAAAACGGAACTTCACTCGATGTGAAGTAGAAGTTATCGTTGGCGAGGTGGAAAAGAGGAGAAAAATGTTGTTTGGAGGGCACAGTGTGGGCATTACTAATGCCAAAAAAGCACGTGAGTGGCAAACAGTGACAGACGGACATCAAAGTCGGGGCAAAAAACGTCTGGCACTGCATCGCCACAGTGTGTCTGCCACGGGTGGGGGACATGGGACACCGGAGCTGACCCCTCTTGATGAGAGAGTGGCGGCAATTATTGGGGAGTCCCTTTTACGTGGAGTAGTGACTGAGGCGGGGGGCGGGGGGTGTCGGGGAGGACACCGAGGCACCAGATGCACCGGGTGACACACCCCCAAAAGCTCCAACAGGACGGCTCGAAGAAGTCGGAACCGGCTCATAAGCCACTCGTCCTGATGCGTTCACTCCCAATTCTTCCATTTGCCACATCTTCTAAGATCCAAGATCAGCCATTGTGGTCATTACGCATTGTGATGGGGCATTTTATTTCCATCCATTTAATTGCATCTGACAAGCTACAGATGTCTGTAATAATCCACATGGGAAATTGTTCATCAAATGTCATTTCTTGTTGCTTTCTGAATGGTTGAGACATACGCCATACATTGTTTTATCAAAAATAAAACAAACTAAAGGCATATGCATGAATACCATAATTCCATGGCTTACGAAGAAATGTTTTACTATGAAAACAACTTTCCCCAGTGGACAATTAATACGTCTGTCTGTCTGTCTGTCTGTCTGTCTGTCTGTCTGTCTGATTCGCACGCATCTGGCGGCGCGTGCACACGCAGCGGCTCTATCGGCTTTATTGTTTTTAAAAGAATGTATTTTTTAAGTCATTTATTTATTATTTTATATGCTGCTTGCACTTTGGAATGAGAGGAAAGCAATTTCCTCTGTGCTGTATGTCTTACGGATGCAGCATATTTGACAATAAAGCTGACTTTGACTTTGACTATATCTGCTCCTCCAGACGGACACATTGAGGAGAATATCAGTTTTGTACATTATTTTGTTCTGTTAACTATATTATTTATGAGGATGAATTGCACAACATGCCAATATTGCAGAACATCTTTCACTTTTCTTTTTGCAAGTAAGTGTTCATTTGAATTTCTGTTGTAATTTTCGTTTGATTTTTTTTTGTTTGTTTCACTGCTGATCGATCAAACGGGTGTTCATGTAGCTGTTATTGTGAGACTTGCTTTGTGAAGTCTTCATGTTATTCATGAGAGGCAGTATTGTCATTTTCACTTTCACGTGTTTCTTCCATCTGCCGACGGTGTCGCCGTTTCTCATTTCACCCGTTTTTGTGCGTACGCCTGGGTCAGAGCTTGATGAAGGACCGCACATTTTCCCGTCAAGTTTGCTTTTTATAAATCTCAACTATTGCGTAGAGAGTGGCGTACGCCTTCTTTTGTGCGTACGCAACGTTTATAAATGAGGCCCCAGAAGTTGGGTCTGATCACGTCGTTTCAGACCAATGAGTTATATCCCATGAGGAGACATCACATGATTCCTTGAGGTAATCTGGAAATATCCTGGGGTCTCATTTATAAAACTTTGCGTAGGATTTGGGTCAGAAGTGGCGTACGGATGAAACATAGGACGTGCGTACGCACAGAAATATTCAGATTTATAAAACCGTGCGCCGCACATCCTACGCATCTTTCCCTTAATAAATCACAATCAATTCTAAATGCTGCGCAGCTTTTGCGGCTTCATGACACGCCCATAGTTGCCCATAAATAGTCCGTGAAACGCCCACAAATGAATATTCATTGATAGCGAAACCATGGCAAACACAGAGAGGAAATCAAAAAAACGTAACTTCACTCAATGTGAAGTAGAAGTTATCGTTGGCGAGGTGGAAAAGAGGAGAAAAATGTTGTTTGGAGGGCACAGTCTTCATGTTATTTATGAGGCAGTCTTGTCATTTTCACTTTCACGTGTTTCTTCCATCTGCAGACGGTGTGTTTTTTTGCGTACGCCTGGGTCAGAGCTTGATGAAGGACCGCACATTTTCCCGTCAAGTTTGCTTTTTATAAATCTCAACTATTGCGTAGAGCAGGGATCACCAACCCTGTGCTCGCGGGCGCCAGTGCACTTTTCGGTTCGGTTCACGTTCGTACCGTTTCGGTTTTCGGTTTGTTTATTTTTTCCCCACAAACGTATTAAATTTGCGTTGAGGCGGAACTAATGTTATTTGCGGTATTCCGCCGAGACTCTCACTGGTTTCTGCACTGGCACACACAGGACCAGAGACACACACAGGACCAGAGACACACACAGGACCAGAGACACACACAGGACCAGAGACACACACAGGACCAGAGACACACACACAGGACCAGAGACACACACACAGGACCAGAGACACACACAGGACCATAGACACACACAGGACCAGAGACACACACAGGACCAGAGACACACACAGGACCAGAGACACACACAGGTCCAAAGACACACACAGGTCCAGACACAAACACAGGACCAGAGACACACACAGGACCAAAGACTCACACACAGGTCCAAAGACACACACGGGACCAAAGACACACACAGGACCAGAGACACACACACAGGCCCAAAGACACACATGGGACCAAAGACACACACAGGTCCAAAGACACACACAGGACCAAAGACACACACAGGACCAGAGACACACACACAGGCCCAAAGACACACACAGGACCAGAGACACACACAGGTCCAAAGACACACATGGGACCAAAGACACACACGGGACCAAAGACACACACAGGTCCAAAGACACACACAGGACCAAAGACACACACAAGAACAAAGACACAAACACAGGACCAAAGACACACACAAGAACAAAGACACAAACACAGGACCAAAGACACACACAAGAACAAAGACACAAACACAGGACCAAAGACACAAACACAGGACCAAAGACACACACAAGAACAAAGACACACACAGGACCAGAGACACACACAGGAACAAAGACACAAACACAGGACCAAGGACTCACACAGGACCAAAGACACACACAAGAACAAAGACACACACAGGACCAGAGACACACACAGGAACAAAGACACAAACACAGGACCAAGGACTCACACAGGACAAAAGACACACAGTGGAGCAAGCACTCACACAGGACAAAAGACACACACAGGACCAGAGACACACAGAACATCACACACCAAGCAGAAAATAACTTATTGCTAAAAATGATGTCAGGAATTCAGCTCTAAAAACAATGACAAAAGAGCAAAGAAAACAGAATAATTTTTGATTATTTACTAATCTTTTACTAATTATTAATATTTTCTTGACTTTGTCTGTTCATATTTGCATCATTTGACAGAGTATATTTATTATTCTGGATTAATATTTCTGTCTTTTTATTCAAATTTACCTTTAAAAAGTGAAAGTTAAGTTAATGTTTTAAAGGTTTAAAAGTTTAGCTTTAGTGTGTTCAATAAATGTTTATCTTGTTCGGCGCGCAACCTAAAGTGTGTTCTGGATTTAGGCCCCCTTTGCAACTGAGTTAGACCCCCCCATGTAATACGAGTCTAGAAAATTCATGCATGTTTTTGTGTAAAATGAGCAAATAAAAATAGGGCACACAAAAGGGCGTCCTCAAATTGTGTGTGTGTGTGGGGGGGGGGGGGGGGGTGCTAGGAGGCTTCTAGTAAACGGGTCCTGTGGCGCCCTTCATACCACTTAGTGCCCATGAAATAGCCCTCAGTCTCAAAAAGGTTGGTGACCCCTGGCGTAGAGAGTGGCGTACGCCTTCTTTTGTGCATACGCAACGTTTATAAATGAGGCCCCTGGTCATGAATTGAGAATTGTCTACAAACATTTTCAGTATCAAAGCATTTCTTTGTTTATTTGCAGATGTTTGATACTTTATTTGACATCTTCAATTCAAGAAATTTGCAGTGTCCTGGCTACAAAAAACTCATTAGTGGAAAAATTTGGGAAGATATCAATGTAAAACTTCAGGAAATCCGCCTTTTCTTGTTGTCATTGAAAGCTTTAGAAGGAACTCCATTAATCTAACTTCCTCATCAGCAATTAATTCATTTTCTATCAATTCATGCTGTTTACTAAAAACCTCTAACACTAACTTTTCATCTTCTGGAGAAACTAAATGTTTCTTTATTATGATTCTATTCCTCCGATAAAGAATAATGTTCATGAATTAGGAACACCGTATTTACTATCCTGAATTAAAAAAAAACAGGGCTTTTTAGAAACTGATTCATTAATGGTCATCTTAATTAATATTTTTATTTTAGATTTTTGAGAGTTTTGGGTTTTCTCATAAACATCAAACGTTTGTTGGCTTTGGTGCCTGAAGTCCTCCAAATGCAGCGTTTTCTCCTGACATGAACTCAGCCAGGACCATCTTGAACTTTTCTTCTGTGCTATTCAGAGGGCAGGTTGTTCACTATGGGGTGTAAGTGTGTGATTTGGGCCCTGCAGTCCGTGCAACTATTTAATAATAATGAATTCGATTTATCTGTGCTTTTTCTAGTCGCTCAAAGCACTTACAGTGTGTCCATCATTCATTCACACTTGGTGATGGTAGCTACAGTTGTAGCCACAGCTGCCCCGGGGGCAGCTGTGGCTACAACTGTAGCTACCATCACCTGGGTCAGACTGACAGAGGCGTGGCTGCCAGTTCGCGCCTCCAGCCCCTCTGACCATGGAGGCAAGGAGGGTGAAGTGTCTTGCCCAAGGACACAACGACAGCTGGCTGAGCGGAGCGGGGATCAAACCGCTGACCCTTGGGTCATTGGACGACCCGCTCTACCACCTGAGCCACTGCCGCCGACTTCTAGTACAGTGGGGTGGATTATGTGTGAAATGCTCTCACTTTAGTTCAGTTGTTGCAGAATTTGTCAGAATTAGTTGAATTCTGTTTTTATGGAGTCTTATTATTATTATGTATTATTATGTTTTGGCAGGAGGCTGGAATAATAACCCAACATGTAGGCAGTTCAATGCCACATTCAGGCACCTTTGGGTTCACAGTGTGGTGAAAACTGCTGCAAGAGGCTTTGATTTGCTGGAGTTACTTTTTCAGAGTTATTAAGACAAAGGTCATGTTGTCAAACTACACAACTCTCAAAGTAGAAAAATTAATATTAGGCAGAAATACAGCAAACGGATCACTCACAACAATCAGTAGGTTGAATCTATTGACTTATTGTTGATTTATTATGTATTTTTTATTATTATGGACTTATTGTTGGGATTTTCTAAATAATTTAAATTACATGTCGCGAAGGGGGGTCTAAGGGCAGGGATGCCAGTATAGCTTAGTCAGTTTGTTAGTTCATTTTAGTATTTTCGTATTGACTCTTTGTATTCATGATCCTTTTGAGTTCATGTTTTACTTCAAAGCCCATCGAGACTACTGTTGTTGTGATTTTGGGCTATACAAATAAAATGGAATTGAATTGAATGTCAAAGAGGTCTAAAACTTCTAAATGTTCAGAAATTATTTTTAAAATTCTTAATAATAGTTTTTTTGTAAGAAGTCCTGCAACTATGCATTTTTCATTAAAGTTTAAGCTTTTAAGGCTGACTCTTTTTTAACAAATGATGTGATATATACTATATATATAAATTACATAAAAGCTACTTAGATGCCACCAAAGGCTATAGAATGTATTGTCATGTGGGCGCCCACGACCTCACCAAGATGGCGTCGCGCTCCGCCCCCGTAGGCCAGACTTCCCACGTGGGCGTGTCTCCTCTAGCGATAGAACTCATTGGGATCAGTCATTCAGAAGGAAATGGGTGGCGGCGTCAGCAGGTGGCGCTCTGGTTTGACTTCATGTTAAACATGTCTGCCTGAAGAGTTTGTGCTTTGCTCCTCGTGGATCCTTCTGGATCTTTTTGATTTTAGGACTTCCTGACGTTTAACATGAGCAGAACTGGAGGATTTGGATGAATTGATCTCACTTTTATGTGGATTTGCTCTCATCAGTGACTCACAGTTTTTCTTTCGTTAACAGAGAAACTAGTTGGTTGATCAAAAGTTGACAAAGATCCGTTGGGGGGGGGGTCCAGGTGGATCTAGACTTCCAAACCTGAAGCGGTCCGTCGTCATCGGAGACCAGCCTGCTGACGGATCGGGGAGTCATGCAGAGAATGATGGGTAAAAACGACAGGAAGTGATGTCAGAGGCAAAAGAACCGGCTTTTATTGCAAAGCGCGTTTCTGGTCTACCCAAAACCATTCAAGTACCTTAAAGTGACGCTGCTCATGGGCCTGGGGGGGGGGGGTGAGGCATGCACATGTAGCTCTGGGTCTGAGGAGGTCAGTGTGAAGGTCACCAACCGCTACATAGTAAAGACCCCCCCAGGAAAGAAATGCAGCCCCCTGAACGTGTGAACGGAGTCCGTCTGTCAGACTGCAGCGGGCCTTTGCTAAGAACTGTAGTGTTCTGGACCGGCAGAACTCCAGGTTCTGCTGGGTCCGCCCGCTCCCCCTCCTGTTTCTGTTCTGCACGCCGGCATGAGGAGAAACACCCCCCCCCCTGAGAAGGAGTCAGATGGCTGAGGCTTGACCTAAAACACAGGAACGGGAGGCAGCCCCCCACCCCCACCCCAGCTGGGCTTCGGAGGAGCTGCTGGGTCAGAACCGTGCAGAGGGTTCTGGACGGTTCTGTCAGAGTGAAGGTGCTCTGGGTGTGCTGGTCCTTGACCTAAAGGCGGCCTCAGTGCTACGAGGAGGCGGGGCTTAGAGTTGGCAGCGTCAGGACGGCACGCCCACGACCGTGTCCAACCACTTCCTGTAGGCCAGGGCGAAGCTCCTCTGCTCGGGGCCGCAGCCGTCCAGAAGGCCGCTGACGAACACGTGCTCAGTCTGTGAGGTGGGGGGCTGTGGGACTGGGACGCCCCTCCTCAGCCGTTTGATGTCCTGTGGATCTGAAGAACACCCCCGGTCCACCTCCATGGGAACCCCAGCGGAGGTCTGGGTGGTCCGGGTTGGAGCGCCCTCTGCTGGATCCCCGCCTTCATCACCGCCGTCGCCCGGGTGCTGCTCCTTCCAGCGGTGCCACAGGAAGAAGACGTGCCTCCTGGGGAGGGAGGGGGCAAACAACATGAGCTGAGGAAGAGGAGCCCCAGCGGAGCTGAAGAAGACTTCCTGCCGAGGGGAACCGACCTGTGGCTCCAGAGGGTCTCGTGTCCGGGAAAGGACCGGATCAGGTCTGAGACCAGCTCCATCTCGTGGCAGAAGAGCCGCAGGACCGCGGGGAGGTCGTGGGGCGGCTCCTCGCCTGCTGACCGCTCCCCGTTGGGGCTGCAGCCAGCGGGCGGAGCCAGAGCGCCGCTCAGCTCCTGCAGCAGGAACTGGCGGTAGTGGAAGCCGCTGTGGTCGGACACGTGCGCCGACACCCAGGGCCGCATGGACGACAGCTCGTCCAGGAAGACCTGCAGGAGGGAGGGAGGGAGAGCGTGGGAAACCCAGCAGAACCGCTGCAGACCCACCAACCCCCCCTCAGCTGGATCTTTAACCCTTGTGCTGTCTTGTGGGGTCATCTGGACCCACAAGGGTTACAGAGCAGTAACTTTAGTATCACACATCCAGTGATGAAGGTCAGGCAAGGAAAAAATCCCTGAACTTTTCTTTGAGCGATATGGCGGCGCGGAGCTATTTTGGAAAAATCCATGGTCTTAGATGCATTCTGGTCCATTCTGGCAGCTAGTTATTCACTTCTAAATCAAGAAACTAAGACTAATTGGAGCATCATGATTTAACATTCAAACCCCTAGTTTGACTTATCATGAAGGACTTGCTGAGAATTTGGATAATTGCTAAAAGTAACACAATCCTACAATCTAAGCTTTTCCTTAAAGCTGCAAAACATAATACATCAATTCTTTACCACCAATACTTAGTAATCTGGGAAATATCAAAACAAACATACAAACAAAACTAAACATTGTAAACATTCTTTTTTAAGGGAGTCTGGGTCCAAACCACCAAATACGTATTATTAATGTCAATAATACTGAACTAAGTCATGGTAATTAGGAAATACAAATAACTTAAATAGAGAAATGTATTCAAAATAAAAACTGAAACTCAAAACTAAAACTTAAATAATTTCAAAATTTGGTTTTGAGATTATTTCACACAAAATGTATTGGACCTACAACACCTTAAAAATCTTTTTCTTCCAGCCAAGACCACTAAATTTGTTTTTTATCATCTTCTCACAACTGAGGTCATGACCTCGCTCAATAATGACGATGCCCGCCATTAATTTAACACAAATTTGATCGCAAACTCTTCAGATTTGTTTGTGAAAGTTTAGCGTGGGTCCGCCAGTTTTGGTCTCTAGGGCAGTGTTTTTCAACCAGTGTGCCGCGGCACACTAGTGTGCCGTGGGAGATGGTCAAGTGTGCCGTGGCAAATTGCCCTCATTAACTGATCTAAAAACATTTCCCATCTCCAGGATTTCAGCTCTTTGTTCATCCAAACAGGCCCTGATAAAACACTGAGTAGTTAGGAATATAAAAGATCAGAAAATTACTTTTTCTTTGTGTTATTTTGATTCTATTAAAGACATTTTGATAAGAATGACGGTATCACCGCGATTTAGCTGCAGCTATACCTGTTTCCTGAAGTCCCGCCCCTTTAACTGTCTCCACCAATCATTCTTGAAGGTTTAATCACATGTCATCAGTCTGACCAATCAGAAGTGCTTAAAGTCTTAACTTCCTTGTCCCAATTTAGCTCAAAAAGTCGCTCAGTTCTAACAAAATTACCAGCTAAAGCTCGTCTTTAGCGGTGTAGCTTTCCACAGAATCCAGGATCAGACCGTGGAACAAGAGAACAACACCATGAAGCTCAGAGACGCTAGTCTTTCTGCCTTTATTACATCTTTTAGAAAAAAAACCAGCTGCAACTTCCAGCTTTTTCTGGCACAATTATCACAAAAATGCGCGTCAGATTGCGGCGGTAGCCGCGCGGGGGGGGGGGGGCTGTACATCAAAACAGACTATGAGTGTCTGCTTTTTTTTATTGTTTTTCTGCTGGTGTGCCGCGGGATTTTTGTCAAGGGTAAAGTGTGCCGTGGCTCAAAAAAGGTTGAAAAACACTGCTCTAGGGAATCCGTCACTGACCACGTGGTACAGACAGAGCCAATCAGAGCCGTCGACGCATCTGAGAGCAACTAAAACGTCCCGTCATTGGTCAACTAGACCGGGCAAACTAGAGATGGCCGCGCCCATAGAGGAAGCGATCCACGGAGAAATATAGAAAATAAAGCTAAAATTCGCCGATTTCAGACAACTCTTTCATCCGGAAAGCGATTTGTCCGTAGAGATCAGGTCTTTATTTCCCGGAAGGTATGATCGGTTTGCTCAAAAACCCGGATTTCCGGGAATTTCCGGAAGACTTTCATCACTGCACATCTAACGTGGTTTTCAGGACCAGAGCAGCTCATCAGGAGGTTCAGAACTTCACCAGGTGGGTCACTCTGGGTTTTTTGGGGTCGTGAGTCCGCCAAAAGAACCCCCCCCCCCCCCCCCCCAAATACACCAATCCTTTTTTTCTAGAGTGTTGCTACGACCCCGACTCATGTCTGCATGTTGTGTACGTGTTTGAGTTGTAGCTCCTGCACAGCTGCTGACTCCGCCCCCCGCCTGCAGAGCTGATTCAATCGCTTTAAAAGCTCCCAGGATCCTCTGCTCCAGTGGCGGCTGGGAGGATTGTTTCTTCAGCCTGGCCTTAACTTGAGAAAGCCTCTGGTTTCCCTCTTAGCTTGATTCTGGTTTTGTCCTTTGGTTAAATTCACTCTTGTTGCATTCTGAGTAGTTTTGTGTTTTGCTATGAAGCCTGAGAGTTTAAGTTCTTCCATCATTTATTCCACCTTTGGTTAGTCTCCTTTGATTTTTCTGTGTCACCTAATAAACGGCTTTAACCCCGCCCACTTATTCTTTTTTCTTTATGTCACATCCTTCCTCCCTGAAGAAGGAATCACAGCGTTGAGCTCCACACTTCTGACCGAGTTCTTCACCGGGTCAGACAGACAGAACCCCGGCACTGGACCCACCTTGACGTTGCCCTTGGCCATCCGCTGCAGCACCCAGATGCGGTGCGACCAGGCGTTGTAGTTGCTGGGATAGCGGCAGGCGGCGTCGGCGCACACCTTCATCTCCTGCTGGAGCGTCTGGGCCAGCTGCTCGCCCAGGAGCCGGCTCCTCTCCGCGTCCGTCTGGTTCTGGTCCGCCGGCGGAGCCTTCTGCAGGAGGTGCAGCAGCACCCAGCGCCTGCAGACATCAGAGCACGGCGTCAGCATGCCAGCTCCACCACGGCTGTGTGTTCACGTCCTCAAGGGTTACAAACCTGTTCCCTCTCGCTATGAACGCGGTTTATTCCTTTAAAGCAGCTGTGACCACATTGAGTTATTTCTGTTCAATATTTAATCTTCACTGGGAGTTTAAAATGTTAAAGAAGAGAAAATAACAGCAAATTCAGCAGCTTGAGTGAACCCAGCAGGTAAAAAGCATGAGGTTTTAATCATATCCACATTTGAAGTGCTGGACGGATGCATGAACCAGAATCTGAAGGAACCCGCCCTTCAGAACTGTGGTTCTGAGCATCAGCAGTCCCGGTCCCAGCTGCTTTAACAGAGACCCGGGTGCTCTGCAGGGACGGCTCACCTGTGAATCCACGTCTCGGGACTCTTGGGGGATTTGCTGAGAGCCAGCTTGCCCAGGTAAAGGTCCCGCTCTGGACTGAGAGCCCCACACTCCACCAGCTCCTTCCTGCAACAAACCAGGTTCTGGTTCTGAGCAGCAGTCAGGGACAGACGTGAAAGCGTCACAGCGGCACATGAGCGTGACCATGCAGCTGTGGCGCGGTCATGAGTGTAGTGGGAGGAGCTTAGGAGCTGCAAAGGCTATTTTTCTACTCGCTGTAAATTTTGCTTCCAATCTCTGACCAGTAGGGGGCGCAAGGAGCTGCAGGTCAGGGTCAATAATTGCTCATTAACTGTAAAGGAGAGCAAAAAAGATCAACTGGTCCAATAGTTTCTTTGGGCCATTGACTGTAGATGATAACTGGACTGAGTGACCCCTCCCCCCCTGGCATTCCAAACAGGAAGTGGCTCCAAGAAGCCAGAATCCCATTGAAGTAAACCACTGTTACTCAGTCATTCTATGGGTCAGAAGAATTATTCTGGTTCTGATTCTCTTTTTCATTTCGTGTTATTTTTTTCTTTTCTTTTCTCAGTTATAAACCGACCAATCAGATGCCTGAATAAAAGTGTGTGGTCTCACGTCCAACATTTGAAATGTCTGATTGACAGATGTGAAAAAGCAGTAAGGGTGTGGCCTTAAACAAGCTTACTCCTGATTGACGAGAGTGGTTGCCATAGAAACAGCGACTCATACTGACTTGAACCAATCACTGATGATTTCTGGTTCCCACATGGCGACGATTGCTTTGCAAAAAAATGGAGACTGAACTGACTTCATTTGACCAGAACTGGAAGTCGACCATTTTCTTATCAATCCAGCTGTCAAAGGTTTGGAGCAGACGTGATGACAGGATCATGTGACACAAACACAAACTGCCGTCTTCTGTTGAAGCTTCAGTAAACAAACACTGACTGCAATTTTAAATTCTAGTTTAGTAACCTTTGAAACGTAAAGTTCTGCACTGATCTGGTCTGTGGGGGTCACAGACTCTGTGTGTGGGTCCTGCTATGAGACCCGGTTCTGAACACATGAACAGTACAGACGGTGGAGCTCTGGAGTCAGAGGCGGAGCCTTGACTGCAGGCGGCGTGCCGTACCGGACGTTCCAGGCCGTGGTGAGGTCCGGGTTGAGCAGCAGGAGGGTGCAGGTGACGTCCACCAAAGCTATGGGAAGAAACCGAAAAGTCAGAGGAACCAGACTGTACCACACCACCTGTTCCAGGGAGGTTCTGACCCGAAGGTAAGCAGAACTGGACTCAGAACCAGGCCTACCTTGGCGGTCCAGCCAGAGCCTGCGTTGGCGATAGAGCAGCAGCTTGTTGTGCACGTACGGCAGCAGGAACTTCACACACCAGCTCTCCACCCCCAGCTTGTTCTCCACCATCACGATGGGGCTGCGGTTGTAACGGGCCTCCGGGCACGGGATCAGGCCGATCTCGTCTCTGGGGGGTCAGAACCAGACAGGAGCAGAGCTGACTTGGACAGAGCAGGAAGTTGGCTTTGAATCATGAGGACTGAATCATCTGGACGGCCCCCCCACCACCAACATTGGTCAAGAACTCCTCACATGCTGGACCTGCTGATCCTTCAGGTGAATCAAGACTCTCTGAGGTGGGGGGGGGGGGGGGGGGGGGTCATGTTAAGCGTCATTAAGCAGAAGTGAAAATCTTCCTTGAGACGTCTCACAGAAGTGTCTGTATCAGCAAATCTCAGCTATCGGACACGGTTGAAGGGGAGATACTGGTTATGGTTATCGACCCATCTCTATTATAAATGAACCGTATAGTTCAAAACAATTTGGTCAGCTATAAATTCATTTTGGTTTAATAGATTCACAAGTTTCTGGCTGAAATGCATCACAAAGGGTAAAATAAACGTATATACTTATACTATTTATTACATTTGCTGCAGTAAGTTGATCCTCCATGCTACAGGGGGTCTTTTATTTTGAAAGGAAGTCATGGGAACCTTTTTCAAAGCTTTAAATTAAAAAAGCTATTTTCTCTTTATGGTTATGTTTTAATCATCCCCAAAAAGGAAAATGTTATTTATATTTATAGCAATAGTAACAATAGCATAAATAAAGTTCGGTGTTTTGCTTTTCTAAAGGTTAAATTCAGACTTTGCGGTTCCTAATCGGTTCTAGTCAGTGAGACATTAGGTTGCAGACCTCTAGACTACACTGACCTCTTCGGCGTGGATGAAAATTTGCACAAATTTACGTTTATTTGACACATTAGTTCCATTTATTCTTTCAAAAAAAATCCGGACGTGACGTAGTGACCGGAACTCTGTAAACAGCCAGTTGCCGGGAACACTGTGCAACATTTAGACGGTTCCTAGCGGGCTTTGGGTGTTTTGGTCCTTCACTGGGTTCTTAGATGAGGCGGGGTAGATGACAGGTGCCCCGGGTCGCACCCCCGCCTCACAGCCTGCGGCTGTCTGCAGCGGAACCGGCAGGGAACCGCAGCGAATCCAGGCAGTAGCCGGAGCCATCGGCGGCTCCTGACGCCGCCGCTGCTGCGCTCCCGCGGCCGATCGTCTCTCGGTTAGAACTCACATGTTCCGGTTCCTGTTCAGCGCCGTGCTGAGGTCTCTGACCACCCTCTGGACCAGCACGTCCACCTCCGAACCCGTACCCGACATTTTACGGCACCGACTCGCGTCACTGGCGCTCTTCTTCGGTGTCTTCAAAGTTCTTCTTCGCTTCCCGGAGCACAGGAGGCCCGACAGCGGCGGCGCAGTGCTGCCCCCTGGTGGCCACAGGCTGAATAATTATTTATTACAGAAGAAAAGACAAGGATGTGAGGAGTGTCCTTCATTTATTCGTTTATTATTCACTCTTTCATTCCTTCGTCTTTTTTAACAGACAAAATAAAATAGTTAGAGATGAAACAGAATATTTTGATTAATTTGATGACATCAGGCCAAACAAACACAACACAATGTCAACACAAAAACAAAACAATTCACCTGCTTTGTTTTATCTCTAGTAAAAGATGGGTTTGAGGGCTCAAAATAATCTTTCCTGTCAGGTTTTAAATCACAAAGTCAAATCATAACTGAGTCATTCCATTTAGGAGTGAAAGGATTCATCAACATAATCAGTGAATCGACGACGATCCAACCGGGTGGATGTGTCTGTGCCAAGGGCTGATCAAATCCACCATTATAAAATCATTTCAAAATGAAATAAAAACATTAAAGAAAACGTTTTAGGAGGTGATGTGTTTTACTCTTTGTTAACCGTATTTGAAATATTACAGTGAAAACTGATAGAATGCTGTTATCATACAATAAGTTTGTAACTAAATGCAAAATTAGGTATTCTAGTAACTGTTATAACAAAGTCTGAAAAGCAATTCCCGTACCTGTACTTAATCTTATTCATAACATACTACAATACAATGCCATCAAACCACAATTTCCAGAGCTGCAATGATATTGCAATGATATTCCAGAATGATAATAAAAAAAAATGCTACAATTAATTAGTAACTCTAACCTTTAAACAAAAATGTTCTGCAACTTTAATATACTCAATAGACGCGAACAATTGTTTCTTTATTATGCAACTAAATGTGAATTTCTGTAAATTGAAAAATTTGCAATAACGTTTATTGGGGGAAAAACAGAATTTTGATGACAAAGTACTGACAAAAACATGAAGACAGCTGACCGGTTCTGACCCGCGTGTTGGTCGCGTGTGCGCAGCGCCCTCTTGTGGCTAAAAGCGGAAATAGCCTGTGAAAGTCCAGAACCTGAATATAAAACTACAAACTTGGATCAATTTAAACACACACTAGTATAGTAAAAGTAATTTCCTGCACAGTGTTTATGTTAAGATGTTTTTTTCATTGATTAACATAAATGTATGATGTTGTTGCTGCAGATGAAGCTGTAATCTGGAACAAAAGCATGTCTTCCTCTGTAACTAATGATCCCTGGTCAATAAACGAATGTCTTCTCAGCAGAAACAGGGGTTTCCAGCAGGAAAAGAGGACACTGGACAGACCTCCATCTTCCTGGTTTGTTCCAAAAGCCTTCAGCGGCGTCTAAGAGCTGCAGCCAGATCATCATCTCCTCTCGAAGGACTCAGATTCACCTTTCTCCACTCCACTCTTCTCTTTCTGTTTGCTGAATTCCTTAAATGTGCTTGCAGCTGCAGAGCTCTTCTCTGGTCAAACTCCTGTTTCAGGTCAGATTCTCTGCAGACTCTGCAGCAAACCCAGGACAGTTTGTGTCTCCTCTACAGATGGGGGTGCATTCAGGTGACCTGGAACCATTCCCTACTCTGCGATCACAGTCCTGAACTGTTTTGATATTCCTTCCATTGATTTGAAGCCTGAAAACATGAAAACTTCTGTTTTGTCTTGATGGAGCTCAAATGTTCTGTGGCATTAAACATTAACATCCTTTTTAAATCATCTTTTCATCTTTTTCCAAAGAGTTTCCAGAGGACTTTTAATTATGATGATGGCCTTTTGATCCAAAACATGTCGTTCTCTAGACCAGTGTTTTTCAACCAGTGTGTGGGGAACGTTCATTAAAATGTAAAAAAAAGAACTTTAACCAGCTTTAAAACTGGACCATTAGGAGATCAGAGAGTCTGAATGAAACAAGGTTTCTGTGCCAAAAGCTATCAGATCAGCTGATCTGAGATCAGTCGCCCCCCCGATTGGCTCTGACTCGACCTAAAGACAAACGTAAAACCTTCAACATCTGGTCAATTTCTTCACATATGCTCTACGTAAAACGAATGCATAAAGTCTGAGGCTGCTCTCCTTCACATCAGACGCTCAGCCTGAAGACAGAAACGTCTTCAAACATGGAGAAACATCAGGAGCGCTTGATTTCCCGCTGTGTGTGGTGTCCCTTTCTCCTCTTGTGTGACAGCATCATCAGGGAGAAGCTCTGCACTAGAAAGCTTTAGAGTTAAAAGCCACCGAGCAGTATTGACAGACGGGAGCTTTGATGATATCGATCTTCAGTCTGAATTCCTCTCAGCTCAGAAAATATCATTAGATGTTACAACTGAATATGTTTTAGAACCGAGAAGAATAAATCTGACAGACCCACAGCGGTGAACATGGTGTCTGTGGGGATTTTAACAGAATCTTGTGGAATTTTTCCCATGATAGAAAGAAAATCAGCTCACAGTTGCGTTTCTGAGTATTTCTTTTATTGTGAATCAGGAGCAAAAATGTGGTTTAAAAGAGAGCTTCTGATGTTCCAGAGCAAAGTCATTATTCCTTTTTTATGGAGGTAACAGTCTGTGATGAGGACAGTAATGTGGTAACGTGTGGTGATGGTATGAGATGAGCAGCGTGCTTTAGTAAAAACAGCATCTCACTGTGTGTTTATGGAAATGTGTTATAAAACTACAGGAATGACTCCAAATGTCCAAAGTCAGCAGAGAGACGACTGATGAGCAGGTCTGCAGAGATCAGAGCTCCACCAGATCTGTTTCAGTGGAACTGGAGAGTTTTTCATCACCTGGAATTATCAGTGTGTTTTGTGAGACTCAGAGAAGAGCATCGTTTGGGGGGTTTGTGGAGGAGGTGAAGGAGGTGAAGGAGGTGAGGGACGTGAAGGGGGTGAAGCTGTTGGGCTTTGAAAGACTCAAAGTCAGCGGCTGTGAAGTCTCTACAAACCGTGATGGTCGTCATTTCCTCCTTTTCCTTGGTTCTTGCAGATGCAGCAACATTTTCAGAGTTTCTTCAGCTGCACAGAAACAAATAACTTTATTATCTGACTGTCTATTAACAGTCGAGTTTAAGTCTCAATGTAAACAAAACAGGTGCAATGTTCCAAATGTTCCAAATGTTCCAAATGTTCCAAAGCAAACGGTAAAAATATTCTGTCTGATGTTTTTGTGGCAGGAAAGAAAATAAAGTTGTTGAAAAATTTCAATATCTAAACATTTTATTTGATACAACATTCAATTTTAAATTAAAAAACCAGAAAGTATGTAACCGTGTTAAGTTCAACGTGTCTAATTTTAAATAAATTTGGGTAAATGTGTCACTGCAAGCTGCTTCAATGTTCATGAAGGAAAACAGATCAGCATCAAAACCTCTGGAGTCACTTTACAAACAAACAATTAAAATACTGGATAAAAAACCATTCAGACATCATCACTGTGACATTTCACAAAAACACAAACTGTTAAGCTGAGAGAACATCATTTAGTAAACTAAACTATGCCTGTTTTACAAAATCAATGGACTGCCACCCCCCCCACCCCCACCCCCACCCCCCACTCAGTCAGTTTGTAGAAATAAAATGATTCTCCCAAAGAGACATGATGGTCGGTTCACCACGACTCTGTAGTTCCTGTGTGGAGAAGAGCCTTCAGCCAGAGCTCCGCCTCCATAACAGCAGCTCCAGAGTGGAACTCAGTTCCTCACATGATTAGAGAACAAACACAAACACACAAACACACACACACACAAACACACACACACACACACACACACACACTCTGTTTAAAAAACTGGTTCATGTCACAACAAACATACATGGAACTATTTTAATGCCTGCCCCTGTTTGTCTGATCTGTCACCTCTGTGTCTTTTAGATTTGTTTTTATGTATTTTAAATGATTGTTCATGTATATCATGATATACATGATATATATTGTTCATGTATTTTCTTTTATTGTATTTAATTGATGCTTTGAGGTTTTCAGGTTGACGGTTTGAACACCTTTCCAGGACGACAGAGGAGATGTAGCCTTTGGGCTCATTCTGGCACATTGCAGCCGTGCTTTTAATGTGAACTGTCCCTGTTAAATAAAGAATACATAAATAAAAATAAATAAAATCTACAAATAAAACTGTAAATAAAAATCTATTTAAAAGTAAGTTAGCATTTCAGATGGGGAGGGGCATAGCTGATGGAGAGCTGTGGAAGGTTCCACTGTGTTCGCCCCCCCCCCAGCTGTGTTTTCTGTTTGGTTCTGAGCAGGTTTGCTGTGAGACCCCCCCACTCTGAGTCCTCAGTAAAGCTGTCAATCATCTGACATCATCTGACAGTACTTAGAGATTTAAGGAGCAGCTCTTTGGTTCTACAGTGTTGGAATGTTCTGTTTCCTGAAGACCTCTCTGGTTTTTTGTTTCCGAGATTCTTAAGAATTTTTGTTGTTAAATATTGTTTGGAACTCCATGAACTCCTTCCTGCTCCTGGGTTCCTTCCTGCCTACATGTATGTTAAAAACAACCATGAGGTTCAAGCAGCAGGACCTTAGGAAAACACTGAAGCAAAGCTTTGGATTCCTCGCTGCTCTGCTGGATTTGGACCAAAGATCCGCAGAAATGGATCAGATCTGCAGGCTGCATAGAAATGGGAGGAGCAATCTGACCCCCGGAGGGTCACTGTCCAAAAAAAAAAAAGGTTCTGCTGATCTTGAAATCCAAGCGGACCCCCCCGGATCTGCACCACCATCCTCAGCAGCTCCAACCTTCAGGTCTGCAGGTGGAGCTGGTTCTGCTGGGATGTGATCAGCAGCAGGTTGCTGTCAGATGAAGGAGGAGGAGAAACCGAACCAGAACCAGAACCGAGCAGCTGCTTCAGAACCACGTTCAGAAGAAGCTGCTCGTGTGACGCAAACACCAGGTGTGACAGGTGCCTGCCGGGTTCGGATGCAGCCCACAGGTGGTTCGTGACGTCACGACACCTGCTGCGTCATGGTTCCTGATGCACGTGGGCACACAAACAATGAGTCAGCACTGAGGTGACACGGCTCGCGCGCCTGGCCTCATCTCCAGCTGCTCGTTGGATCAGCTGTTCGCACGTCTGCGTGCTTGACGCGCTGCGCGCTCCCACGCTCACCTGAGCACTCGGCTTTGGAGTGAGGATCCTGACCCACTCACGGCTCGTGGCGGACGCGGACATGGACAGGGCAAGCGCGCACCCCCCAGCTGCTGCGGTGAGCCGCCGCGCGTATGCGTGTCCGCGCCGGACGCTGCTGTCACTCTCTGCCAGCGCGTGAAAGTTTCCCTCGTGGAATGGCACGTGTGGCAGCAGCATCCCCACCGCGGTCCTCACGGGTTTCTTCTCTTCGCAGAGAGGAGCTCTCTCGCCCGGATGCAGCCTCCCGACCCCGGCATCCCCCGCGTCCCAGCAGCCCCCCAGCGGCGGCATGAAGCTGGAGGCGGTGATGGAGCACCTGCAGCGGCAGCAGGCGGCGCGCCTGGCCCTGGAGGAGCAGCGGCGGCAGGCGGAGCGGGAGCAGGAGCTGCGCTCGCACCTCCAGCGGCAGGCTCTGGCTTTCTGCCAGTACCAGACGGCCGTGCGCGGCGCGCTGACCGCCGGCGCCGGAGAGGCAGCCGCGGCGGCCGCGCTGCCTCCGCCGCTGGAGGAGGACGCAGACTCCGAGTCGGAGCGGCGCGCTCAGGGAGGTGACCCGGAGGAGCAGGAGGTCGTGGACGGAGGGGGGGGCCGCCTCCACCTACAGGCTCGGCTGCCTCCGAGGAGCGCCTCGGCGCATCCAGTGGCGCGCATCCCGGTGGGCTTCGTGGAGGCTCCGTGCGCAGAGTCGCCCCCCGCGCGCCCGCAGTCACAGCACGAATGGACCTATGAGGAGCAGTTCAAGCAGGTGAGCTGGGCCCGAACCTGTCACGGACCAGAACCCTTTAGATGTGATAACGTCTGTCATATGCGTCGGCTCTAGGGAAGCTGGTGCTCGGCGGTTCTGCTTCCGGTGCCGGCGTCTCTGGATGAATGAAACCGTCTAGTTCTTGATGTTTAAAGTGAAATCAGAACAAAACAGCAGGAACTTGTTTTCAGCGCTTTAAGTTCGTGAAGTTAAGGTTAACCAGCTGTTTGATCAACAGAGTAAAAATACTTTTGCTCTGAAATTTCTCCCATCTGTTTCTCAAATATCTTAGAATAAAACTTTCCTGAAACTTCAAGACTTCAGATAAACTGGAATAAAAAGTCTGCCTGAAGATGAACAAAGTGGATTTCAGGATTTTGTTGGTTTTTAGTGAGAAAAAGCTCCCGCACTTTGTTTTCTTTTCCTTCAGTCTAAACAGGAAAATCAATAAAAGCCTGATTGATTCTTTTTCAAACCGGTTTTTAAACATCATTTTCTGCCGGTTACACACTTTATATTATATTCCTTTTTGTTTTAAAGTTCTGCTCTTTCTGACCTGTTTTTCAGAACATTGTTTTTATTTCTGGCCATAAATTAGGTTGAATGTCATAAATGCATAAAAAACAAAACAACTGAACTAGATCAGGTATAAGTGAAACACCATAAACACTTTAATAATTTTGACAAAAAGGCGCCATCCATCAAATCTGAGCCTTTCCTTAAAAGAGCACAAAGAAAAGCGATGAAGTCTGCAGCTGCAGACGCTGACACGTCTTTGATTCAACAGCAGAACTCAAACCCCATCCTCTGCTGACTCCATGGTTGCTGGAGCCTATCCCAGCTGCTGTTGGACTAAGGCGGGAGACAGGTGGCGCTTCTATTCGGTCACACTCACAATAAAGGACAATGTAAATCCCAGCTGGATTTCTGCTCTGTGGGGGGGGGGGGGGGGGGGACCCAAAATGCAGAGACGGAGGCACACGGTTCCAGGGCAAGGGGTTTATTAATTTAACAAAAGGCGCTGCAGAGCAGGGAAACAAACCCAAAACTAAACTTACTGTGAGCACAGCATGAAGACATGGCAGAAGGGAGTCAGGGAGGAGACGTTAAAGACATTAATGGACCACCACAAGAGGAAGGCAGAGACAACAGCACTAACAAGACACAGGTGAACATGGTCTGGAGTGATTGGCACTAGGGAAGTAAAACTCAAAACCATAACATAACAGGAACTCTTTCAAAGTAAAACAGGAAACAGAACCCCATATGACAGAAACAAGATGGAAAGCAAAAGCCAATACGAAGAAACCCAAACCATGACATGTTCTGTTTGATGTTGTCCTTTTGCATACGTGGGATTTGAACCAGGGCCTTTTGGCTGTGAAGCATGAGTGGCAACCACTACCCCACAGTGCAGCCTTCAAAGCTCAAGCCAAGTATTTTAATAGGAACTAACAAAAACCATTCATGGATTGTAACATACAGGATGAAGCATGATGTTCATGATCCAGAACTGCAGCCTAGAAGGGTGAAGCTGCAAGCAGAGGTCGCCCACCCAAAGGCCTCTTCACGAACCCCCCACCCCCCATGGAGGGATCTGGATTAGAAGGATGGAAGAAGCTGCTCTTCTCACGCTCAACAACGTCATAGCTACAGCTTCTTCTCCTTCATCCCAGCTCCCTCATCCTCCGGGGGGGGGGGACTACGCGCCCTCCACCGCCAAACTCTGACAGCTGATGGCTACAGGTGTGGTACCAAGCACTGGGGAGGGAAGGAAAGCTGGCGGAACAAACACCTCAACCTGTCACCGTTACTACAGCCCAACAACAATAACACCTGAACCTAAAACCATCCTTAAACAGGTTTCACTGCCATCATGTTAAAAACATAAAGTCTTCATTTTATTTCAAGGTTTTTGAAAACATGAAAAAGATCTTAAAGAAACTTGACATCATTACTAGAAAAAGATCTTAGATAAAAACCAAACGGCAGTGAAATAATAACAAGTCTTAAAGCGTATTTTTATCTATAAATATTTCATTTTAAAATCTTTTTAGACCTCCATTTCATAGACTTAGCCTAGAATCAAAGTTTTTCTTTATTCAATTCGATGAGAATCAGGAGCAGAGAAAAAAATGACTTTTGAAAAAGTTGGTAAAAAATATGCCCGCTCCATTCTGATGCCTCCACTTGCAGACAAATAGATCCATGAACGTCTATGGTCGGCACTTTTGTTGCACCTGTAATGTTGGGGGGGGTGAAGGAGGGGCTCTAAGATGGTTGACCAGACTGTAAACAGAGAGCTCTCAGCAACGGAGAGGGCGAGGCTAGCCTCCATGTTCAGACACTCGTCTCCTCTGGAACCAAGCCTCTCCAGATGGTCCAGATTCCTGCAGCTCGTCTCATTTTCATCAGAGCAAAGGACCGTCGCAGCTCGGTTCAGGTCTGACTGCACTGTGGACGTATCCCAGTTCAATGAGCAATCGGCACACTTTTAGATGATCATCCAGGTCTGCCATGTTTCCAGCTCTCTGTGTTCAGCCAACAAACGCTGATGGTGCTCACACCCATCCAGACGCCAAAGTCTTCAGCTTGGAGAAATTCCAGATGTTCTGAGGCTTCCTCTGCACTTTTCCTGCTCTCTTTAAAGAGTCTGACATCGAATTTCTAAAAATCCTCTTTTGTTTCTGGTTTAAGCGTCTTTATAACACTGACTCTTTGTGAGATCTCTCCTTGAGAAGTGAGACCTCATTAGATTATCATCTAGTTCATCAATAGGTTAAAAAAAAACCTAAGTATTATGAATGAGCATGACGTCTTTATAGGTGGATATTTATTCTGCTGAGTAGAATTGATGTTTTCTTTAAGTGGATTTTTAGAGAACTCTTTATCATGTCAAATCCATTCGTTTGGCTTTTTTGTAGCGTTTGTTATATAAATGATTTGAGAGTTTTGGATAGAGCTCATCATTTCTAAGACGTTGGTCAGTATTTTTATTCTGATTGTTTCTTATTAAATATTTATGAGGACGTTCTCACCTCTTCATCATTTCATTAAAGTCTTTGTTAAATCAGATTTTGTTTTTGCTTTCGTGGATTTTGGTCACATATTCATGTTGTGGTGTTGGGTTAGTTGTAATCCGACGGTTTGGATCTTTGTCTTTTTTAAAGATTTTCAGTCCAAATTATTACATTTTGAACTTTGGATTCTTTTGACTAAAGTTTTGTTTTATGGTGATGTTTATCTTTGTTTCTGTCTGGATCTATGTGTCTGCATCAGAAGGGAGCAGAGCAGGGAGCTTTTGACTTACTGTTGTGGTTTCTACGTCACAAACAGGATCCTCTACAAACTGATTGTTTTATCTGATTCACAACAATTTGAATAAAGAAATATTCAGAAATACTAATTTAAGCTTAATTATCTGTTTTTTGTCCACAAGAACACATAAAAAACACCAAAAATACAATTTTCACTGGAGTGGACCTTTAAGATGCCTTTGCGCTTCTTCGTTCTGAGAGTGTGTGTGTGTGTGTGTGTGGGGGGGGGGGGGGGGGGTTGAGCTCCAGTTTTCCTCATCTCCACCTTAGAAGTTTCTACCAAAGGTTATGCTGGCGGGGCTCACTGGGGGGGTAACTCTCTGGGGCGCTCTGTTGGCGCCCGCCCTCCACCCCGCTTTTTACTTGCATATTAGACACCCTTATTCATCTAGGGCCTTGTGGGGAGGGTCTGGTGGAGGGGGGCATGGTGAAATATCCGTGCTCATCTTTCACTGACCCCCCCACAATTTTAACTCCCACCTTAGACACACACACTGCATGTTAGCAGCACATACACAGCAAATACACTCCACCCACAGAGGATTCCCGGAGTGGGGTTTCTGCGGTTTAGCAGCGGTGGGGACCCCACACTGGAGACCTCCTTTTTTTTACCTGCAGCACACACACAGCACTGCCACACCTCCATACATGGGTGGGGTCGGGGGGGGGGGGGGGGGCGGCCGGTCTTCACCCGTCTGGTCCTCTCAGGGCGGCCAGGCTTATGGGTATCATGTCGGCTACGGTGATGGTCGGGCGTACGGCGCTGGGGGTCGGTCGGCGGGGGGGGGTTACTGCGTGGCGGCGGGGGGTGGGGAGGTAACCAGATGATTGTGAGTATGTGTGCGTGAGTGCATGGGGGGTGGCTGTGGGTGCGTGGCGATCTCTGGGTTGCTCGGGTCGCGTGCCGCGGCTGGCTCGCGGACACGGGGCACTGGTCGGGTGGTGGGCGGCTCTCGGGTTCTGGGGCCCTGGCTTCGTCCTTGGCCCTTGTCTCGGCGTCCGGCGCCCGGCGGCCCCCATGGCTGCCGCCTGGTACGGCTAAGCGCTCCTGTCCTGTGGCCTGGGGGCCGGACACCGGGTTCGCTTATGCCTCTGGGCGTAGTGGGGGCCCCTGTAGGGGGGCCTTCTCTGCGCCTGGCTGGTCGGGTGGGCGGTCCCCGCCTCCCCCCCTCCCGGGCTGCTTGGGTCCGGTGTGGGGGGGGCGCTGGCCTTGGGGGCCTCTCCTCCCCTTTTCTGGTCTGGCTGCTCTGGCTGGGTGGGATCTGGTTCCCCACAACACAAGGTTCACTTCGGCAGCATGCATGTATCTCCACCCCCACGTGCACGTGCACACTGCCACACTGCTCCCTGTCTGCTTCATCCCTCCTTCTAACCTACAGTGTATTGATGGACAGATACTTTCCACTCATCTTCGTGTCAGATTTTTACCCATGATGGAATATTTGTCTTTCCAGCAGATCTAGTATAATTGTTACAGCTTAAAAGAATAACTGATCCAAATCAGTGCTTGTATCCCCCCTTTTTTCACCTTTCTTCCCTTTACTCTCTTCCACCCCCCCCCCCCCCCCCCCCCCCCCGACCCACATTTTCCCTCTTCCTCCCCACACACACTAAATATAACAAATAAAGAAATAAATAATTCAACAAAAAGGGGTTGATTCAGATCTACACTCTGGCTTCTAAAGTTCTTCAACCTCTGTGATAGTAAAACCTGTCCAACACAAAAGGCCTGCAGCTCTGATCTGTTTGCTAAGTTGTTGGACAGAACAAGTGGAAAAAAAGAAAAAAGAAAAAAAGAAAAAAAAAGAAGTTTCTACCAATACGTGAGCTGCTGCATGATGGAATGAGGATGTGGAGAAGAAGCAGGACTTTGTGGTCTCTCTCTGAAAAGGAGATCTTTTCTCCAGGAAGATCCACTTTCCGTCTTTTCCTCCCTGAATCCTGTTCCTCGCAGGCTGCTGAAATGGTCGGGTTGACATGCAGCAGCAGCAGCAGCTCCGCTGTTCAAAGCAGCAAACAGATCTAACGTCTCGTGTCACAATGATCCTCGCTCTGATGAAGATGACAGCAGCTCCAGAATGATGCTCAGGCCCAGAGGTTCTGTTGGGACAGGGAGGGGAACCTCCAGCTTTAGTGTTTTTGTCTGAGCTGCTGGACAGAAAGTTCTGCTGCAGATGTTTTTGGGGGCTCTGCATCATCTGGAGAAGCTCGGACACAGCCTTTGATGGCTGTCAGGACTGTTCCTTCTGACTGTGAGGGATGGACAGAACCCACAGACTGGACCGTTGCATGCTCAGGTTCTGGGTTTTTGTTCTAATCCTGTTTCCAGAACTCTGCACTAACAGCAGGGACACATAAACATCCACCTTCAGACTGTGCATGTGTCATAAAGCCTGTGTTTGTTCGTGGCGCTCTCATTCCTGCTGAAACGATCCGCTGAGCGCTCCTGAACGAGTCTTTCAAGAAGGTTTTCCATCCAGGCGTCAGTGGCTGCAGGAGGAGACCTTTTCCCTCCTCAGACTACACCCACCTGCGTCCATCGATGCCATCAATGCTCTCAATACGGCAGATAATTGTCTTGTAAATTAAAGGAGCTTTCAGTCTTGCTGAACCGGTCTCTTCAGGTTCTTGTTGACTCAACCAGCCCGGTTGTTCAGACGTGCTTCGGCTTGCAGAGCACAAACGGTCCCGTCAGATCTGCAGCAGCATCAGAAACATCCTCTGTTTTTAGAGGTCATGAGGTCAGCAGGAAGCTGAAGCAAAACAACCAATCAGATCCTCCGACACAAACCTGATGGGATGGACGCCTCTCAATATTGTAAGCAGCATATTCTCTCTACTAGAACCATGTTTGACTTCGTTTTAGCTGTTTGTCTTTTGGGTTCTTTAAAAAACTTGAGCACTCAGCTTTAAATCACCTTTGACCTAAAAAAAAAAAACAGGACCGAATCCATGCTGTTAACTGTCACCTCATGGTAGTCCGGGTCCTCAGCCACATGAAGATCACGTCCAAAGTCCTCCTCCTCAAAAACCATCCTCACTTCAGTTCTGTAGAGCGGTTCTTCCAGCAGGTTCTGGATGAACTTCCATCTCTAAGCTTCTGCTTTGGAAATGATTGCTGCTTTTTTTAAAGGCATCACATTTAAAATGTATTGGGATTTCATCAATTCCAAAGACTTCCAGTAATCCCATAAATGAGACGGGGGTCCTGCGTGGACATGAGACGTGTGTCGGATCTTGGTCGGGGCGTCTAGTGGTCTCCATCTCCTGGAGCTCAGTGGGGTCTTCCTTCAATACATGATTCCAAAAACATTTTATTGGAACCTTTATCTGTGCTACCATTTCTGCACGTGTTCATGTTGAAGTGCATCCAGTTGATATTCTGGGTTTTCTCTTTCCCTCTGGTTTTTTCTAACCCTGAAGAGCTGCAGAGATCACATGTAAAATGTCAGTTATGAACCCCACTGTTGACCCTGCAGAACCTTCTAGAACCTCCTAGTTTGACAGGACGTCATTACTGACAGGAGTCTGCTCAGGGAGCAGCTGCCGGTCCAAACTCCTCTGCAGGTTTAAGAATCCACTCAGACCTGAGACAAACCATCATGTGTAACCGGCTGGGCCCTGTGGATATCATACAAGCCATCATTATTCTGGAATTGATTTACTTTTCTCAGGTTTTGCTTTGTTGTGAGGTTTCTGGTGGTTCCGGCAGAAGATCTGTGAGGGGAAAACAGGACCTGATCAGGAAACGGACACAGTTTGGCAGAAACGTATTTGTCAGTCACTCATTCTGCAGGTTGTTGTGCTTATAAAGTTGGGGTCTGTAATGTTCATCACTGAAACATTTCAACTGTTGGAGACAGAATGTAAAGTAAGAATCCAGGAAATAAATTGTTGGATTATTAAATTATTTATTTGTATAAAAGAGCCAAAATCGGCAACACGTTGGTGTGCTTCTATGAGTTCACCGCTCCATGGTTCCCATAGGTGGTGCTGCAGGCAGAAAACATAGAAGAAGGGTAAAATGACTGCTGTGGGACAGGGCATTGCAGCATTGCCCCATCTTCTTAGATTTCACTTAATCCGGCACGTCCAAAGTCCGGCCCGATGGGCCAAATGTAGGCCACGTTCAAATTTCCACCAATCCGCAGGCTCGTGACATCATATCAGTCGTATGTGGCCCCCAGCGTCTTCTAAGAACCACGAGTTTTAAGTATAATTTACGTTTTAAGCCTTTGTAAAGCTGGGGCAACAGCCTGTGGCTACTTGCCCTCCAGCGCCTTGAGGGCCAAACAAGAGTTCTGATCAAAATCACAGTGGCTTGTACTTCTGAGTAAAATAACTATTTCAGTTGTTTTCCTATAAACATGATTTACATTTAGACACTTACAGTAAGACTTTAATAATAAAATTCCCTTAAACCCGCATTTAATGTTGACTCAAGGTTTGTTGTTTTTTCAGAACAAACTTGTTCTTCATTTTCTGGTCTACAAATATGAAATTCATATTAATTTTGGTTAAAAAAAACTATTTAGGTGTGTTTCTGTTTGTTGTGAAGAAATGAAAAGTATCATTAAATAGTTCATTGCGTTTCATTTCATACAGGGGTTTAAATATGCTGGCTGATTGGCTGGCCCTCACACATTTTCATCTCACCAAATCTGGCACTTTTTGCAAAACGTTTGGACCCCCCCTGACTTAAACCCACAAGTACAAAATGCTGCAGCTCCTCAAAAGACCACTGGAGGCTGTTGTCAGAAGGAAGAAACTTCCTGTTGGTTCCTGAGTTTGAAAAATGTTGGGATATAAACCCATTAACAGCCTGTTGTTAAAACTATAATCAGTGATGGATTGGTGAAAACTGATGTCGTTTACAGCAGTGGTCCCCAACCTTTTTGTCACCGTGGACCGGTACAACGCAAGACACATTTACCGTGGACCGGGGGTGGTATTTTCTTTTTAGTAATAATAATAATAATAACAATAATAATAATAATTTTCCCCTTGTCAAAGCAAGTTTGTTTTTTGCTCATTTTGGTTGTTTGGGTTTAATTTTAGCGGGGTGAATCACCTCATGTTTGGTGTCGCGACTTTGACGTGCGTTAAGTGTGACAGATGTAACAGAGAGAATCCGGTTACTTTTCAAAATAAAATGTTTCTGTCGGGAAAAAGAACAATAAAATGGAAATTATTTTTTCTTTCTGTGCGTCCCGGTGCCAAAATTTCCCGCGGCCCGGTGGTTGGGGACCCCTGGTTTACAGTGTTTGCTTTACTTCACAGATTTTTGGGATCGTGAGGCAGTTGAATTGTGGGAACAGAAACACCTTTTTTTGGGGTTTCTACATGACGTCCTCGCTGTGCTCAGTGTGTCTTAGTAATTGGAACCAAAGTCGTGAACATTTGCAGTGGACACAAGACCATGTGACCGGGACAATGCAGCGATGGTCTATGGTCCTGTTCACTGATGAGTGTTGGGTCACCGTGCACAGAAATGATGGTCGTTGCTGGAGAAAAAGTATTTTGACTGCAGTCTGGGACAGAAGACACTCCACCTGCTGTCCTGTTTGGTTTGGTACAGATGCTGTGGGACGATTCTCATCCTCATCTATGGTCTCTTTCTGGTTTCAGTTATACGAACTGGATGATGACGAAAAGCGCAAAGAGTTTCTCGACGATCTTTTCAGTTTCATGCAGAGGAGAGGTAAGTGAAGGCCAGCCTCTTGTTCCTTCTACAACCATCTACCGTGACCGTGCTGCTCTCAGACTCAGCAGATCAGAGTTCAGGAGCAGACGTCACTTTGGACACAAGTGGGCCGTTGACCCACTTTGAGTAGAGTTTTCAGTTACCCTGGTGGGACCTGTGAGAAAAATGCTCACACATATCTTCCCTGTGTCCTTGTTATCCTTTGTGCTATTCTATGACACCCCCCCCCCCCTTCCATTGACGTGTTCTCCCTACCATGACAAAGGTGGATAAAGGTGGAGAGGATTTCATGTAATCCATGGACACCAGTGAAGATCACAAATCATTGAAGAAAAAAGGTTCAGAGCTCTGTCTAGTGGGTCTAGATGACCCCACTCCCAATGTTAAAGTGCCTAGGATAGCACAAGGGTTAACATCCATGCCAATGTTCTGATCTGGGAGACACTCCCAGACGCAGCGCTGGATTGAACATTTGCCCCAAACAAGTTCACATTCCAGATGAACCAGCATTAGACGTGTGAGATGTGCTGATTTTATATAGAATATACAGTTTGTAACATAATGATGTTGGTTCAGATTTTAGCATTTACACTGTGTTTACATTTCATGCTATAGTCTGCTCTTTAGTTCAGGGAACATGAAAACCACGACATGTATTCTGTAAGAAAAGACAGCAGGCAGATGTTGAAGAGGACATCTGGCAGTTGGTTGGAGGTTTCTGAAAAACCTTAGAGAACACACCTGAGCAGGTGAGCAGAACCCAACTGCTCAGGCAGTTCTGCTTCCTCACCAAGAACACACGAGCCCACAGGCCTGAACCCCACCCCCACAACCAGCTCCAGCCCTCAGAGTGTTAAGATGTCAGTCAAACCTGGAAAACTAGCTCAATGACCAAGTGGAAGAGTGTCTGCCCTGAGAACAAACCGGAGGTTTGAAATGGCACCTTCTGCCTCTCTGCTTCATATTCAGCACCCCATGTTGGGTTGGAGGGTTGGGCTGCCGGGTGTGGCAGAGTTGGGAAGGTTGGAGGTGGGAAAGCAGTAAATGGTGATTGACTTGTGCTTATATACCCCTTTCCTACCTTCAGTCAGGCCCAAAATGCTTTTATAGTAACGGTTTCATTCACACTCTGCTGCTGAACACTGGCACCAACCTGTAACCCCCCAGGGGCAAATACAGAAAACAAATACCACATTCCCAAGTCCAGATCAAAGCCATGCCTCACTGAAGCTAGCGCCTAGGAGACAAACCTCTATTAAAACATTCTGCTCCTTGCACTGCATGATGGGATATGGTGGAGGAAAGTCTGGTTTCTTTTGTTACTCTCACATCTTTGTAATTTCAAACTTAATCTAATGGATGTGGGCGGACATGGTGCAGCGGTAGGGCGGTCGACTCATGATCGTAAGATTGCTGGTGCGATTCCTGCCTTGCACGCCCATGTGTCGAAGTGTCTTTGGGCAAGACACTGAACCTCACCTTGCCTCTGGTGGGAGGTTGGCGCCAGTGTTCGGCAGCGGAGCCGCCATCAGTGTGTAAATGTGTGTGTGCATGTGTGTGTGACTGGGTGAATGGGACTGTGACTGTAAAGCGCTTTGGGCCTTCGTAAGAAAGTAGAAAGCGCTATATAAGTATACACCATTTACCATTACTCCCTTAAATTCTACTCACATAGACCATTTCAAGTTTTTGTGGTTCCAGACATTTTTTTTTTCCAGAATGTGACACTTTACCATGTCGTTTGTCCACGTTGTGCTGCTGTGTTTCATTTGGAGTAGATCAACAGTGAAGCCCTCAGACAGACAGCTGTCATTCTCTGGTCTGTCTTTGGTAAATCAGTAGAACCTTCGCCCGTTCACAGGATGACGTTTCTGACAGAGGGCCACCCTCACTGACACGTTCTAAAGCGGTCTTTGTCAGAAGAACACAGAGTCTGTTTCTCATCTTGAATTTCAGCTGCATCCCTTAAATCAGAGAGGTAGAAAGAACCACAGGAAGTCAATCAATCATAAATACTTACATGATCTGGAACTCAAAGTGATCGCCTAGATGGAGACAGTCATGGTCAATCATCTTCCAAATTCGGACCTCTCAGATCTCCAATCTCAGTTCAGAGGAACCACCTTCATAGGTCAGTACTCTGTTCCTGCTTCAGCGTCCTTCCTCACCAGCTGTAGACCCTCCGCCCACGCAGACTACTGCACTTCTTTTTAGTTAGCTAGTTCCTCTGTGTGTTTTTATCCAGATGAGAACAGTAGGAAGACACATTTTCTGTCTCAGCAGACAAAGAACCGCCGTCTGTGCTCTGAGCCATAACCCCTGTGCTATCTTGTGGGGTCCAGATGACCCCACTCCCAACGTGAACGTGCCTCCGAGGCACGTTCACGTTGGGAGTGGGGTCATCTGGTTAATACCCGATTGCCAATAAAGACTTTGTCGTTCAAGAAAAGCTGTAATCATGTGTCAACAAAGAACCAAATCCCGCGTTTCTAGAATGTCTGCAGAGGAAAGCCTTCTGTTTACTGCAGGGCTGACTCAGATGGCCGTCAGTCATCAAACAGAAATTTGGCCCTTTCAAACCAACTTCCACCTTTGTGCAAGTTTTTTTAGTGTGGAAAACAAAGACATGCAATCTCGATGAGATTCCATCAGACGCAGAGCAGACAATGGCCGTGACGGCCTCCTTTGTGCGCTGATAAATACTCTGGATGATTTACTGTTGTTCCCGGACGAGCCCATTAATGGGTCATTATCTCCGGGCCAACCAGCAGCATTCTTTTTTTTTCTTTTTTTTTTCAAACCAGTCAACTTCTGTTGCTTAAGATTACAGTGTGGAAAACACTGTAACCTTGATGCTGCACGCCGCTTTCATCAGGAATCTTTCCATTTCGCCGCTTCAGTCTGGTTATCATGGAGGAGGGGATCGGTTCTGACCAGCGTGGTTCCCCCGCTGCATCAGATCAACTTCAGCCACAAACTGGTTCGGTATCCCGGCGGCCAACAAAACCAGTTTTTGTTTATCAAAGCAAAAAATGTCAAATATGGTTAAGAAGTAAGCGATATAAAAATTAAACTCAACTTAAGTGATATAAAACTTGAATAAAGTTTTGTCAAACAAACAAGAAATCTCAAAATCCCAATGCATGTACATATCTGAACACAAAATATCAATAAACAGCTTAAACAATAAACATTAAACATAAACAACTCAGAGGATGACCTGAGTTTTGCATTAAAAGTAAAAAGCTCATGTTCCTCGGCTGCATCTTCATCAGCATTCATGAAATCAAAAGTTATTCCAACATTTTAAGTTCTGATTCACAAAGGTTTAAGGTGATTAAACTACAGATCTATTTTAGCATATATCCCACGTTAACGTTGGGAGTGGGGTCATCTGGACCCCACAGGGATAGCACAAGGGTTACAATGTCTCCCCATCATATTTCAAAGGAGGGGGGGGGGGGGGGTCATTGTCTTTTTCAGACAGTTCTGCTGTCGAGATGCTTTCACACAAACACTACATGGACTAACCGGTCACAATGAACACATTAAAAGAACAAAGACATTTAAAAAATGCTGTGAAAAGATTAAAGTATGTCTGAATAATAAACAATGTTTTTGTTGAAATGATGTAAGAAACAGAAAAAATGTTGATCACATCTGGGTTTAGAATTGATGAGCAGCTTCCTTCTCTAAAGTCTGTCTGTGAGTGGGTTTTCATCCAGAAAATTCACTTTGTGAGTTCTCTACCAGGTACAAAAAACCATGTATTCTGTGTCTGGTTGTTCAGGAACCACTGGTTCTGTTTTCAAGTACTGCGTTCTTGATCCGCCTGCAGACGGGCCCCCGGTACCGTTCCCTGGACTCAGGAAGTGTTCCTGTGAGGATAAACACAGCCGGTGTCCAGGCCGGGCATGTGAAGCACGTTCATGAACGTGCATTTGGAAAAGCAGGGAGGGGCTTCTCCTTCTTCTTCTTCTTTCTGTACTGTTTACTAGCGGATGTCCGTCACCTACAGTTAGAAAACACTTGGTGTGAAACGTCCAAGCGGTACAAATATCTTGTAAAATTCTGCCCGGACACAAACTGCAGTTATTGACGTTTCCTCCGTGAATTAGAAGGGACGTCATCCACGCGTCACTAGCAAATCCGAGTTCCTGGTTGGTTGGTTTTAACTTTCAATGTGCGTTCGACGCTGTGCAATTTTATTTTATGTACAGCCTGGAAATGGTCGTAGAGACTTGTGCGTTTATATAAGTGGCTGCTTTAGACGCATGGACCCATACGGGGGTTGACCTGAAAGGGTGCTGCTTGTTTTTGGGTTGCCCAAGCTCATAGAGGGTCATAGAGAGGGGCGGCTGCATCTTAGAGGGGGCGCTGGTGTGTCTCGCAGTTCCTTTGAGGCTCGTGCAGTTAAGTCCGGGGATGTCAGGGGAGTGGGGTCATCTAGACCCACTAGACAGAGCTCTGAACCTTTTTTCTTCAGTGATTTGTGATCTTCACTGGTGTCCATGGATTACATGAAATCCTCTCCACCTTTATCCACCTCTGTCATGTTGGGGAGAACACGTCAGTGTAAGGATGGGGTCATCTGGACCCCACAAAATAGCACAAGGGTTATTGCAATCTTAAAATTTAGTGTGCCCCACCAGCGTGGCCCTGCAGAATTTCACCCGCAGACAGCTCGAATCCACCAACAGGTCCATCTGAGCTACAGCTGGACTCAACATGAGCGGTCTCATGTCGGAGACGCAGCCAAGTCGTGACTGATGGAGTAAACAGCCCCCCTATGACACCGGGTGTGGAAACCGTGTGTGGCGAGCAACCCACCCCTCTGTAACGGTTTTACCACAGTTCAGTTTGGATTATCTGCTGGGGGGGGCACCATCCAAATGCAACTGTCTCACTAAATCAGTTGAAAATAAATAATATATTGTGCAAAAATGGAGCTGGTCTTTTTGATCTGACTCGGTTCTGAGGGAGAACCTTTATTTTTGGGTCAGCTCAGTTCAGGGTTTAACACAGAAGAAGAAGAAAAAAGAGAGAAATCCAGTGCAAGAAAGAAAAATACTCATCTAAACGTGACCTTTTCTAATAAAATAAACTGATTATTATATACTTTTGTTCTGTAACTCTAAATTTATAGAGTTTTGAGTTCCGAAGTGCTGATGAAACCTTTAGAGCAGAACCTGGAGGACAGGTCTGCAATCGTGTCCTTAGAAATGGGGCCGCTAATGTCTGAAACAAAACGGACTGAGACACAACAGAACCAGACCAGTGTCAGAACCAGGACTCATCCAGAAAAACGTCACAACAGAACGATTGCAAAGCCAGAATGGAACCAGCACATGTAGAATCAGAGCAGGAACAGAACCAGGACACTGGGCTGAGGAGGAACACAGCATGAGGCTTCTCCTGTTTCATCATTTCTTACTGGAATCAAACGCCTCATTTACTGTAAATAAAGTCTAAGATAAAGTCCGATTCAAGCTTCTCTCCAGTCTGAGTCTCCAAATGGTGGAGAGCATAAAGATGCTCCTCAGCCCAGCCTCCAGGGACTCAGACGGTCAGATAAACAGCTGCTTTTCCTGTGCCGCTGCATTAATCCCTCATTTCCACCGCTAAAAGAGCAAAGTCAATGAGGAGGAGAAATCCTCATCCCGTTATCGGTGGAAGGTGCAAAGCGATGGCCTCAGCGATCAAGCCAAGCATAAAGATGATTGCTGCACTAACAAAGGTCCTGATGCTCCACATTGTTACCATTACAGAGTAGTCCTGTCTGCGCTGCTGAGAGCAAAACTATCTGCTCCCTGTCATAATGACTCATGGCCGGAGGGGAAACAAAGGGCCTCCTTTATTCTTTATATCTCTTTGAGGGAATCACAGGGCTGAATACATCACCCTCTGCATCGAGCGCACATACATCTTGTTTTAAGCTGCTTGTCTCCTCACGTTCGCTGACACAAAAGCCGAGGCTCTTATTTATGGCTCCGGCTGGTGTCTTCAGCGCGGCGGAGCGTTTAATGATGAGCTGGATGCAGAGTTTGATCCCAGATAATGGAGACCAGCAGACTGGAGTCTGTGTGCCGGTTCTGTTTCTGCAGGTCTGAGGACAGAACGGGTCTAATGACAGAACGGGTCTAATGACAGAACGGGTCTGAGGACAGAACGGGTCTGAGGACAGAACGGGTCTGAGGACAGAACGGGTCTGAGGACAGAACGGGTCTGGTGACAGAACGGGTCTGGTGACAGAACGGGTCTAATGACAGAACGGGTCTGAGGACAGGACGGGTCTGAGGACAGAACGGGTCTGGTGACAGAACGGGTCTAATGACAGAACGGGTCTGAGGACAGAACGGGTCTGAGGACAGAACGGGTCTGGTGACAGAACGGGTCTAATGACAGAACGGGTCTGAGGACAGAACGGGTCTGATGACAGGACGGGTCTGAGGACAGAACGGGTCTGGTGACAGAACGGGTCTAATGACAGAACGGGTCTGAGGACAGGACGGGTCTGAGGACAGAACGGGTCTGAGGACAGAACGGGTCTGGTGACAGAACGGGTCTGAGGACAGAACGGGTCTGGTGACAGAACGGGTCTGAGGACAGAACGGGTCTAATGGCAGAACGGGTCTGAGGACAGAACGGGTCTGAGGACAGAACGGGTCTGAGGACAGAACGGGTCTGAGGACAGAACGGATCTAATGGCAGAACGGGTCTGAGGACAGAACGGGTCTGAGGACAGAACGGGTCTGGTGACAGAACGGGTCTGAGGACAGAACGGGTCTAATGACAGAACGGGTCTGGTGACAGAACGGGTCTGAGGACAGAACGGGTCTAATGACAGAACGGGTCTGAGGACAGAACGGGTCTGAGGACAGAACCTTCTCTGGAGGTCCGTCTGTGTGTTCACGTTCTCATCCACACCTGCACCAGTGTCTCAGAATGACCTGGTTCTGGTGGTTTCTGGACCTGGATGGACTTTTCCTTCATGAAAATGTGTCACAGGAACCTCAAGGGTTCAGAACCAGAACCTGGCTGCAGGCACGCAGCTTGGCTCGGCCGTTTTCCCGCTCTTCTGCCATGGCGGGAAAGCAAAGCCATAATTAGCGCCTTGAATTGATGTGTTTCGGCGGGCGGCGCCGTTCTTCAACGCCCTCCTCCTCCTCCTCCTCCTCCTCCTCCTGCTGTAAAGCCTCTGCTGTTGTTTGCTCTATATTTCTGCAGGTATTGATCGCTATTATGGTAAATCCGATGGGTACAATGGGACTGTCAGCAAAATGCAGGTTAATTATCTCAGGTCAACCTCTCTGGAGCCCTCACAAAGACACGGCTGTTCAGGCTTTATGCGCCGCATTAAATTGCACAGAGAAATTATTGGAGCTTCTTTTTGTGTGAATAAAGGGGGCCTTCAAATTTGGAACGTTTTAGCGGATCCGGGCTCATTTGTGCTGCTTCTGCTGCCTTCAGCACATTCCTGCTGATGCTTGTTTGTCTCACTTTCTCACTGAACCCATGTTTCCCGCTCGCCGCTCACATGAAGTCACAGAAACTTCCTGAACTTCTGATTCTGTCAGACTTCTGACTGGCTCCAGATAAATTGGCCTTATAAGACGATGCAGGAGTTTATTGATGGTGGGAACCGAAGGTAATGGAATTGATTGTGGATATTGTGTTTGCTTTCCGCAGGGACTCCAGTGAATCGGATTCCTATCATGGCCAAGCAGGTTCTGGATCTCTACATGCTCTACAAGCTCGTCACAGAAAAAGGCGGCTTAGTGGAAGTCATCAATAAGAAGATATGGCGCGAGATTACCAAAGGCCTCAACCTGCCCACCTCCATAACGAGCGCCGCTTTCACCCTCCGGACACAGTGAGTGTTCACTCTGCTTACGCGGGCCGGGCCAAGCCTCAGAACCAGCTAGAGTTCCGTAAAAGAGAGAGAGAGAGAGCCGGTTCTGTTGTTCTTCATGAACGTCATGACATGAAAAAACTGCCATGACTCTAACCCAGAGCTTCCCCGTGAGCTCAGACACAAAGCATTAGAGGGGGAAGGTGTGGAGGAGTCCTCTGACCTCGGCTCATAGCGGTCCCATCACGTGCACTCACAGGTTTGTGAGAGCGCACGTGCAGTCCCTCTGCAGCGGTGAAGATCAGTCTTCACGATGTCTCACTGCAGCAAACATAAACCAGCATCAGTCAGTGGGACTGGGTCTGACCCGTTCTCTGGGCAGAAAGCTGCTCCTCCCAGCATGGAGGTTTTCAGACCTGACGGTGGGACCAGGTCCCGCCTTCAGGCGAGTCCTCATGCTGAAGCAGCGTCGTCCCACCAGGTTCTCCAGGTCGACCTGGTGAGGCAGGAAAGGAGAAGGTTCTCACACTGTTTTCAGATGGGTGGGGTTGGGCGACAACTCACCAATCAGAAGACGTTTGCTCCAAGACGGAGCAGAAATGTTGGAGAAAAAGGCCTGAAGCAAAGTTGTAAATGTCACATTTATGGGTTTAAAATCTTTGTTCAGTTTTCCTAAGCCCCCATCACTGCCTCTAGATGACGTTCCACTCACTGATGCAGGTCTGTCCGTTTATGAGGAAAGTGTTGAAGACCCACTCCAATGAAAATGGAGTTTTTTGGTGTTTTTGACATGTTTTTACAGCATTTTACTCATGATGGAGACATTTCTGAGTATTTCTTCATTCAGATCAGCCACTAAAAAAAATGTTCTTGAAAAAGTTTGTAGTTGTAAAGTAGATTTTACAACAGCAAACCAAAGTCTTCCTGCTCCATTACGATCATCCATCAGACAAACAGATCCACAAAAGTCTCTGTTTTCCTCGTCTGAGCTGGAATCTGGATCTAGACTGTTCGGATGGATAGCTTCCATATTACTCTCCATTTTTGTTGCCTCGCTGATGTTAGGTTGTGGGGGGCTGTAAGCTAGTGGGATTGAGTGTCAACAAATGATGGGTGAATGATGGGAAGTGGGGGACGGCTTACTCTGTGCCAGCGGTCCCGCCCACAAATCAGAGGTGAATTTCTAATGAATTCCTGCTGCTCTGCAGAAACTATGTCCTAGAAAATGACAGATTTTTCTTTATTTTGGCTAAAAATTGCATCATCATAGCTACAAGACCACTAGGTATACTTTGAACTTTGATCAAACGGAGGTTTCAAGATCTAGAAAACCATAAATCCTGTCAGGGATTCACAACAGAACCAAAGATGTTCATTTGGTTCAAATGTTAGAGGTGTTAGCTGGTTGGTAGCTTCTCCACAGCTTCTTCCCTCCTTCACATCAGCTTTGGGTTCCTTTGCTGGAGTTTTTTGGCTCAGATGGAAGGAGGAAGAAACACGACCTTATTCTGGATATGGAGCTGAAGCTCCTGCTCCGAGCTGAGCTGAGTGTCTCTCTGCTCCTCCTCAGGTACATGAAGTACCTCTATCCGTATGAATGTGAGAAGCGGGGGCTGAGCTCCCCCGCTGAGCTCCAGGCTGCCATCGACAGCAACCGCAGGGAAGGCCGGCGGCAGAGTTACGGATCGGTCATCTTCAGCTACTCTCCTGCCGGAACCCCGGGCCTCCTGTCCTCACCAAAGATGCAGCCTCACCTGTCCATGCTCGGCCCCGGCAGCAGCCGGATCCCTCAGACTCCCATGGTCAAGACAGGTAACTCAGACCCATCTCAGATCTTCATCTGCATCTCCTCAAGTTTTTTTCTTCTGGTTCACTTTAGTTTATTTTCAGTGAGAAGAAAGACTTTTATTGTGTCTGATCTGAGCTCAGCTGCTGCCGTGTCCCCGTTTGCAGAGGAACCCATGGTGGTCGGCTGCCTGCCCGGCCGGGCCGCCCTCGCCCTGCTGCCCGGCGGACACCACGCAGCCGCTGTGACTCAGGCCGCCGCTCTGGAGCAGCTCAGAGAGACGCTGCAGGCCGGAGAACCCCCCCTGAAGAAGATGATGACGGCTGCAGGGGAGCAGCAGAGGATGGTGGAGCAGACTCTGCAGCAGAACCTGATCGCGGTGGCCACCCAGCTGCCCCTGAAGATCAAGGTCAACAGCAGAGGTGAGACGCTGCGAGGGCGGGCCGTGGGTCATCGTTCCACGCCGGCCGGAGCAGAACCCACTGACGGTTCTGAAGCAGACCTGCTCCGACCGCTGGAGCTCCTCTGACACCAGAAATGACTTGTTGGCTCAACACAAACCACTCAAACGGGTTAACGGGTTTGGGACTGTTGCCACGGCAACGTCATTGTCTGTTGTTGGAGCAGCGGATGCAGACAAAGATGTAGAGGAGAAAAACTGACTCCAGCAGCAGGAACCACATGTTGACGTGTGCGACGTCCGTGATGGAGAAGGTCTGGAGGCGGAACCAGACCAAAGTCCTGAAGGCTGATCCTGGCTTTAACTGACCCGATCAACGTCCTGGTAGTCTGAGCTCCAGAGGAGCAAAGGGTCTGAGACAGGAGACACGCCAGATGAACCCTTCAGCCAATCAGCTGATTGTGGGTTTGATTCCCAGACTAGACAACCATTGTGCTCTTGAGCAGGACGACTATGAGCCAGGTTTCCCTCAACCGCTGGAAACGTTTAAGTTGCTTTAGACCAGGGGTCCCCAAATCCGGGCCTGGAGGGCGGGGGTCCTACATGTTTACCTACCAACCTGCCATTGACGCTCCTTATTGGCTAAACACACCTGATCCAGGTAATCAGTCGCTCAGTTGCTTTAGACAAAGTGAGGCTGAACACTTTTTAGGAAATCAAGATAGCTGCATTCAAGATTCATTTATTTGTCATCGTCATCAAGGCATGAACGACAAAACTGCATTTGGAGCATCGACAATCCTCCTAATTATATTAAGGTGAAAAAAAAACTCAGATACACCAAATAAAAACCCAATAAATAAATAACCAAAGTGCAACATGAGTACAGGAAAAACACAGCCACACATTCTGGCTGCTTTCAGATCTTGTTCAGTGTCAGAGGTGAGCGTTCTGCCTGAAAGCAGAGAGAGGCTCCGCCTCAGATTAAACCTCGACCCAAACTCTGTCCTGCATCCTTTCAAGCCTGCCCCCCCCCCCCCACCTCAAACACGCCTGCCGTCTGTCATCGTCAGGTCTGCAGAGCCGGGTGATGATCTGCATCAGGTGTGCTTGAGCAGAGGAACATGGGAAACCTGCAGGACCAGGGAAGCCCTGGTTTAGACCTCCAGGACCCCCCACTGGGGGGGCCTGATGGAGCGTTCTCGCCGGTCCGGTTCCTGTGCTGCCACGTTCCGTGACAGAAAAGGGAAACATTCGTGGAAACAGAAACGCTGTGATGAGTGGAAGTGAAGCCGTGAACGGCAGCAGGAGCGCTCTGTGTGTGTGTGTGTGTGTGTGTGTGTGTGTGTGTGTGTGTGTGTCCACAGCTCTTTAATAAAGCTCTGCTTATCCTGTCACTCTGCGCTCCATCTCCAATACTCGGCTGGCTTTTTCTGTTCCTTTTCTTAATGCTCATATTGAGTTTTCCTCTCTCCCTCTGTGCCTCCTCTCTTGACAGATGATAGACAAGAGACTGCATTGAACCTGTCTACCAACGGCATTAGCAGCATCAACATGTCAATAGAAATAAATGGAGTTGTCTACACAGGTAAATAGAGGGGCCGCCAGCCGCTGTAATTGCAGGCAGGAAATTCAATAAGTTATAGCAGCACCCTGGCGCTCAGTCCTCCATGCAGTTTGATGTCTTTGCTATAAAATCCATGAGATGAAGAGGCGGCCGCTGAGGCACAGGACTTTAGCACTGTTTCTGACAGAAGTCTGTGCACGTCTGTTTGTGCATGTGCATGCACAGATGGGTCTGCATGTTGGGGTGTCATGTCAAAAGTGTGCTCCTGTCAGGTTCTGCTCAGACCTGGCTGCTGGAGCCAGTTCTGTCCCTGGGTTCTGACCCAGACCTCACTCCTCCTCTAAGCAGACGCGCTGCTCTTCATCCTTAGTCGTTCATCAGGACTGTGCAGGACGTCTCCTTTAGATGTGGATGGGGGGGGCTGTAAGGGTGGGACCAAACTCGGGCTGACTTCAGTCTGGCGTCTGCTCCTCAGGAGTCCTGTTCGCTCGGCCGGCGGCCTCCGCGGGAGCGACGGGCCAGCGTGGGAGGCACAGCAGCTGCAGGCCTCAAGGAAAGTCCAGCCCCATGTGTTTCCAGCCGTCTGGCTCTTCCTCCTGCTCCTCATCCTCCTCCTCCTCCCTGCGCTCACACCGATACTCCTCCCCCTGACTTCTGTCCTCATCTCCTCCACCAGTGTCTGGACATTGTGCAAAAGATCAGGCTCCAGGAGCAGACAAACCAGAACGCTGTGCTCAGTTAAACGGCAGAACTTAAAGCTGAGCTTTGAGAAACAAACTGCAGCTTCACGGTTTCTCCTCTGGGGTTCTCTCAATCGCTCCACTCTGTTCATCCCTAATATTCTTGCTGTTTTAAAAGTCATCTTACTCTAAAAGCCTTTTTTCACTGCTTTAATGATTAATTATAAGCCTTTTCATTGTTTTGTTGTGATTTTAATGCACTTTTATATTCATTTTAGTCTGTTTTTTTACTGTTTTCTGTGCTTCTTTTATTGCATTTTTCTTGTTTCCACAGATTTTAAAAACTATTGTGTCTTTTTTGTTTAACGTCCACCGTTTATATGTGTTTTAATGTTAAAATCCTGTTTTATAAAAGACTAAATGTTTTTTTTCTTTGTTTTTTTTTTAAAATGGTTTTATTGAAGTTTATTTGTTTTCATGCTGTTTTGCTGTTTTGACAGTTTTCTGGTTTGTTTTTAGTGGGGCAGTTTCATAGTTTTCATGCTAATTTTTTAAATACATTTTTCACAAACTTTATGAGCTTTAAAAACTAGCAGGTTTCTCCAAATACCAAAGATCACTAGTTGCAGCTTAACTTTTCCTGTAGCCACAGGTTTGCTCCATGCTGAAGCACAGTGGAGGGAGGCTCATGGTGAGGACACCATTGAATCAGGGTGAAAGAACAGAACCATGACTAAATGAAGCAGCAGATCTGACCTAAACCAGATGCTGAGATACACAGAGATGCGCTTAGCCGGCCCAAAGTAGCCCTGGAAGGAAGGAGCAGTGGGCGGAGCCTATGAATGCACAAGCCACAGTTTGAGTCCAACTCAAAGTTTGGTGTCCCCTTAACCCCGATTATGTGATTCTCCTGCAAACGTTTTTTTAAATCTGTGTTGTTTTCCAACTGCAAAGGCGCACGGTTCTACCTCACGTTTCCTAGCATGTCCCAAAGCGGCGTGCGTGTTTGTGGACGGAGGTCCTCCAGAGTTCACCAAGACTTCTTCCCATCACAGCACAAACACAGCTAGAGCCAAGCACAGGAAACTGCAACGCAGACATTTTGACGAGCATTTCCACTGCTGGGGGGTCAGTGGTGGTCTTCAACCCCCAAACTCTGTCAACAGCTGCTCTGGATCAGCACAGACCAATCAGCAGCCAGAGGGAAGCCCATCTCAACACCAATATTACTGTAGTAACATGTGGATGTGATGTAAATATGCTCTTCCTGTGTCCTCGCTGCTGTCGATGCCTCTTCCGTTCAGATGGATGGAGGCAGTGACCTGGGATGCTGGGATGCCGGGATGCCGGGATGCCGGGATGCCGGGATGCCGGGATGCCGGGATGCTGGACTGTGGCGCTCAGGGCTTCAATACTGAAAATGTCACATTTTCCTGTTTTACTGTTTGACTCGTTGCATATTTAAAAAATAAACAAGCTTTTGACTTCAGAGCAGGTTTGAAGTCTTCATTAACCTGGTTTTCCTGTCCTTTGGTTGAACTGTACCACCCCCTACCCCCCACCCCGGACACACACACACACACCAAAATTAACTTGACAGAGCAAATCAGAAGCTTACTTCCTAGATTACAGTCATCAGAGTGGAAAGATCAGATCATAACCTTCACAAATGTTTAATCCCTCATTTAGGAAACAATATAAAGCTCCAGCACACAGCCAGATGTTCTCCTGGTGAACAGCAGAACAGCTCCAGTAAACAGCGTGACGTATTCCTGATGAGCAGCACAGCAGCAAACCTGCAGCTCCTAACTGGCCTCAGGCAGGTAAAAGTCTAATAAAGGGATTTAAAGTTCTCCCTGAAGTCCAAACAGAATCATTTTAAAGTCAAAGTCTGTGTGTGGAACGGAGGTGATTGGTCTGAGTTAAGAAAAAAACAACTGAAAATTAGCAACAACAAAAAAATCTGTCTTGTGCTGTTTGCATTGTTAATTAGTACAATTTAAGAATCGCTCCATCAGAATCTGCAGGACAAAGCGGAGAGCTTCGATCTTCGTCCCCAGGTCTGTGATGTTCTGGAGGAGGATCGTCTGGAAAGATCTGCGTCTTCATCTGTTTTGTTGTTGAAACAAACTTCCTGCTGATTTTGTCTAAAAGACAGATCTGACTCTAAACCTCTGACTTATCTGAGGTTTTTTGTTGAGTCTGTGTGTTTTTTTTTTTTGTGAGTTGATGAATTATCTGAACACCATTCTTCTTATTGCATTGATCTTTTTTTTGGCCTATTTTTCTCATAAATGCATATCCGGATGATCCAGCCTCCATGAGGGAAGCAGCACTGGACCAAAAGCTGATGGATCCTCCGTGACCTCGCCAAACGGTGGCGTCCATGTTGAACCGCGAGGTCAGATGTTTGCTTTGAGAGCAGGAACAGCTGGTGTCAGTAAAGTGTGGTCATAGAAACAGCGCTTGTTTCTCTTCCACACCAAACATTGTTGTCGCTGAAGGCATGAGAGGAATGTGTGTGCAGATCTTTGAATTAACATTCCTGCTTTCAGCAGCACAGAACTGATGTGATGGAAAAATGCCACAGCACTTTTTAGTTACAACAAGACTTTGAAGAAAAATCCTCATCCGCTAAAAAAGGGATTAATGGAACAAAAGTGTCAAAAATGTGAAAAAATTAGCTGAGATTCAACATACAGTGGGGCAAAAGAGTCAGCTGCCAATGGTGCAAGTTCTCCCACTTAAAAAGATGACAGAGGCCTGTAATTTTCATCATAGGTAAACCTCAACTGTGGGAGACAAAATGAGTGAAAAAAATCCAGAAAATCCCATTGTCTGATTTTTAATGAATTTATTTGTAAATTATGGTGGAAAATAAGTATTTGGTCAAAAACAACAGTTCAAGTCAATACTTTGTTGACAGCAATCCAATGTTTTCAGTGAGTCTTCATAAGGTTTTCACAAACTGTTGCTGGTATTTTGGCCCATTCCTCCATGCAGCTCTCCTCTAGAGCAGTGATGTTTTGGGGCTGTTGCTGGGCAACACAGACTTTCAACTCCCTCCGGAGATTCTCTATGCTGTTGAGATCTGGAGACTGGCTAGGCCACTCCAGAACCTTGAAATGCTTCTTAAGAAGCCACTCCTTCGTTACCCGGGCAACGTGTGTTTGGGATGGTTGTCATGCTGAAAGACCCAGCCACGTTTCATCTTCAATGCTGATGGAAGAAAGTTTTCACTCCAAATCTGACCATACATGGTCCCGTTCATTCTTTCCTTTACACGGATTCAGTCGTCCTGGTCCCTTTGCTGGAAAACAGCCCCAAATCATGATGCTTCCACCTCCATGCTTTACTGTAGGTTTGGTGTTCTTTGGCTGCAGCTCAGCATTCTCTCTCCTCCAAACACGACGAGTAGAGTTCTTACCAAAAAGTTCTATTGTGGTTTCATCTGACCACCGGACATTCTCCAATCCTCTTCTGGATCATCCAAATGCTCTCTGGCAGACTTTAGACGGGCCTGCACATGTGCGGGCTTTAGCAGGGGGTCACGTCTAGCCCTGCAGGGTTTGAGTCCCTGGTGGCGTCGTGTGTTCCTGATGGTAGCCTTTGTGACTTTGGTCCCAGCTCTCTGTAGGTCATTCACTAGGTCCCCCTGTGATTCTGGGATTGCTGTATTTGTATTCATTTTGACCCCACGGGGTGAGATCTCGATGATCCGAGTGGGACCCCAAGATCGTTTCCTCCACCTTCATGCTGCCAGCCCATCTGCTCACCTGGAGGGGTACTGCCCCCACCTCTGAGTTTTTGGCTGATCTCTGGCCTGTAACCAGTTTCTGATCTCCAGCTTTTGTTTGTTGGACGCTTCCTCCTAAATCCTCTCTGACCGGCATCTTCTGGTGAAGCAGAGGGTTCAGTGAACACAAACATGCTCACCTGAGGCGTGTGATGGAACAGGCAGGAAGTGTTTGATCGTGGTTCCACAGCGGCGCTGACCCGGGCTTTGACCCGGCCTGCTCCGAGGCCCAGAAACTGCCGGGTTTGTTCAGAAACGCTGCTGACATTTGTCTGCGCTCAGCCTCATCACACCTTCACTGCAGATTGATGCTGCGCCTTATTTTATAGCAGTGCTATTGATTCCCATTGTGCCTGTCAGTCATGCATAAAATGAACACTGTGTTAGAGGCCATGGATTTCTGTCAGGCCCTGACAAGATAAGCCATTATTGGACAACTGCTCCTCATTTGTTTTTGTTTATCCAGAGGTATAAAGTAACATTCAGCAGGACCAATAATAAGTCTATTACTGAAAACCTGAGCTGCTCCATCGATGCCCACTAATCACTGCAGCTCCTAATTACGCCGGGATTCTCAGCCTTAATTAACCGATCTTTACTGCGTTTTACCTGCTTAATGCTGCTCCCCGCCAAACTGCAAACGTTGGCGGAAAAAGTTTCTGCTCCTCTCAGAGGAAAGCAGGAAAGTGTTGGCTAGGCTCTCTATTCCTGTCATTTCACTGAAGTGATGAAGAGCTGGGAGAAACTCTGAGTGAAGTCTAGCTGGTACCCCCCCCCCAAAAAGCAAACATCTGCCCCTGACAAAGAGCGCCACATGCTGGTGGAAGGAAAACGGCCTCATAAGTCCAGAACCATCACGGCTGCGGCTGCGGCTGCGGCTGATGGCGTCTTTCTCTTCTTCTTTCTGTCACTCAGCCTCAGTCAGCCCACTTAACCTTTTCAAACCCACCCACACTTTACCAGGTCAAACTGCTCCAACCAGTGCAACTTAGAGGAATCAACCAGGATGAGATCAACATGACATTTAAGAATAAAGGTTCATCATTTCCCAAAGTTATACTGTCAACCAGAGTTAAATACTGAAACCGACTTAGTTAGCAAGTTAATCAGAGGTAATCCTTTCTGCATTGCTTCTAGACTTGAGAACTCCCCACTATTAGTAAAAAAAAACCTCTGTGAGCAGACTCAATCAGGTTAACATTTTAGTCTAAGGCAGTGCTTCTCAATTATTTTTTGCCAGGCCCCCTCTAGGAAAAAGAAAATATTTCGCGCCCACACACACATAAACACACACTTGCGCGGTGACAATGTATTAGATTAGTATCTATAAAAATTGTGTAAGTATACCTAAAATTGTATCTTTTAACATTAACAAAAGAAAAAAGCAAAATAAATCCACTTTCAACAAATATTAACTTTATTTTGCCACAAAAACACTGTTTTAGTCTAAAACAGAAAAGAAGCTTAAAATAAAACATCCGTCAGTCCTTATTTAAACTAAAACATTTTGACCAACTGAACCATTTGATGCTGAGAAAAATAATTCAATTAATAAATAATTTTAAATCTAAATTGATCTGAAACATTAACAGCACCAATATATTTAACGTTTTTAGTCTGAAGAAATAGATAAAAACATTGTTCTAATTTTATTTCTAAATGATGATAGTTTATTTATGATGTCATAAAGTTCAGCTGTTTTCCTGCATTACTGCTGTCTGTCTGTCTGTCTGTCTGTCTGTCTGTCTGTCTGTCTGTCTGACACCAACTAAACCACAGACAGACAAAGAAAACATGGATGGAAAATAAAGACGTCACCAAAATGTCTGTAATAGTTCATAAAGAATGACATTATTAGTATGAGTCATCTAAAGGCACGCTGTGATCCTGGTGTTGGGCAACAGGCAGCTCTGTCCGCGTGCCCCCACCTGGCAGTCAAAGCCCACACCACCCCTCCCCTTTCGTTCTCACTCGCGCAGCCGCGTGTGACAGCAGACGGGAACGCGCGGCTGCAGGGACGGAGATTCACTGTTTCAGGCTGTTACTAACTGTGATAGAACAGATAATAGGAACCCAATAGAGGACCAGATTTTATTCCAAGTATTGAGCTGCTGTCACCACCACCCCCACGTTAAATTTGCACACCGGACAATTGCCCGTATTAGCTGTGCATAAGACCACCACCACCGCGCGCCCCCCCTGGCATCGCTTCGCGCCCCCCCACTATTTGAGAAGCACTGGTCTAAGGTAACTTACCCATGGTTACCTGCTTTAATAGATAGTTGGGTTTGTGTAAAACACAGCAGACGTTTGTTTGGCCTCATCAGAGGATGATCGTTGTGAGGCAGGTTAACCAGTAGACTCAGTTTAACATGTTAACCAGTTACAGAGTTAACAGGTTAACCAGCAGACTCCGTTTAACCAGTTAACACCATAAACAGAGTTAACAGGTTAACCAGCAGACTCAGTGTAACCAGTTAACCAGTTACAGATTTACCTGAAATGTTATAATAATATTCGATACCCTCACCATTTCCGTTTAAATAGGAGAAACCAAAGTTAACTGATTAAACTAAGCCATAAAGGGCTAACAGGTTAATCAGATGAAAGTAAAACGCAACAGGAGCTGAAGAATAGCTGGACCTGACCCGACCCGACCCGACTGGCTCCCCACTCAGCCTCATCCTCACCGGGATGCGTGTTCTCAGGTGCAAACAAAATGGTTGAGCAGTGAGCGAAGGTTCGGCGGTTCGATCCCCGCTCCACCCAGCCAACCGCCGTTTTGTCCTTGGGTAAGACACTTCACCCCCCTTGCCTGTAGTGTTGCCTTCACCGGTGTGTGAATGTGCATGAATGTCCCAGGGATGGTCAAAGGGGCCGTAGGCGTGAACTGGTAGCCACGCCTCTGTCAGTCTGCCCCAGGTGATGGTAGCTACTGATGTAGCCACAGCTGCCCCCGGGGGCAGCTGTGGCTACATCAGTAGCTACCATCACCAAGTATGAATGAACGACAGACACATTGTAGGAACTTTGAGCTTCTTATAATAATAATTATTATTATTATGGTCATTTCTTGAGTCAGAGGGAGCAGGTGAGGCTCGTAGATGCTGAGATGAAACCCCAAAACCACCAACGACCTGAAGAACCGCGAGGAAGACTGCGGGGCTACAGATGGAGGGCCGGAGGAAGAGGAGCCGAGGTTCAGATGAGACCAGCTTCATGAACGAGGAAGAGGCTGGTCTGTGTGGAGCCCCGCCTTCCCCCTCCAACAAGAGAAATCAAACAAGAACCCGTGTTTGGAAAAAAGCTTAATTGGACCGTTTATTTAGGTTACAAACATAACAGTAAAAGCAGCTCGTGATTCCGTTCATTTCAGTTGGCTTCTGCTCCAAACCGGACCTCTGGTTCTGGCCGTCGGCGTGCAGAGATGCTCCGGGCTTCAGTCGGACTTGAGTCAGTCGTGTGATCACAGGAAGTGACGGGCATGCTTTCAGAAACCTGTTCACACCCTCTACAGACTCCAACATCTCCACCTCCTTCCACAGGCAACAATGCTGCTCATAGGTTTGGGGCAAACAGAGGATCAATCTCTGGAGTGGGAGGTCAACACGAGGAGAACATTAGACAGCAGAACATGCAGCTGAAGGGGGAACCTGAGATGTCGACGAGTCACACCTGCTTGCAGGAACACATATGGTCTCATCGCTGGAGCTCAGGAGCTGTTCTGACAATAATAATTATGTGGAAAAAATAACAGCTGTAAAAACAAAAAAAGTCTGAGAGTGAAGAGCTGGTGTTTAATGGACTTCTGGTTCCTGAGACGGAGCTTCTGCAGCTCTGAGGATGTGGGGCAGCCGCTGCTGTGGTCCTAAAGGAGGGCGGAGTCAGCAGGACCTCAGGTAAATGTGGATGCAGACACCTCAGAGTCCGCTCGCTTCCTCCAACCACAGCGTAATGCTCTTTAAGCAGAGAAGAACCTTCAGGTAACTACTGCTGGACCAGCAGGACGCGTTCATGGACCACAGGCTGCACTCAGAACGCATGCCTCACCCTGGAATAAGGAAAAGAACATCTAGTCTATTGATGTAGATGTCTGCCTTCACACACATCTGCAGTCCGTCTGCAGCCTGTCTGCGATCCGCCTGCAGTCCGTCTGCAGCCTCCCGACAGTCCGCCTACAGTCCGTCTGCAGCCTGCCTGCGATCCGCCTGCAGTCCGTCTGCAGCCTGCCTGCGATCCGCCTGCAGTCCGTCTGCGATCCGCCTGCAGCCTGTCTGCAGTCTGCCTGCGATCCGCCTGCAGTCTGCGGTTCGTCTGCAGCCTTCATGGATCAGGCTCACATTACAGTCCTAGAACCATTTCTGTATGGAATAACCCAACAAACATCCATTTGATGTCCCAGCCACAGAGGAGGCGGGGCTTCCAGTTCCTCAGGTTAGCGCATCTGTGTGCTGCTCAGAATGAGAGGAGCGTCCAATACTTGAACCTGAGCAGGTGTCAGAGCCCCAGAGTAGGGAGGGAGAGCCCGTCATCCGGTGTGGAGCGTGGTGAACTCTCAGAGGCTTCAGTCTGTGCGACCTGACAGTCCTCATGCTTTACAAAGCACGGCTCCAAGCCCAGCACCAGGAGGAGAGCGGCCCGTTTTCAGTCCAGGGAGATGACATCCGACATGCTACTGTTCACTCCTCCTCCAGCCCCTCCTCCTCCTCCTCCTGCGATGACCCGAGCCTCGTGGATGGAGCCGTCGGCGTGGAGGCTGCTGCCGTACAGACTGCTGGAGGCGGAGCTGCTGGCGGAGACGGCGGCGCTCTGAACGCTCTCCGTCAGGTTTCCCAGGAACATCTGTGGCCGGTAATGCTGAGCAGACAGAGGGCAGCGTCAGCGTCAACCACGTCTGATGCAGTGAGCCTTCAGGTATTTAGACTCACTAAAGCTCAGGTGTGGATCACTGTTAGAGTGAAGGCAACCGATACAAAATTAAAAAAGAATTTATGACCTTTGGGGTTTTTTTTGGTTCAAATTAAAGAAATTCTCCTCTTTTTTAGTAAGTGCTCTGTTAAACGGACATACACCATGGTCTGGGTGAATTCTCAATTCTGATTGGCTGCTGGGAATGGATATAAAGTGATAGTCCACAGTGATAACGCACGCCTAAAAAAGTAAAGCATGGCTTAAATGTTCTGTATCACTGCGCTGGCTTCTTTAAAAACAAACTTTATCTTCATCATCTGGACAAAAACAAGCAGTTAGAGGTGAACTGTCTCTCTGAACTGATGCTTTATTTAACTCATTGGAATGAGCAGCATGGTCCAGCATTTGCCGGAGGTCAGAGGTCGGAGCCGCACCACGTAACAAATAGCCCACTTTTTGTGAAAAAAGCGATCCAAACCAAAAAATACAAAGAATTAAGTACTAAAAACGGGTTGAATGTTTCTTCTGGGAGTGTCCGTGGTATAAGCGGGTTCAAAGCGTGCATTATCAGAATGAACGCGTCAGACGGTTCAGGCTTTAAAGGTGAGCTTTAGTCTCTAATAATCCACACATCGTCGGCCATTACGCCTTACATGATGTGTCGTATGAAAACATTTCAAAAACTCTCAAATCCTCACTAAATTAAAATTTACACTAAAACTGGAGAGAAAAAGACAACCAGGGGGACGTGAAGCATCCCCCCATGACGACATGGTTTTGAGTGGAAGGGGAGGGACTAGGCGGTATAACGACAAATGGATTTATACTCCTACGATAAAACGACCCGTCTGAAGCTAGTAGTTGATCAAATCAACCAAACGGCTTCTAAATGATATAAATAAATTAGAATCAATCTTGGCAAAAACCATATGGTTGACATAAGTTCATTTACCTGCGAGTCTGCTTGAATTAAAGAAAACAAATCCAGACCTGCAGAAGAGAGAACAGACAGACGGTTAGATTCCTGCCTGTGGACTTCCTGGAAACGTTACTTGTGGTTCTGAGGAGAAGACTCACTCTGCATGTCTGCAGGGATGGTGGCCAGGGCCGACGGGTGGTAAGGCACCGCATAGTCAGCGAGGGTGGAGCTGAGGTACGAGGGCGCGTCCAGGGTGGGCATGGTGGGCATGCGCACGGTGGGCTGGTACGCCAACACCCTGACAGGAAACCAGCACACAGCGTTAGGGCAGCGGTCTTCAGCCTCATCCAGGCCACAGACCCATCGCGTGAGTCACTTCATCAGCATCATTAGACAGCCGGCTGCTGAATCTTATGCATTTTCGTTATTATTATGGTCTGAGGGAACAACGGTCACAATAAATCCAAGGCGCTCTTCTCAGTCACATGATAAGTTACCGCTAAAATAAAACCCAGGAGCTAGCAAAATGAGTAAAAACTAAACGTCTTCTGAAAGTTTCTTTGCTGAGGGGAAAAGGTCCAGCCAGGAGACAGAAGAGGAGCCTTCCACTTCCAAACAAAAGAAAGCTACATTGAATAGACAGTACTTCTTCTTTGCACCATGAGTGTGGGAAGGGGGGAGGATGATGACACCTGTGCCATGTCACCTGTTAAGCGTGTCAAAATAAAAGCATAGGGTTCATCTTGTCACGTATTTGATCCTCCATCATCCTAGTATTACTACAATAATCATCCGCCTATATTTGAAAGACCGGTCCATGAAAGTTAGTGTGACGTCATACCGGGCCGTGGCATGAAAAAGGTTGGAGACCACTGCTCTATAGCATTGTTTTCCTGTTTCTCTTTATTTCTTTCTTTATTATAGTATCTTCCGCCAACAACTTTTCAGCTATTTCAACCATTCAACTATTCAAACGTTCAGCTCTTTCAGCTTTTTCCAGCTGCGACTTTTGCTCCTTCAAATCCTTGAACTTTTCAAGATATTCCAGGATTTCTGCCTCCATTGAAAAACATGGGGAATCCTTGGTGTAGAAGCTCGCTGGTTCGATACCCGGCTCTGGCAATTTTAGAAAAAAATATATTTTTTGTTATTTTTTTTTTGGACTTTATTTATGGTCAACTTTGCTCGTTTCTTTATTTAAGTTTTTTTTTTTTTTTCCCAATTATGACTCTTTAAAGTTTCATTTTCAGCAGTATAGCATCAACGCTGCAGTTTCTTCTGGAAACGCAGCTCTAGTCAAATGTTGACTTTTTTCCTCATAATTTTACGACTTTATTCTTGTAAAATTGAGTTTTAGTTTTTGGGGCCGTGATACTTGGTCATAGCAAATCCAGCATGTAGCATGCAGTTAACGTAAAATCAGAATTTTGAACATAGGCGCCGACTCTCCTGAATAACTCGTAATTCTTCCCTCTAATCTAACTGATGAGAAAAGCTCGTTTGAGGAAGTTTCTTAATCTGGCTTTTAAATTTCTGGGAGTAAATCTGACCCCCTCTGCGCACGTCGCCCTCGTGTCCGCACGAGAATCTGCTCACCCTTTGGCGTGCATGTCGCCGTTCTTGGAGATGAAGACGCACTGCTTCTTCGGAGGAGGGTCCGGGTCCGAGTCCGAGTCGTCCGAGGACGAGCTCTCCAGGGTCAGGTCGATCACGTCTGCCTTCTTGGTGGAGCTGGGCTCTGCAGGGGGGGCCACCACCGACGGCTGCCGCACAGGCGTGAAGGCTGAAAGGGAAAAGGGAGGGAATCAACAAAACCAAGAACAGCTGCAGCTTTCTTCAGGAGGGAAAGTTGATGCTCAGGAGCTGCTTCTCCACAAATGTGCCACCAATCCTTCATGAAAAATGAGCTGAAGGAAATGTTGGCTGTCAATCCTCCTTCGTCCTCACTTTTCCATAAAGGTCCGTGTTAATGAGAGGTTTTTAGTCAGGAGAACGGACATGGAAGGCAGAAAGTCAGATCAGAAGAAAGAGACGGTGAAGTTCTCTGGAGCTCAGCACCGTTTTAATAAAGCAGGAATCCAAACTTTTACTGTGTTGCATAAATGAAAAGACAAAAACAAGATATTTGTTTATGCAGAAAGTTTGGATTATTGCTGCTGGAGGTTCATCATTCATGGAGATGCTCCTCTGATGGAGACGCCTGAGGTGGGGGGATCTGAAACCGACGTCTCTCCTACTGACAATGTAAAAAAAAAGGGGGGAAAACACATCCATCGTTCTTGTTTAAAATCATTACTCGTCTTGTTTTTCTTTTATGAAAGTGACAGAAATGACTTTTTTCCTGTGGAGGACAAACAGAAGTGTACATTTTCCAGCAGGGTGGGGGGTAAACTGGGGAGCAGCAGCAATGTGGGGGGGTTCCTGAAAGAGCGTGAGTGAAGAGGAGAGCTTCAGGGATGATCTGAAAGCCTCCATTGGCAGATGAAAAAGGTCTCCTGCTTTCATATTGATCAGCTGGTGAAGATCAGCCAACCAGACGAAGAGGAACTTAACCAGGAAGCCAGGAGTGAAAAAGACTCTGGTTTCAAGAACATTTGTCTAATTTTCTGCCTTGCAAGAAGAATAATCTTGTGAAGAAGGTGTTTGAACAGCAAAACAATCTCTAAGAAACATGAATTCTTGGTCAGACCTTTTCCTTACCCCATTGGCAGATTTTTATAAAGAACAGGGTGAAACGTTTTGACAGAGCTGCAGCAGGACGGGGTACAAGCGGGAGACGGGTGGGGTACGTACAGTCTGCTCTTGCAGGCGGCTGAGAGGGAACCTTCAGCGCCTCCTTCTTTGGCCTCATGGGGCACCAGGTTCCACCCTCCAGGAACTTGATCTCATCCACGTCGGAGCAGTCGTTCAGGATCTCCAGGAACAGGCTGGCGCGAGAAGGAAACAGTCAGAAGGAGTCAGCAGAACACATACATGGTGAGGGTCTGCTGTCCATCAGAAATGAACAGAAGTCCCGCCGGCCTCCATCACTAACGGACTCGTCCACATCATCGGTGAGCTGATCCTCAGAAACGTCCCTTTGATCTTCATGTTCTTCTAACAGCCTTTAGAAACTTGTCAAAAACAAAACGTCTTTGCAGATTCATCAGAAGTAAAACTCATTAATTAATTAATTTCTCACAGTAATTAACCTACAGTGACTCCACTTTTACTCATCAGTCTTTTAAAGGGTCTATGTCATGCTCATTTTTAAAGTGTTTTATAATGTTTATTCCTCACAATAAACAACCCCAAAGAATGCATTTCTGAGTATTCCTCTAAAAACCTGATCTCTGAGCAGCAGCCCCTCCCAACCCACGAAAATGAGCACATTGTGACATCACAAAGGGAGAATCCGAGTCTGAATAGACACGCCCACTTTCTCCGTGGAGCTAGCGAAGATCGGCTGAACGCGTTCATTTTATACGAACAATATGATCGTCCATCTTTGCCAAAGTTCAGATGTTTTTAGTTTTCGTTGGAGAAATACAGACACACAGCTGAGAATCTGGGATGATGTCATGAAATGGGCGGCACCCACAAGCAGCGAAAGGCGGAGCCTCAGAGATCGAGGCGTCGTACTTCCGCGTCGGAAAATAACTCATATTTAATAAACATTTGTAGTGTGCCAAAGGTCGTATATGATCACATACATAGATATTGTTTACTATAAAAAGGTTAAGAATAGCATAATATAAGCCCTTTAAAGGCCCACTCCATTAAAATGGTCTTTTACCAGAGGTGCAACAGATAAAAAATGTAAGGCTTGGATCGTTCTTCGGATCAGCAAAAAGGAAAAAGAAACATAAATATAAAAGCCAATAATTAATGTTTTGAAAAACTTTGAGTACTTTAAAACATGTATATACACAAATATATACATATCACATCATAACATTTGCTCATTGAGGCCTACTTTAAAATACACAACACTGATGACATTTTTTAACTCAAGATATTCCAATTCATAAATAATACTGAGGATGCCCATATAAACAAAGTGAAATAAAGGGAATTTCTTTCATTTGAACCTAAAAAAAAACACTTTGTTCTTTCCTTACCAAGAAGGAGGGATGCCCAGTTTAGTTTAGTTTGTTTAGTTTAGAACCTAACTATTGAATTGTATGACTTCCTGATCCTTATGATTTTAAGTTTACTATACAATTGGCGGAATGAAGCCCATAGAGACGACTGTGGTTGTAACATTGGGCTATAGAAATAAAATTGAATTGAATAAATAAAGAACATTGCATTTCTGTGTTAAAATCGTCGTGAATGAGAAGCAGACAAAATTCCAGTTTGATTAAGATGGTGTTTGTGACGGAGAAAATCCGCTGGGCGGGGCTAAAGCTCTGGACTCTAGGCTGATGACGTGAAATGAAAACATGCTGCAGAGTCCGATCACTCGTTTAACCACAGGAAAACCTGGGCGTGGCGAGAAACGCCAGGATGGAAAACATTCCCATGAGAACCGAACGGAATCAGGTGAGCCTGCAGGAGCTCACGTCCACCCGGAGCTGCTGCAGGTGAAGGAAAACCAACCCGTCGATGATGAGGTTCTCATACGCAGCCTTCTTGTCACAGACAGGACAGATCCAAGTGGGCTTCTTCTCGTTCATCTGCAGGTAGAGGGCGGCGTCGAAGCACTGCAGGTGAGAGCACGTCACTGCTCTGCACGGCACCGTCAGGCGCATCTTCCCCAGCTGCGACAAAAGACGGGAGCAGAGTCAGGCGCAGAAGAACCGAGACCAGCAGAACCGCACAACCCAGAGAGGCCGAGGAGCTCGGTAAGACACCTCTGGGAACGCTTTGAAAATAAACCCGAAGGTAATCAGAGTGGGACTTTCAACACAAGCTGATGAAACCTCCTTCTGCCAAGAGGTCCTTCAGTTTACAACCCTAGAAAACGCAAAAGAATCACCAAGACCGGGGTGCCTGCCTGCCGAGGACTGACCCAGCTGGAACCATGATCACAACAAACAAGGTAAAGGTAAGAAAAAAGTTTAGTCTTTGTCAGCATCATCTAATCCCATGTGACCATGTCAGAGTTAAAGCAGACCTGCTTTAATTTCCCTTTGAGCTGAACCAGAAGCAGAAACCGGTAACATGCTGACAGTGGAAGTGAAGACCAGAACTCAAAGCACTGATCCCACATCCACGGTCACACAAAGGAGCTGCTTTGTGAGGAAATCAAACAAAAACCTCTATGTCTACGTTCAGATCTTTGTTTGCATCAGCTTACATCACTAACTGGACTACCATCTCTAGTTAAACAGGTTAAAGACTCCAGACGTTCACTGCAGCCAATCAGAAAGGCCCTTCAGTGGAGACACTGGGATCCGCTTACAGGGCACATGAGGGACACCCGCAGACTGGTGGTGGCGACCTCGCTGTCTGGATCTGCCGTCAGCTTCTCTTTGACTGAAACACAGAGGGAGGGGGGCGTCAGACGGGAGGGGAGACAAAGACGACGCAGGAGAGGTCAGAAAGTGATAAAGAATTACTCAGAGCTCTGGAGTGGTCTGGGTTCCTGATGCCCTTCATCTTCAGCCTCTGCAGCAGGAGCGGCGACGTCAGCTGCCTCACCAGGTACACCGACATAGAATAGGTCTGAAACGGAGAAGAACCTGCTAAAGGTCTGGCCGGGACTTTGGTGCAAGTAAACCCGGTCCTATCACCACATCTGCTCACCTAGATAAATAGATCTTTGTAACTTACTACCAAAAATACTCAATAATACCAAAGACTACATAAGAAGGGCTTCAATATGTGATCAACCAGAGAAATAACAATAATGAATATGACAAAAACTTCCACAGTATCACAATTTACAAGAAGAGGTCCACCTTTCCGATTTCCGGCGCCCACGTCACTGAGATCTGGTTGGGCACCGCGGAGGAGAGTCTGACGAGGGATGTGATGTTCAGGGGTCTTCCTGGTCTCTTCGGCTCCACGCCGTTCTTTGGGGGAGGGGCAAAACCCTGAGAGAGACCAAGGCTGGACGAGTTGGTGTGAGGTTCCTCAGAAGGTTGACGTTCTGCGGGGCCGAGTACTCACAGGCAGAGGGAACAGCTTTCCGTTGACCTTGATGCACAGGCCGTTGGGGTAGTTGTCCTCCTGAGGACAGCTGGTCTCCGACAGGCAGAACCTGAGCACACAGCAGGAGCTCAGAACCTGAAATCTCTGCACGGCCATCGCGTCATCAACGTTATAACGGAAAACGCCTGCTCGGCTTTCTTCATGGAGATCATACGGGACTGGAAACTCAGAGAACTTAGACGAAGCGATTCCAATCTTCTCTCACTTCCACACATGCTTATCAGATAACCGGAAGTCTTTCCTTTCTCCCTTCAAGCAAAAGCGTTTTCAGCTGAAGGCTCTTCCTCACAGAGCGCTGCTACAGTTTCTGTGAACAGTGAAGATCCCAGCAGAACCTCTCAGAATCAGCTGTGATCACCCTGAACTTCTGATCTGGTTAACTGTGATTGGCTGAAATGAGTGCCCCCCCCACCCCCACCCCCAGAAGGCCCCAATGGCAACATTTACCTGCAGATTATGAGAAAACCTAAAACTTCTCACCTCAGCTGGATCTGAACTAAGTAGTCCCTCCTTCCTCCAGGCAGGAAGTCCCTAAGGAGAGGAAGAACAGTCAGTCGTGGGGTTCTCAGTAACGTAGCCCATGTTTATCAGAATGACTCACCTCGATATGCAAACCTCCCGGACCTGCTGCGGCGTCAGCGCAAAGATGAAGAATTTCTCCTGGTGGTACCTCTGTGCAGCGCTTACTCCTGCAGACACACAACACGCACCGTCAGTGGACGCCTGAGCACCATCAAACCATGAAGCACGGAGGTGGTAGTGCCATGAGGGGATGTCTAAAAAATAATTCAACTACACTGTGAAGACAAAAGTCAGAGGGACTTCATTACGAGGTGTGTGTGTGTGCTGGAGGGGGGGGTCACAGAGTCTAGGTTTTAAGTTCCACAGTATATGGAACTAATCAGCTTTAAGAAGCTTGAAATAGGAAAACATCTGATCCAAGTTTAAAGGTGAAACACAAAGAAACGTTTGATTATTTTGGATTTGATCAGACAGAAATAATTCACATAATTCCAAATTGTTCATGAAATCCCATAAAGTAACTGATCTGGAATAAAGAAACATTACTGAATTCCAGAGAAAACAGAGAAAAGGGGTATCTTTTTAGTGGACTATCTATCCGTCATTTTTAACTTTCAATCTGCCTTTAGACACCTCCAACCAAACATCAAACTCTGCTGTGACACGACTGCTACTGAACATCTGCTCTACAAAGTGGGACATAACGCCACTGCTCTCAGACATTTGCTGTCAGCCAGGAACTGCTCAACTTTTCGGTGTCACCCATGTGTTACGCCTGCGAATTCACAGGCTGGTGCTGCCTACTGGGATTTAGAACAACGTCATGTTAAGTTTTCTTCTCATCTTCCTGGTTTGGTTTCTGTGGAGTCTGACTGGAATAACGATCAGAGCGGATCTCGTCTGTCAGCCCTGCAAACACCACACACCCAGACTGGAGGGCTTGATGAGGACGTCCAGAACATCGTAGAAGGGGAGGGGTTTCATCTCCACATCAGGGTGGACGGGGGGAATAAGGGGAGAGGGCTGCTGCAGGTTCATGGTGATCTCTGCGTGGGGCCACACGTGGTCCAACAGGTCCGCGGTACAGGGCTGCTTCCTGCTGAAACAAAACAGTGACACAAAAACGATGACAACAGTCTAACACAAGCCCTGAGGTGGGCTCCAGGACGGCCCCTAACACACCCAGGACCAATAGGAACAACCATTGGTGATGGGGGCACAGAAACAAACCAGGTTATCTCCACCTGATGGGAAAATAAAGTAAGAAAAATGATAATAGAAAATATCCAGGGAGCAGCCAGTAAAGCTGTGGCATCTGCTGCAGGTGGAAGACTTCTACCGTATGACGACAGGATCAAGACATCTGGACTCTTTCTAGGGTCGTCTGACACGATTCTACGGTGGCCCAGAAGGGTCACAACACAACACATTAACTTTATACACAACACACTAACTTTACACACAACACATTAACTTTATACACAACACACTAACTTTACACACAACACATTAACTTTATACACAACACACTAACTTTACACACAACACATTAACTCACAACACAACACATTAACTCACAACACAACACAATAACTCACAACACAACACATTAACTCACAACACAACACAATAACTCACAACACAACACATTAACTCACAACACAACACAATAACTCACAACACAACACATTAACTCACAACACAACACAATAACTCACAACACAACACATTAACTCACAACACAACACATTAACTCACAACACAACACATTAACTCACAACACAACACATTAACTCACAACACAACACATTAACTCACAACGGAAGTAAATCAGCAATGGAAGTGCTTTTATTCTGAAATTTCCACTGGGCTGAGCGGCTAACTACCTAACAGAAAGTAACGTCACAGTGAGCTGTGGAGGGAGCATGTTATTGCTACAAGAGAAGCTAGCAGCAGTGTTGCCAGAAACTTTCTCTTTATTATGGTACTCTTTCCTCACGCCTGCTCCTCTCCTCTCCTTTCTTCCGCTTCCTCCTCTCACACGCACGTGCAGTCCCCAACACACACGAACACACCCACTCCGCAACACTAGACACCAAGAATGTGGAGAAATGGAGAGGAGAGGAGCGTGCAGCTGTGTTGGGGACCTCACGTGCCTGTGGGGGGGAGGGGGGGGGGGCGGAAAAAAGGAGAGGATAGGAGCGCGCGTGCAGAGACAGAGGGGGGTGTCAGAGCGGAGGGAGGAGTGTGCGTTCATGTTGTGTGTGTTTAGAGGAAGGAGAACCACAGTAAAGAGAAAGTTTCTGGCAGCACTGCTGCTAGCTTGTCTTGTAGCAATAACATGCTCCCTCCACAGCTCACTGTGACGTTACTTTCTGTTAGCTAGTTAGCCGCTCAGCCCAGTAGAAATTTCAGAATAAAAGCACTTCAATTGCTGATTTACTTCCGTTGTGAGTTAATGTGTTGTGTTGTGAGTTAATGTGTTGTGTTGTGAGTTAATGTGTTGTGTGTAAAGTTAATGTGTTGTGTTGTGAGTTAATGTGTTGTGTTGTGAGTTAATGTGTTGTGTTGTGAGTTATTGTGTTGTGTTGTGAGTTAATGTGTTGTGTTGTGAGTTAATGTGTTGTGTGTAAAGTTAGTGTGTTGTGTATAAAGTTAATGTGTTGTGTGTAAAGTTAGTGTGTTGTGTATAAAGTTAATGTGTTGTGTTGTGACCCTTCTGGGCCACCGTACGATTCACATGGTCCACGAATCCATCATGAAAGATTCAACTAACTTATCTAAATGGATAATATCTAGTCATTACTGAAATATATAAATGAAAATGCCTTTTAACAGAGAAACTCTTTTTTTTTTTTTTTTTTTTTTTTTTTTTTTAGCAACAAAATGTCTTTGAAGCGACAGCTTTAAACATTAAAGCCCAGGAGTCTGGGTCTTTTAGACTGTTTTTCCTATGGTTAAAAAAAGTGTGTCATATTAATTTGTTCAGGTACTGTTTGAAGTGATGTGAGAAAAAGAGAAACAGACAAAGAAACTGATTTTTTGTTTTTAGTCCCTGATAGTTCTAGAGCTTTTAATTAACATAAGCTTGGTCATTTCTTACTCGACCAATGTTTCAAGCATATCTCTATGGTTTACATCCTACTAGAAGCACGGTTCTCTCTGTACTGTAAACCAGGCGGTCATCAGTGGCTTACAATTCTATAAACAAGAAACAAACACCCTATAACCAGGCTGCAAAGCTTAACTAGTAGATATTACTGCTTTAGACAAGTCAATAAGCAAAGTAAGTAAACTCCTGACAGCATAAAAAGTTCTGTAAACAGGAATTAAGAGTGCAAAAGCAACTACAAAAGAGCCTGTAAACAGGTAGTAACCAACCACTGAACCAGTAAGCAGACAGTTAAAGCCGAATGACCAGCATGCTCAAAAGAAAACAATAAAATAAGTCAATTCCGAGACGAAACCTAGGTAGTTAAAGGCAACTGAAGGGCGACAATCACCCAAAAAGGTCCGTAAAGCCCCAGTGACCAACTTGTAAACAGTCAAGAACAACATTGTTGGTTTGGTTAACTACAATAACCAGCCGGTAAATAGTCAGATAAAAAACCAAAACACAGGAAATTAGCGTTCTATAACCAGGCTCTAGCAGTCAAATAATCAGCCTGTAAACATCCAGTTCATAAAACACAAAATTTGGTGGAGCCCAGCTGTTAGCGTGTTAGCTTGCAGGCTAACAGCTGCTCACTGGGCTCCTCGCGCCTTAAGCTCGGGGTCAGACGGGGTTTCTGCTTTGGTTCGGTTTGGGTCCGTCTGTTCTGGTCGGTGCCGTCCGACCGGTGAGTCCACATGAGACGTTGTTTTTGTTTTTCCATTCGTTTTTGTTGCTTACCTAAAACTCCCCGCTCCCCGCCGCCATCTTCGACTTCCTGTCACATACTGAATGACGTAACGACGCCCTTGTGACGTCATGCGTGCTCTCGTTCTTAACAGGGACCTCAGCAGAGGCAAGTAAAATAGACAAAACCTGTTCTAAAGCGAGACTTGTTTCACTTTAAAATATTTTTGATTAAGTAGAATTAAAGAAAAAAAAAAACAATGATCCTAAGGATTATTTGATGAAGAGTAAGATATAAATGATGATGTTAAAGCTACCAAACTATTAGGTAACACAGCAAATCTGATTCTACAGAATGAAACTGTGAGGAACTCCATCCAGGCCTGTATGTCTGCATGTTTTCTAGATGTCGCTGTTCTACTCACAGCTGATTACCTGGATCAGGTGTGTTCAAAGCATGCAGGAATGCAGCTCCTGGTCGGGCCAACAAATAAATACAAATAATGTGAAAATTCTGACGCTGCTGCTTCAAAGGCTCAGTACTGTTTGTGTTTAACTTGCAGAGCTCTGCCGGGGGCCATACTCAGCAAAGTGTCATCTTAGGGGTCACAAGGGTCAACCACTTATGGGTTAACCCGTCAGTCAGGCTAAACTTACACACTTTTGTCCAAATTTGAACTAATGTCTGAAGCAGTAAAGATGCGCTTTCTGAAACGACAAATCCCATCTCTCCATGCAGAAATCTAATGGATGAGACTGGGTTTGGTGGTTGGCATGGGAATGGTTTGATCTGCCAGACGTGTGGCAAGTTTGGTGGAGGGAGGATTATAATGCGGGACTGGCCTCTTCCTGTTCCAGCATGACAGCAAACCGAAGAAGGTGGACATGGATGAAAGTTTGGTGTGGAAGAAGCTGCCGGCGCCCTAGAACCCTGACAGAACACCTTTGGGGTCACGGCGGACCGTGAGCAGACCTTCTCATCCAACATCAGAGTCTGAAACGTCAAAATCTGACATGGCAAATATACTTCTGTGAGAACAAAATACTCAATAAAATTCTAACCTGTGGAAAGTTTTGCGTGTTTTTTGGTGCAAAGACCAAGAACAGGTTATGTCAGTAAAACTCATGTGGGTAAAGGGAGAACACGTAAACACCTTTTTTTTTTTCAAACATAACATAAAAGATCAGGACCCTCATCCTTTTGAAACACGAGTTGGGATTTCGGGGCAACAGTAGAGCTTTTGAGACGCTGTTTTTGTGGATCCAGCACAGAAAGAGTTGTCAGAAAAGGTTTCAGGTTTGCTTTTAAACGCGGTTTCAGCTGACTGAATCATGAACACAGCAGAGGTCGGTCAGGAATTTCTTTAAGTGGAAAACAATTTTTTATTTAAACACGTCTCAAGCAGGAGACTTCAGTGGATCTTATTCAGCTTTGCAATTGCTGAAAATCAGGCAGGAAAATGCCGACCTGTGTCCTAAACCAAGGCTGTAGGAAAGAGCCCACCGCTACACCTTCAGGAAGACGTTCTATTGATTCTGTTCTCCGCTGTTCTTCATTGGGAACTCATCTTGTCTACATCATCAGAGAGCTGAATCAACCCAACATGACCTCAAAGAGGTCCGGTTAGAAGATCAGAACTACTCGAGGCGACCTCTGCCCTTACATTTGATGCATCTACAGTTCCTGTGGACCTTACATGACCGTGATTCAAGCAGAAAAAACCCCAGAACTCTTCCTGTTGACCTCTGCAGGATCTTGCAGCTCATCAGGTCAGTGGTTTGAGGGTGTATGGACTTCATTTTCAACCAGAAGACCTTCTGAAAAAGTGGGATTTCCTCCAGCAGGTGATCTGTGTGTGATCGCATCACTTTTGACCTTCAGCAGAGAAAGCCTTCATACGTGTTATCTGTAAAGTTTTAGTAACTGTACATTTGTCACCATCCCCTCATCTCCCACGGGTCGGTCCAGTTCCATAACAGAACCTGAGAACTGAAGCAGGACACAGTGGGCCCAATGGTTAGCCATCTTTATTATGAATGATATCGGACCAGTTTAAACAGCTGTTACATGGTGCTTTTAGGCCACTGCAGTCCCGCTTTGTGTCCTGATCCGGTCCGGGCAACCAATGTGCCGTTGGCCGCCATAGACGCGTGGTTCTGGGCCCGTCCAGGAGCTCGAGCCTCCTTCTCCAGCTTCTCTTGATCTAGCTGGATAAGTGAGGCCCCACCCAACTCGGGCTGGCGGAGAGCTTGTGTTCTAGAGTGGCTGGGCCCAGCAGTGGGACAGGGGGCATGTATGGGAGGTTCTGACTGACCCAAACACATTCTTCCCACCAATGATTACCATGAAGTGCCAATCAAAACAATGTAGGTAAGCGAGTGAAGGAGGAAAAGAAAAGCAGAGGTGACCCGATTCATGCAGCAGACAAAGTGAAGGTTGTGTTCTGAGAGGAGCCGTGGATGTTCGGGAGGAAACCCGCTGGGTCGGGTCGGGTCGGGTCAGGGCGGGTCTCTCAGAACACCTCGGAGCTCCAGGCAGCAGCTTCTCTCACCTGGTCGTCAGATGAAAGCAGCCCGATCAGGGATGGAACAGAAAGCTTCTACTCATCAAAATAAAGAGCGGACCTGAAAAGAGAAGGTTCTGAACGGAGGAACAGAATCGGTTCCGTCTAGCTGAGCGGCGTGTTCCCTTGCACCCGTTTCCGTTTTGTGGCCTTTAGAGAGCAGAAAGTTGGAAATGGCCTGGAGGTCAAAGAGGACGAGGGGGAGGCTGCCTGACCCACAGACAGTCCTCAATGGGAGGCGAGGCCCGGCCGGGGTGGGGAGGGGGGCTGGGGAGGGGGCAGGGGAGGGAGGGGGGGCTCTGAGCGCATCATGTGATCAGTCCAGTGGCCGCTTCTCGCCGTGTTTCTTTGTAAACTCCTCGGCATTCTTCAAGAACTTCTTACGGTCCTTTGAGTACTCTTCTGCCAGGTCGGCCCTCAGGGGGTGCTCAGGCTGGGGGTCGTTGACCAGCGCGATGAGGGACTGGATCACTGCAACACAAACAGAACCCCGATCAGAACCACAAACGGCCCACACACGGCAGCTGGCGACCTCCTTTCTGGCGCTCTCCCTGGAGCCTGAGAAGCTGCAGAGTTTTCCTGAAGCAGCAGTTCTGACCCATCAGAACCGAGCCCAACGACCAAGTATCTAAAAGATTTGGTTGGAAAGTTCTGTCAGTTCTGTTTTAAAAATGACCAAATCTCAAAACCCAAATGACAGTGACTTTCTGTGGACACCAGCTTTAGATTTATGTTAGAGTAAGGTGATGTGTTCACCATAAAGGGAAATTACATGTTTGACTTTTCCCCAGTTTACTTACAGTTTTCCTAAATAATCAGTTCGGTGAGCTTCATAATGTTCACGTATGACATAATCTAAAATAAAAACACCTAAAAAGTAAACAAGAAATGGTAAATGGTTTATGCTTTTATGGTGCTTTACTCCTTTTCAGTTCAGTGTCTTGCCCAAGGGCACTTCAACACACTGGCAGGCAGAGCGGCGACAACACCTGCCACCTTCCAATCAGAGGCCGACCGCTCTACCCCTGCACCACGGCAGAGGGAGAGTAAAACTGTCCTAGCAGACGATTATGTTGATTTTGTTTTTTTAAACCCGTTTCGTTGCATGCAGATTGATCTTCTGAGTCTATTTGAAGGAAGGTTATATCTGCCGCACGCCGCCACATCCCTGCTGCATGTGCAGTGAAAACATGGCCCATTTTGCTCTTCTAATGGCAACACTGTGCTCCCTTTAAAGCGTTTTCTAAGACCTGCTTTGAAAAGGACTTGGCAGCTGTTTCTACAGCCAAAAGGCTTGAGAAAAGTCTCTGAAGTTAGGACTAAAGCCCAAATGCAGACATTGAATTAGAAGATGTAGCTGTACTTTGATGCTCCCACCGTGTGCAAACACCGGGGGAATGGATGAAGGGCGTGGTCATGGAGGGTAACGTAGCACTGTTCTTGTAGACGGCACAGTTCCAGTGAACCTGTTTGGGTTAGAGGTAAGATCTTAAGCCCGAGCCAGAACCCGACCCGGCCCGAAATTCGGGTGTGGTTGGTCATTTTTATCTGTTTATAAAAATGTGTAATAAAACAATGTGTGGATACTAAACTAAGGAAGACTTGTTATACATAAATAATTTGGTTAAAACAGAGAAGGCGCAGTAAGTTAATTGCTATATAACTACTACTAAACAGGAAGCGCAATGTGCAGTATCGTTAAGGATCTGACCTGAACGGTTCTGCTATCGGTACTGGAGACGAGACTGCCATTTTTTTGTGTCCCATAAAATACAAACGTTATCTGCCATATTTAACCCACCAAGTCAGTCAATTCTCCGTTAATTATTGATATTAATTTCGCTATTCTCGCTGAAGAGAGGAGGTCTGTCTGGGTATTTGTGTGCACGGGGGGCGGGGCTGTTGTTCAGACAAGGCAGCGCACACACAGTCAGTGGCGATCTTTTAGGGGACACGTAAGCGCCCCCCCCGCCCAAAAAAATCATTTTTTCTACCTAGACTAAGAACACCCATTTCCACGCAAAAGTAATTACATTTGCGTCAATGTCTTCCAGCGTTATTACGTTGTGCAAATGCATTTATCATGATCATAAAAACATGTAGATTATTTTAACCGTAAGAAATCTTTCCTGCCAAAAATACTATGGGATAAATTGAAATTTGGGGTTTGCTTCAAACTCGGGCCTGCAAATCAAGTTAATTGGTCGGGCTCGAGCTGGGTTGGGCTTTAATGCCCGCGGGCCTGGGTCGGGTCGGGTCGGGTCGGGCTGGATTTTTTAGGCCCGATCTTACCTCTAGTTTGGGTTGTGTGTCACTCATCATGCGTCACCCCAGGGCGATATGGCCTAAAAATAAAATCTCCGATTTTATTTTTTTTTTATTCGATTTCCGATTTTTCCCCGATTTTTTTTCTTTTTTTTCCTTCCCCCCGCCCTACTTAAGGAAAGCAATAAGTACAAACGGCAGACAACTTTTTTTGCTGCCGTTTTTTTTGCTTTTATTGAATCAAACGCAAGACAAATGTAACCGCCATTTCTGGGATGAATAATAAATAAATGAACACACTCGCAGACGAGTTGATTCCTTTCTTGGGAACAAACTTCCCACTCTCACCGATGCTGTCACTTGTCGTGTGTGCTACGATGTTGTTGTTTGTCGTGTGCCACAGCGCAGCGTAAAACTAGCGCTACGGAAGCTCCGGGGAGCCAAAAATGCGCCATAACACAAAAAATCGATTTTATTTATTTTTGAAATCGCCCAAAATCGGAACAAAAAAATTCGAATTAATTCATTCAATCGATTTATCGCCCAGGCCTACGTCACTCAGCTGATGTTTTGGTCCTATGTAACACCCACGTTCTGCCAGTTTTAGGTCTCGCTGATGCCAAGCCGCTCCATTCCTGACCATGACAGAACTACGGACTGTATATAAGAACTGGACTGGGTCGAGAATGTAAACACCGGAGCTTTAAAGGGTTAAAACGTTCCTCCGTCCCACCCAACGGCCTTTATCCCTTGTGCTATCTTGTGGGGTCATCTAGACCCCACAAGATAGCACAAGGGATTGTCTGTCTCTTTCATTACTGGTTAGTGGAGGAGCTATGAGATCAGGACAACCCACCTTGGTCGGTTTTGGTAGCCGGCTTCCAGTTCTCTGCACTGATCACAGGGAGGCACACCTGGCCCTTCTCGTCGATGTTGGGGTGGTAGATCTTGGTCTTGAAGGTGATTTTGGGAGGCTTGAAGGGGTACTCGGTTGGGAAAATAATCTCAATCCTAAACGCACCTTTGTCATAGGGCGGATTGTCCTGGAAGTAAACAGAGGGGGTTAGAAGGTGATGCTTTAGGGGAGAATTTGGAGCTCAGAGGGGGGAGGAAATACTCACAGGAACGATGAGGCCTTGCCATGACAGCAGGTTGGATTCCTCCACCTGGATGTTCCTGAAGTTCTTCATCCCAGACCTGCGGATCTCCTCCAGTTCCTGGAAAACACAAGGAAACAACCTTCTCAAAAATCCTTTTAGCAGCAGAACCAAAGTCCCTGTGACCACGCCCCTGGACTGGACTGCACAGCAACACTTCTGTCTTAGAGGCCTAATATGGTCCATCTAAACCCATTATAGAAGACTAGCCATTCAGGAGGAACCAAAAACAGGGTCACATGACCACACCATAACCAACATGTGGGTCTGATAAGAAAACAAAGCAACTTCCGCCTTCAGACATGAACACGCAGCGCAATAAACCCAACATCAGCCACTCCAACCAGATAAGGAGCTCTGAGGCTGCAGCTCACAAACAGGTGAGGGATCCAGAGCCATGCGGAGAACTGGTTAGTGAACCTGAATGAAGTCAAGGAGCCTCACCTGATCAATCTGAGTCTACAAGACCTTAGGTATGGCTTACAGACTGAAACACCGATGCCTTTTAGTTGCCTTTAACTAAACTCAGATCAACAGAGGTCATTGTTCCTGAAGAAGAGCCCTTCAGGGGTTCACTTAATTACAATGGAACCACACAGGACGGTTTTAACCTGTGAGATACCATGAAGTACTCACTTTTAGGGAAAGACTTGGCTTTTTTTTTTTCAAGTTTCTAGAACAATCTTCATCTCTGCAATAATTCTAAAAATGAGGAACATCTAGTCCCTAGAGACAAAGTTACTTCAGGATTTATTCACTGTCATTCCTACATTTTTAGGCTTTTCTACAAGAAGGGTGCAGCAGCACCCTTCTTCTCATTGACTGCCTGTTAAAAAAGTTTTCTTTGCCAACACTAAAACGTTTAAATGATGCATGCTATCTCATAGCTTTATCTGTTCTAAAACGAAAACTTTATTTTAAGTCCATAGAATTACGCGTCCTTTCAAGAATGACAAAACCTAGCCGTCTGTTTAAGGAGCCAACGTCCTGTTTCAGTTTGGTAGGCAGACTTCAAACTGTCCCTTCTTAACAAAACTTCATGGAAAAGCCTGAGGTGACCCTCAGCCAAACCAAGACTTTAGGGTGAACTGGCGGCTCTCCCTTACTTTCTTCATTCTGGATCTTCTCTCATTCATGAAAGTTTTCATTGTTGTTGCCGTTGGTAACCTGTCTCTTTACTTTAACGTGCGCTCCAGTGTTTGTGGTTCTGCTGGTCCACATAAGTTACATAGTCGCCCTGACTCAGTCCAGCTGGAGGTCTATTCTTTCTGTCACAAAATGTCTTTTCTCCAGAATATCTCAATGTCTTTAAGAATGTAGAAAAACGTGAATGTTTACTCCAAGTCACCTGAACAGTGAAATGCAGCTGAGACCATGTGGTCTTTCTGGAACGGTATGAAAAGCATCATAGCAGTTCTGATTTATTATACATAAACATTTATACGGAGTTGGATATTTGGATGTTTATCTTGATTAGTGGTATATCTGGAGAACCACGGGGGTGAAATGGCAATTAAGAATTGAAGGGAATTAAACTAAAAGAGCAACCGACAAGAAGAACAGCAGAGGAGAACAGCAGCAGATGTGGAAGAACAGCAGAGAACAGCAGCAGATGTGGAAGAACAGCAGAGGAGAACAGCAGCAGATGTGGAAGAACAGCAGAGAACAGCAGCAGATGTGGAAGAAGAGCAGAGAAGAACAGCAGCAGATGTGAAAGAACAGCAGAGGAAAACAGCAGCAGATGTGGAAGAACAGCAGAGAACAGCAGCAGATGTGGAAGAACAGCAGAGGAGAACAGCAGCAGATGTGGAAGAACAGCAGAGAACAGCAGCAGATGTGGAAGAAGAGCAGAGGAGAATAGCAGCAGATGTGGAAGAACAGCATAGGAGAACAGCGGCCCATGTGAAAGAACAGCAGAGGAGAACAGCAGCAGATGTGGAAGAACAGCAGAGAAGAACAGCAGCAGATGTGGAAGAACAGCAGAGAAGAACAGCAGCAGATGTGGAAGAACAGCAGAGGAGAACAGCAGCAGATGTGGAAGAATAGCAGAGAAGAACAGCAGCAGATGTGGAAGAACAGCAGAGGAGAACAGCAGCAGATGTGGAAGAACAGCAGAGGAGAACAGCAGCAGATGTGGAAGAATAGCAGAGGAGAACAGCAGCAGATGTGGAAGAACAGCAGAGGAGAACAGCAGCAGATGTGGAAGAACAGCAGAGAAGAACAGCAGCAGATGTGGAAGAAGAGCAGAGGAGAACAGCAGCAGATGTGGAGGAACAGCAGAGGAGAACAGCAGCAGATGTGGAAGAACAGCAGAGGAGAACAGGAACAGGAGCAGATGGGAGGACAGGAAGGCTGCAAACACTGGACTGCTGTCTACAATGCGGAGCGGGGAGAACCCATCCAGTCTGTGGGAGAACCTCCCTCCCTCCCTCCATGTGGTGAAGACCAGCACAGGGGAGGAGATGCTCAGGAACCTGGATTTCATTTGAATGTCAGTGAAGACAACAGGAGTCCTGACGTCACTGTAACCTCCTGGAAAGGAGCAGTCCAGGTCCACCCAAAACCTGCAGAACCAAAGGTCCAGAAGAACCCGGGCCACTAGGGGCCCGCGCCTGTCCCTTCATCCCACCGCAGCCCGGTTCTTTGGCTTCGGTTCGGTCACAATAGAACCGCTAGGAAAGACTTCGGAACCCGCGGGATTAGCCTCTCCCAGCCCCTGGACAGGGTTGGACGGACGGATACGCGGAAGTGAGCCAGCCGTTGCGCAGATCCGCAAACCGAAACTGACGCTGCGTGTATGACGCAAAACGGAGAAACGATCCGAACCGACTCACAACAACTGGGTCCAACCCGCACAACAAGCCGGGACACAGAACCAGGTCATGATCCCGCCTGGCTGCGTGTCCGCCGACAGCTAACTAACTGTGATCTGTTAGCTTTCGGTGGTAAGCCGACCAGAACTCGACCCAGACCAAGAACCGCTCGAACCTGACCACTTCCCCTTCACCCCCCAGACAGCCGTCTACCTGGGGTCCACTCTAACCCTGATCTGAACCGGCAGCCGTCTCGGACAGGCAGGCTCTGGACCCGGGCCTGGAGCGTCAGACACCGCGAATCCAGACTTCAGATGATCGAAACCACCATCTCACTCTACGAACCCGGCTCGGTTCTTACGACGCGAACGGAGCGCGTGCGGAGGTCACAGGGGGGTTGTGGACCGTCTCAAAAACCTAAACGGAACCGAACCGAAACCTTTACCTTGGCCAGCCTCCTGCTCGCCGCCATCTTGGAATTACTGTGTTCCCACAATGCACCACGGGAGGAAGAAAGCACTTTATTGTCTTTATTGACACTTTTCGGCGTTGCACGCGTGCGCACGCATCCACGCACAAACTGCAGCACTGTAATGACTTGTATTTCTGTTCAGAGTCTAACATGGAGGTTAATGTCAGCCATCAACAACCCACACCTTATATTCAGAAGAAATGCCCCCTAAATCTGCCCCCTGAGGGCTGTAGGCCTCCAAAGTCCCCATGAGGTCAAATCTGTGAGGCATCAGCTGTGAGCTAACAAAGAACAAAACACAAGAAAAACTGAAGTGCAGCCTTAACAATTCAGTATGTGATTACATGAGAATAATATGCATTTATTTATGTATCTGTCAACCGCCAGTTTTCTACAGAAGGAAATGTCAGGCAGAGTAGGAGACTATCCAAATGCAATTCAAAAGCTTGCTTTCAGCAACTTGCCCTAACTTTGCATTGTTATTAATAGGTTATAGATATGACCTAACAAATCATTACATTGATCAGTGAACGGTGTAAATATTGGCAGAAAACTCACTCTGAAAAGGGATTATAAACAAAAAAAAGACTTTAGTGGAGACAGATTTAGCAAGAGCATCAATTTACTGGGAGTGGTTAGGGTCAAAGAAGCAAGAGAAAAAATACAACCCCCAAAACAAAATTACTGGAGCATTTGCGAAAGACCTACTCCAATGAAAAGGGTTAGGGTTAGGGTTTTTAACATTTTTTCTGGTGTTTTTAACATATTCTTGTGTTAGTTCAAGACATACATTAAGAAACTTTACATTAAATTTGCATTTCTGAATCTTTCTTTATTGAAATAACTGTGAATCTGGAGCAAAGGAAAAATGCATTTGGAAAAGCTTGTAGGTCCTACAGTCTGTGGGCCTCAAGCTTCCTGCCCCCCCCCCCCCCCCCCCAATTCAAATGCATCCGCAGTCAGACAAATAGATCCATGAACCTCTTTGTTTTCCTCATCCGAGCTGGAATTTCGATCCAAACTGTACGGCTGGATAGCTCAAAACATTTTTGTTACACCGCCAATGTTAGGTTGGGGGGGTAAGGGCAATAAACTACAGGAGAGATTAAAAAAAGGGATGATGGGAAGTCAGAGGATGTTTACTCTGCGCTAACTCAGAGTCCATCACTCAGAGTTGAGTTTATGATGAACTTGTGCCGCTCTGCAGAAACATGTCCTAGAAAACTACACAGTTTTATAGATTTTTGCTAAAAACTGCAAAACCATAATTAAAAGAGCACTGAGAACGCTTTGACAGTAGATCAAAAGATGATGAGAGCGGGCTTGTAAATGCAAAAAATGAGAAGAGTGACAAACAAGGAAATTGTGTGATGAGAGAAGAGGCATAAAAGTTTGCAGATCTATTTGTCTGCAAATGGATGCATCAGAATGGAGAGGAGCAGGGAGTTTGTGGCTCATGGGCCCACCCAGCATGTTTTCTACCACACACATGAGCTCTTTTTCTAACTGCATTTTTTCATCTGCTCCTGATTCACTGTGATTTGAATGAAGAAATACTCAGAAATGCAATTGAATCGGTTAGTTCAAAAGGGGCCCAAGTCCATAATTTTTCAAAATAGAAGATATTATGTGTTCTATGGTCTTCAAGGGAAAAGCTATCTGATTATGTGCAAAAAAAGTCCCAAGTCTGTTGTAATGTATTGACTATGCTTGACATTTAAAATGCATTAAGTGCAAAATTCCTGAACTTGGGCCTCTCTTGCATGGGTTTAGCTTGATCCCATAGATGGCAGCACTAGTTATCCATTAAGGGCCCAAGTCCAGAGATTTTAGTTTGCTAGCCCTCTGAAATGCTAAAAGTGAGGTGCTTCATATTCTAGCATTTGTAAGCTATGAACTGGTGCTAAATCTGGGTAAAGTATGAATCAACTGGTGTAGACTCCCTTTAATCTATGCAATTCAAATCAATACCTGGAAAAACAAATCTCTTGGACTTGGGCCCCTTTTGAACTAACCCATTAAATTTCAATCTTAATTTTCTTTATATATGTCCTCTTTCATCAGAAAAATACCACAAGAACATGTTAAAAACACCAAAAATACCCATTTCATCAGAGTGGGTCTTAAATAGTCCCTTTTTATGCTATCGATAGACGTTTATAACCTATCCTAAGCACTTGGAGGTACTTTCATAAAAAATCAATAAACATTTTGTTTTTTCTGAACAATCTTTCATGTCTTGACAATAAACCGGTGAAACAAAAGCAGTCAGTGGACACAGCTCACCCATGACTGAACATGTTTGATAAACCAGAACGAAGCCAACACTTACACCTAAGTAGGAGTTTAAATGACTCTAAATAGATTTCTGTTTTTTAATTAAAGATGTGAGAGAATCTGATGCTCCGAATCAGCCAGGAGCATCTATGATCCAGATAACTTTTTTTAATCTCTGAAACCATCAGAGTTTCTGAGATGAGTCTGCGGTCAGTTCAAGTCACGGGTGACCTGTTCTGTTTCCATTGAAGGACGGTTTTTGATTGGCTGTTGTGTCCTTGAACCACCCTTCGTAAAGTGAAGCCATTTGTTTCTGTGTGGCAACTACTGTGGTTGTGACGGTCAGGCGGATGTATCAGGTCAAAGTTAAACCATAAAAAGAAAGTGAACATAGTTTAAGATGGCAAAAAATATTTTGCTTCTATTTAATTCCCTCATGTTATTCATGGTAGAGTACTAGACCAGGTCTAAGGATTAGACTCATCTGTAGTCTGATTTAAGTCAAAGAATTGATAGACAATTCAAATGTTTTTGGAATTAAGATGTTTCTAAAACCCTTTAATGAAATCCACACAAAACACATGAGCATTTTTATTAATAATTATGATATGTTGGGTTAGTTGGTAAGTTTTTGCTCAGTGATATTTTAGGAAGCAAAAATATTGATATAAGTATTCAAGAAAAAAAGCCCCTTTTTTACCGACCGTCACAAATTTAATACACACATTGTTAGCATGGTATAAAAAATTATGAACTAAGTGTGTATTCTTTCAATCCAGAAAGCGGTCATTATAAAAAATGAATAACAAAAGATGAGTTATTCCCACCATAAAGGTTAGAAAATGTAGCTAAACGTTTTCCACCAAAAAGGGTTTCAGGGATTTCACAGTAGCAGCCATTTTGAAATGACAGGAAAAGCTCTTCTGCTAGTTTGCAGTTGGTTATGTCAACTTGTTTCACTTGTATAAATGACAGCGACCTGAATTGGTTGTTTAGTTGACCTCTTTTCAGGGCACAGTTTTAATATTTTAACACCCAGATTGACTTGGACCAATCACTGCTTACTGAGGATGTGTGGTTCCAAAGTGGCGACATCCATATTCCAGAAAAATGGTGACTGAAGTAACTTAATTACGTTCTAATCAGACATAAATCATTTTTCTATGGATGACATCACACTCTCTTGATACCGTTCTCTCATTCGATCAATGGAATTGATAAATAAACAAAACTCCATCCATGTTCTGTCAATAAAACTATTTTTATTTGAACCCTCCGGAGATGCCAGCTAGCATCAGCAGTAAAACGAGTCATAGTGTGTTAAAAAAAGTCATTTTGGACCTCAGAGAACCCCAGATATGCTGAACCTTGGTTCTACCGGCAGTTCTGTCCAGGCTCATTGACTCCAGAGACAACAAGAGTCAAAGGTCTTTAAAAGCACACAGCTGAACCTTCTCCTGGCTCAAGAGCGCTGCTACAGACGGGTCTCTGAGCACGCTCAGTTCATGCTGTCGTTCAAGTGACTGAGAGAAGTCGTCCGGTCCTTCCCCACACCCGCCCTCCTGGGGATGACTTGGGTAACCTGGGTGGACCATAAGCTCAGCTGTAACACACGCCC